>CAIGQZ010001197.1:5613374-5644519 GCA_903798205.1 Danio tinwini
TGTGTGTGTGTGTGTGTGTGTGTGTGTGTGTGTGTGTGTGTGTGTGTTTTATTAGTGTTTAGCTAATGAAAAAAATAAACTAATGAAAAAGCATACACATTCCTATCTTGATAAAATACTTAAGCATCAATTGGTGTCATAAAACACAAGCCATAGTGTTAATAACAAAGAAATATGTATATGTTAGATATCAAATAAAAGTGATAAATTATAACGTTTAGAGGTTGTTATTAAAGAAATATATGCAGCAAAATGCCACGCACAAACGCACGCGCACACACACACACACACACACACACACACACACATGAGAGCTTGTTTCTAAAAATAGGAATTTAATACATAAAAAAGTAAAGGTACCTTCTTATCCTGCTAACCTTTAAATAATTAATCACTAATTGGTGTAATATACAGTGCATCCGGAAAGTATTCACAGCGCTTCACTTTTTTTCACATATTTTTTTATGTTACAGCCTTATTCCAAAATGAACTAAACTCATTTATTTCCTCAAAATTCCACACACAATACCCCACAATGTAAAAAAATATCTTTTGAAATTGTTGCAAATTTATTAAAAATAAAAACCTGAGCAGCAATTAAGTATTTTTGAATATGATGCCACAAGCTTGGCACACCTGTCTTTGGGAATTTTTGCCCATTTCTCTTTGCAGTACATCTCAAGCTCTATCAGGTTGGATGGGAAACAATGGTGTTCAGCCATTTTCAGATCTCTCCAGAGATGTTCAATAGGATTAAGGTCTGGGCTCTGGCTGGGCCTCTCAAGGACATTCGCCGAGTTGTTGTGAAGCCACTCCATTGATATTTTGGCGGTGTGCTTTGGGTCATTGTCCTGCTGGAAGCTGAACTGTCACCCCGGTCCCAGGTCAAGAGCACTCTGAAGCAGGTTTTCATTCAGGATGTCTCTGTACATTGCTGCATTTATCTTTCCCTCTATCCTGACTAGTCTTCTAGTTCCTGCTGCTGAAAAACATCCCCACAGCATGATGCTGCCACCACCATGCTTCACTGTAGGGATGGTATTAGCCTGGTGATGAGCGATGCCTGTTTTTCTATAAACGTAATGCCTGGCATTCACTCCAAAAAGTTAAATTTGAGTCTCATTAGACCAGAGAATTTTGTTTCTTATGTTCTGAGAGTCCTTCAGATGCCTTTTGGCCAATTTCAGGTGGGAAGTGGCTTCCATCTGGCCACTCTACCATACAGGCCTGATTGGTGGATTGCGTCACAGATGGTTTTCCTACTGTAAGGTTCTCCTCTCTTGCGAGTGACCATTGGGTTATTAATCACCTCCCTGACTAAGGCCCTTAGGAAAAGTCCTGGTGATTCCAAACATCTTCCACTTATGGATGATGGAGGCCACTGTGCTCATTGGAACTTTCAGAGCAGCAGAAATTTTTCTGTAACCTTCCCTAGACATGTGCCTCGAGACAATCCTGTCTTGGAAGTCTACATGTCTACATGCTTTGACATGCACTGTCAACCCTAGGACCTTATATAGACAGGTGTATGCCTTTTCAAATCATGTCCAATCTACTGAATTTACCACAGGTGAACTCCAATGAAGCTGCTAAAACATCTCAAGAATGATCAGAGGAAACAGAATGTACCTGAGCTCAATTTAAAGCTTCAATGCGAAGGCTGTAAACACATATGTACATGTGATTTTCATTATTTTTTTTATTTTTATAAATTTGCAACAATTTCAAAAAGTCTTTTTTTACCTTGTCATTTTGGGGTATTGTGTGTTTTGAGGAAATAAATGAATTTAATCCATTTTGGAATAAGGCTGCAACAAAAAAATTTGGAAAAAATGAAGCGATCCGGAAAGTATGAATTCACTGTATAATCACAAGAGTGATTTCATTTGATTGAACGTTTTTAACAACTAAATGATTTAATAAATTAATAATAAATAAAAAAATCCATTGCTTATAAGCCGATATGTGCTAAAAAAAATGTCACACACACACACCAGATATCAACAAAATCAACTAAATGCAACACATAATTATGTAAAATTAATATATTCCTTTATACTGCATACTATTACTATTACTATTTGTCTTACAAAATCATTTTCACAAGCATCACACACACTGCCTCAAAATGCAAGTTAACATGACAGTGTGTGTGTGGTAAACTGCAAGGTTATTTTAGTAAACTCTAAGACTAAAACTACTGATCAAAAAACTATATTTGTTAATTGAAATAAAAATAAAATAGCCACAAAAAAGTGAATTATTAAGCACTAATACCTGTAGATTTTTACAGCCAAACACATCAGTCAAGCACAGGATTACATAAAAACATTATAAACATAAAATATGTTATTTTCTTTATCTGCCAAAAAAAATTAATATGAAGACGTTTCCTCATTTCTTCATAATACACAAAACTCATTTAAGTTGCATTTAAGGTTTTGGGTTTAGTGTCTGTTCAAATGTCATTTTTATCAATAAGAGTTTTGCACAAGAGTTATTGTATGCTGTGCAAACATACATTTTTGCTCTACACTGGACATGTTCTGTTAACTCGAGTAAACTAGAAACCAAAACTATTAAAACTAAATGGAAATGTGTTTACAAAATAAAAGCCAAACTAAAATTAACAAAACCATTAATGAAACTAAAAACTAAGCAGCAACGTATAGCAAATATAAAAACATTACAGATTTTTTAAACAATATATATAATATCAACTATTAACTGTAATGTAATATAATAGTTATATAGAGTGCCTATAAAAAATAATATACCCTGTGAAAATCTCTATCTTTACTCGCATTACACCCTGCTTTCAAAAGACCTTCAGGATAAAGTTGTAGAAAAGTACAGGTTGGGAGAATGCTACAAAAACATTTCTAAGGCAGGAAAAGTTATTTAGAATGTGACTTGATTTCAGTCTTTAAGACAAATAAAGTAATTATTTCAAAGGGATATGATGATTTTCTTTAGGCACTGTAGTTACTATATGACAATTAGCTTTAATAATAACTCTGGTAAACGGGAAACAAAGAGCTAAAGTGGTTTTTAAGCAAGCAAGATTGAACATTTTTATTATTCATCTACTGCACCAAATTCCAAGAAAGAGTTATTTTTATTCTCTTGAACAACTGGAATGGAAACAGTGTTTTATTTGCTAATGTTTTATGCAATATAAGTAAATTCTCAGCTTTGTGTGGAAACGTAGCTTTTAACAGTGCTTATATCAGCAAGCGCCATTAATTAACATGCTAAATGAAGTGCAGAGCTCTCGGTGCGGAGGTGTGTGGGACAGAAGTGCTGACCTGTGTGAGAGATGAGCGGGTGTTCAGCTCTGTGGCAGGGAGACTCCGGGGCCCGTATGGCCCCCCGGCAGGGCACTCCTCTTGGCATCAGCAGCAGGAGCAGGCTATGCAGCAGGACGAGGCCGCGGGCCAGGGGCCTTCCCTCCGCCATGGGGGTCCACGGGACACTGCTCAGTACCGCTGGGACAGGGGCATAGGGCACTGGGCATCTGCCACGCAAATCTGATGAGAGAATGATTGAAAAGGAGAGAGCGATTGAAGAGTGTGATAAGGTTTGATTGATTTCTCTGGTTAAACATTAGAATAACTTCTGTAACCTTCATTAATCAGTCATTTGAAAATTCTATTATGCAGCAGATGATTATTTAAAGGACCCGAAGATAAGGACCGAGAATATAAACTGAGAAGGGATGTAAAACTACCACATTAAAATAAATGATAGGGTTTGTGGACCATTATGATAATAAATAAATAAATAGGTTGCAAAAACACAAATGAATGAACAATATTGAAAAACACTTTGCAATATTTTGTTATTCTTTGATCTATATTGTAATATGAATACAATTTCACCAGATGAATTGAGAATCTCTATTTGAAAAGATACTGTATATCCTTTTATAATGATTGGGATGATTTTGTAGGAGGGCATCTGCATTAAATCTAATAAACAATCTACAAGCATAGATAAATACAGTAAAGAAACAAACACCATTGAAATAAACAGTAGCTATGTTTCCATCCAAGGATGCAAATTAAATGTATGCACAAAACTGGAATATCGCATAAAAGACGAGTGAATAAAGCAGAACAAAGAGTCAAAGAGAACAAAATCGTCAGTTCCTGATTAACTGGCACCAAACATCAAAAGTAAAAACTGAATTACTGTGGTTGGAGAAGTTGCGTGAATCCTTTCTTTATTTAATAAATTACTTGAACCTCAGAAGGCAATGCTGACATGCAATGTTTGAAGCCATGAAACGCGGAGCACAGATTCTGGAGGTAATAACACTAATACTGAAATGGTTAAAGGGCACCTATTTTACCCCTTTTTTATGATTTAATATTAATATTTTGGTTCTTCTGAGTGTGCCAGTTTAGGTTCAGTTCAAAACACAATTCAGATTTTTTATTATGATGTGTTAAAAAGTGCCATTTAGGGGGCGTGCACACAGTTCGCCATTTAGGGGTTTGTTGCTTTAGTTAGTCAATTAGTTTCAACCTCCCGCCCAACTTAACAAGGGGGCGGAGCCAAGAGCTCCCCTCTTTGTGTATGGCAACAGACTGGCAGACAGAGAGAAGCAACATGAGTGAGAGGACTAGCATTCAGCTGTACATGTACGACTCGGACACAGAGAACAGTGAACAGTGTCCTGAGCAGGGCCAGCGCGTCCATAGAGGCGACCTATGCGGCAGAATAGTGAGCAAACCCCCCGGTCCTCACTTTCATCCGCGACACCCACCCCCTCACTCCCGGTCCTCACTTTCATCCACGACACCGCGGAATGCATGGCTCTGTGCGTCGTTAGTTCGTCATTTCCAATGGAGGGACGCGCACGTGAGGCAACGCGCTCGCACTTTCCAGCTGCACCTAGTTAAGATAACAGGGAGCTTCTGTGACCGCGGGAAATGCAAACCGCTGAAGTTTAAGGAAGACACAATGAAAAGTACACATGTATGCAAACACTGGCGCGGAGGAGAGCGATAACATGATAAATGTTGAGCCCAATGAGCCTTACATCTAAAATAGAGCAAGGGTGTTTCTTTGGTGACATCGCTTTGACTCACGTTGTAAATGGCGGATGTGAAAAAACATACTGAGGATATGGTAATGCGCACCTGTCAATCAATATTGGTGGCACTCCTACATCAAGTTGCGGTCGATCTCAAACCATCCAATTGGTCCACCGTTTTTATGTTGTTAAATTGAAAAAAAAAAGGACTGAGTGTGTTTATATCACCCCAATGACAGTCTATACACTATACCTACACATATGTCTGTCCAAACAGCTTGAAAAGTAGATTTTTCACCATAGGTGCCCTTTAAGGTATTTTAGAATGAACAAAACAACATTTTAGATGTTTTGCAGTGTACTCGGCCTAATGGTTTGTCCATTCACACACATTTTTACCATCACACAATGACACTTTTTTTTTCATCACAGGATCTCTTATAACAAAATCACATGATTTGTTTTATCCGCAAACTGGAATTTGTTCGGCAAAAGTGTTTCCATCGTAGTTTATGCACATATTTTCTCATGGTATAAAAAGTTTATCCTACTCAGTTATTTTTTATGCACATTTTCAAAATTTATGCACATCTTAGCATTTCCATCAACCGTCAAATAGTTGGATGGAAACATAGCTAATGTTTTATTGTTTTCTGAGTCTAAAGGCTGGTTTATACTTCTGCTGGTTTATACCTTGCGCATTGCTGTGTATTTATAGTCCTGCAGTGGGCAGTAGTTCTTTATGTTACTCTGTGTCGTGTTTTTTCGCTGGTGTTTTGTTTTTTTCTGAACGTTACCATAATGTACAAGTAGCTAAAACTCGCTCATTCTGAGGCAGGAGCCGGCGGACGTTCAACAACTTTAATCATAAGGTAAACACAAAACAAAAGGTTCCATCTAGAGCTCCTTCATGTGACTCGACACTTGATGAGTAACGAAACACTTTTTTTTTTTGAGAGGTGCGCATCAGCGGCGGCCTCGACGAGGGGTGCTTGATGCAGAAGTATAAATCAGCCTTAACTGTATTCAGGTACAGTAATCGTTTAATTAAAAAAAATAACTTAATACAATTCATCGCTATTAAAGTTATAAATAGTACAATTTCTTATGCCTTTTTAAATCACTTCAGACCTCAAAAACACATGCAAATGATAAATTATAATACAACACTGACATTGAACGATCACATTCAGTGTCAATATCAATATAGCACTGGGGCACATACTACATTTGTTAAACATATCAATGATAAAAAAGAAAAGCAAGCATTATTATTATAATCATTATTAAATGTAATAAATGAAAGGATGAAGAGTTTATATCAAGACAGAAAAGGAGTGTGTCAGAGCCAGCGTGCAGCCAGATAAAGAAAATGCAGCTGTTGAGGGCATCACATTCATCTCCCAAACCTCCTGTGCTCTCATCTCTGACCTCCGGCCTCACTTCCACAAATCAACACAGGGGACTGAACTCCATCTCCTCTGAACAGCACACACATACACACACTGCAACAAGGCCTGACACTGCTCACACACAGCCAGAAAAACTCACAGGCTCAAGAGCTACAACTCTAATATCTGGCCACAAAGAACATTCTATAAACAGCACAAGCTTCTTTCCTTCTTCTTTTTTTTATAATAGTTGCATACTACTGATTAAAATGATAGTGGTAGTCATGGACTTAATCAGTTATAGTAGTGTTATTTTAGTATCACTGAGACTTTTTTTAAGTGCTATTTTACGATTTTCATTTTCATTTTCATTAGGCTACTGAGAAAAAACACACACATCAGAATTACAAGATGTTAACTCAGAATTCTGAGGGAAATTGTGGTGAATTGTAAAATATAAACAACAAAATTTACAAATTATTCTTTTGTATATTTTTAGTTGCCACTTCTTTGGAGTTGGCATGCAGCATGAACACTGATTGGTTGTTCTTGTTGATTGCTATGTGTGCACACTTGTTTTTTTGTTTGTTTCTTGTTTGCATTTACCTTAAAGTGCCCTTGGGTCTTTAAAAGGCGCTACAAAAATATAATAATAATAATAATAACAATAATAATAATAATAATAATAATAATAATAAATATTGGGGCGGAAGACGCAGTGGCGCAATATGTAGGGCTCACAGCAAGAAGGTCGCAGGTTCGAGCCTCGGCTGGGTCAGCGTTTCTGTGTGGAGTTTGCATGTTCTCCCTGCGTTCGCGTGGGTTTGGGTAGGCTAAGTTGTCTGTAGTGCATGAGTGTGAATGAGTGTGTATGGATGTTTCCCTGAGATGGGTTGGGCTTAAAGAGCATCCGCTGTGTAGAACATGTGCTGGATAAGGTAGCAGTTCGTTCCGTTGTGGCGACCCCAGATTAAAAAAGGAACTAAGCAAAAAGAAAATGAATGAATGAATGAATATTGGGGCCGCACGGTGGCGCAGTGGGTAGCACAATCACCTCACAGAAAGAAGGTCACTGGTTCGAGCCTCAGCTGGGTCAGTTGGCATTTCTGTGTGGAGTTTGAATGACGTGTTGAATCCTCGTGTTGGCGTGGGTTTCCTCTGGGTGCTTTGGTTTCCCCCACAGTCCAAAGACATGTGCTATAGGTGAATTGAATAAGCTTAATTGGCTGTAGTGTATGAGTGTGAATGCAAGAGTGTATGGGTGTTTCCCAGTGATGGGTTGCAGCTGGAAAGGCATCCGCTGTGTAAAACATATGCTGGATAAGTTGGTGACCCCTGATTACTAAAGGGACTAAGCCCAAAATAAAATGAATTAATGAATATTGTTGTTGTTTTTGTTTTTCGTTTTTATATATTAATTCTGATGTGTTCATTATTTATATTTCATATTTCATTTAACTTGGTGATATTCTATTTTTTGATTTAGATTTTTTGATTTTTGTTTTTTTTAAATATAATTTCAAATTTAACACTCAATTGCAGGGATTATTCTGACATACTTACTTTTAGTTCATTTGTTCAGTTTTTTTAGTTATGAGTTAAATAAAGTGTGTCTTGTGATATATATAAACAGCATGTAGCTGCAAGAAAAAAGTCTTTTTTTTTTCAATTATGAGTTTTTCACAATTCTGAGTTTTTCCTTAGTTTATATCTTGACATTTAAAGTCTGATAAAACATTTCTCAGACTTGAACATTTATTACAACCGACTTATGCTTTGACTTCTGGCTATCATGCAGTGGTGACTTAGTTTATTGCACATCTAGATTTATATCTCACAAATCTGTGTTATCATCTTACAATTTGATGTTTTCTGAATTAAAAGAAAATTGTAATTATGAGGAAAATTGTTCCATTAGCGAAAAATTAGCAAAAAAAATAATAATTATGAGAGAAATTTGTTGCAATTATCTTTAACAACTTCGATTGATTGATTGTTCAGTTAGATTAAGTCAGTAAGATTGACTGACTGACTTATTCTATTCTGCATGGAAAACAAGTTTCAAAAGGGAACTGATTGTAAAAGAAAATAACAAAAGTGTTTGTAGATTCAGTAAAATATTGTGGCTCCGCACCGTCCAGCATCTACTAACAGGAATCTGTTCAACTAAACAAGGGGATGTAAAACCCCATTTCCATGCTCTACAGACACAAGTCTCCAGGCCTATTAACAGGCCATTCAGATCTGCAGTGTGTCAGTTATTGAGTCCCTGTGGTCCCTGTTGATGAGAGCAACTTTGTCGTAATCGAGTTTTGTACTGGCATTCGTGAAGACTGACTCAATTTCATCTGTACTGACAGAGTAGAGAGGCAATCCTATGGAATGGAAGATGAAGGGATTTTGATTGACAGAACATGCATTGCAGTGGTACAAGCTCTTGTCTTTAACGTGGTGCTGCAAAGTCCATCCAGGAGATTAGGAAATAGATCTTATAGACAAAGAAGTAAATTTTACTAACTCAAAGTGGTTTAGTAATACAACCTGGAGGTTATTCCTATACAAAATTATGACTTTCTCTGATTCATAATTGCAAGAAATAGTTACAATTCTAAGGAAAAAAGTCGTTGTGTTGTGACATATTAACACAATTTTATGAAACATATGTTCAGAATGATGAGATATGAGGGATTTGCAAGGTAGATTTTTGGATAGGTTGTTATATTTGAACCTGGAGCCAAAAACACATTGTAAAATACCAATAGCCTAAAACATTGTATGGGTCAAAATGAACTTTTTTTCTTTTAGACCTGAAATCATTAGAATATAAAGACATTTTGCAAATGTCCTACCATTAAATATCAAAACATAATTTTAATTTTGCATATGCATCAATACAAACCTAATTTGGCCAACTATAAAGGCAATTTTCTCAGTTTTTGCATTTTTTAAACCGCAGATTTCAGATTTTCCAAAAAGTTGTACCCCACCCAAATATTGTCCTAACATAACAAATCATATACCAATAGAGAATGTATTTATTAAGCTTTCAGGGTATGGATAAATCGCAATTACAACAAATTGACCCTCATGGTCCAGGGTCACATACTGTATAAAGAACATTTTTTATTTGTTACAAAAATCTTGAGCTTATCTTTATATAAATTCAGGTCAATTTCAAAGTTTTTAAGTGTCTATTCATACTTTTTTTTATTAACTCAAAACCACAAGAAATAAATATTCAATTTATAGAAAATAGAAAAAAATAATCATAGCTATGTACTCACAAATTGTGAAACAAACTCAGATTATAAGATATACCTGTACAGTTCAAAATTGCAATAATAAAAAAGTCTGCATTTAGATCTTCATACAAAATTAATATAACTTGTTTTGTATAATTGTTCTCCTTTTTCACCTGGGGATACTCATCCCGAGGTCTCTAGAGAACCATTGATGTGATGCAAGACCAGTGAAGAGAAGATGCCAAGTATCGAGGATATCAAGGACAACACATATCGTCACCTTAGAACATATTCTTATTGACATATTCTTATTAAATGACAACTTATTTACATTATGGGATGTATTTTTATAAGTTGTTTACATTTTAAGACGTTTTATTTAAAGAAAACAAATGTTACACACATACTGTTTGCTATGGAATGCAAAAACTTTGAAGATCAATATCTCAAAATCATCCAGAACGCAGATAGAACCTTATAATTCCAAGGTGACGATATGAAGAGATGTTGCCAACCATAGAGGACTTATAGAAGTCTCCATAATCCTGGAACAGGCTGTATCCTAAACAGATGCTGTAGTGGTCTTTTTAAACCACACTGAACTAAACTAAACTGAACTTCAACTCTTAAAACTGGACTGACACAGTTTCAGTTTACTAGAACATCTATGTTAAGTTAAGAGGAATACAAAGTTAGAGTTAGCTCTACTATAAAATATCTGGGTGTCATATTAGACAGCAATTTAACCTTTGAAAATCATATATCCCATGTCACAAAAACTGCCTTCTTTCATCTAAGAAATATTGCTAAATTGCGAAGTATGCTATCCATCTCAGATGCAGAAAAGCTAGTTCATGCTTTTATGACTTCTAGGTTGGATTACTGTAATGCTCTGTTTGCTGGCTGCCCAGCATCCTCTATTAACAAACTTCAGCTAGTGCAAAATGCAGCTGCCAGAGTTCTTACCAGGTCTAGAAAATATGATCATATCACCCCAATTTTATCCTCTTTACACTGGCTGCCTGTTAAGTTTCGTATTGAATTTAATATATTGCTTCTTACCTTTCAAGCTTTAAATAATCTAGTTCCTGTTTATCTAACCAACCTCCTGTCTCGCTACAACCCAACCCGCTCTTTAAGATCTCAAAACTCAGGGCTTCTTGTAGTACCTAGAATAGCAAAATTGAGTAAAGGAGGTCGAGCCTTGCCATTTATGGCCCCTAAACTCTGGAATAGCCTTCCTGATAATGTCCCAGGCTCAGACACACTCTCGCAGTTCAGAACTAGATTAAAGACCTATCTTTTTAGCAAAGCATACACTCAGTGCATTACATAGCGGCATGACGCATAATGTGCCTCACACAGGATTTTGCTTCTTGTTTATATACACTATGAACAGCAGCTACGCTAATTATTCTCCTTATTCTGTATTTCCACCTGAGGGTACTTATCTTGAGGCCCTCAGACTATGCAGTGCCACTGATGCAATCCAAGACCAGCGACGAGATGATCCCAAGGTTTCTGGACCAGGCCGTATCCTGAGCAGCCGCTGTGGTGGTCATGGTGGGGAGCATGAGACTGATTCCTGTGATGCTCCAAGGACAGACAAGTCTTCGCTGAGGTCCTTCCTGCGCCTAGACTGCAGCTCTGCACAAGACGTTTGGCCATAGGAGAAATGGTCGTGCCCAACTCAGCCTGGTTTCTCTCGAGGTTTTTTTAAATTCTTCACTTTTTTTTTCCTCGCCGCTGTCGCCACTGGCTTGCATGGTTCGGGATCTGTAGAGCTGCGCATTGATGGAATTGCTCTTCAGTGTTTGGACTCTCAGTACTGATTATTAACCCACACTGACCTGAGCTAAACTGAACTGAACTTAAACACTGAAAACTGAACTGACACTGTTTCAATTCACTATAAACTTCCATGTGAAGCTGCTTTGACACAATCTATATTGTATAAGCGCTATACAAATAAAGATGAATTGAATTGAATTAAGTTGCTTAGACACAATCTACATTGTAAAAGCACTATATAAATAAAGATGAATTCAACTTAATTGAATTACAGTATCTTGTAATTCTGACTTTTTTCTCAGATAACTTAGAAATGTAAAGCCAGAGTTTGCATAACAAAGTCTATCTTAAATGTAAAGACCATTTGAATGCCACAGTTCTGAGTTTATATTATATTGACCTCAGATGAATGCAGAATTGCAACTTTAATTAATAAAAAAAGAGATATAAACTCTCTTTTTTAAAAGTCTATATTTCAGGTTACATTTATGTCTCACAACTATGATTATTTTCTCAGACAAATTTCAAAAATAAGCTCAAAATTAACTTTTTATTCAGTTTCACTTTTTCTATTTGGCTTCCGAAATTTCAAGTTTGTCTTAATTAGACAATTACACTCAAGCACACAAAAACAGCAACACACTGAATCCCAAAATACAATATAGAGTACATGGATTTGATTTATTTCCCTGTGTGAATGGCAAACATTTGCAGTACAACAAATGTGTGGAACATTAAACCCATATTTCTTTAGAAAATTACTGATGCAACCAATAACTGCATTACATATGAATTTGCATAGCTTGCTGCTTTGCTTAAATATGGTTCTGCATCATCTTTCAAGCAGACAGACACACAAATAGAGCATAAAAATGCTAAGAATCACATTAGCGCAAATGACCAACTCGCCAATTGATTAGAGAAAAATGTCCATTAGAGGCATTTTATGCAAGCTCATTTGCCTTTATGTTGTAAAAAAAAACAAAAAAATCAGATATCTACAGTTATGCTGCTCCTGTAGACATTTTGAATTTGATTCCAAGAGTTAAATATCCATGATGTTATGAATTCCCTGAACAAAAAGCAGAAAAATAACACCTGCAAGCTTAACCAATTCCCGCCATGACAACATAATGGCTGGTTGTTAGTCAGGGTGTCATAAACAAGATTACAGTTTACTTAATCATAGCTGCACATGACAACATGACATATTCCTGCTGCTGTCCAGTGTCCGTCACGGAGGAAAATATCAATATGTGACAGCGCTAAAACAGGCTAAGAGTTGCTTCCTGCTAAAAACCAGTTAAACTGTCCTCCTTTAACAGAGGAGAAGTAATGGGAGAGAAGAGTGGCCCAATATGAGCTCATTATTTCTACAGAAAAACGGGGATACTCTGCATATTACCGTCTGCCGTTTTCTGTGCTAAATCATCTTCAGCAATAAAACCGAATCTGGTTATGTCTTGAACTAAATTTAAGAGAGAAATAGAAGAGATAGTACAGCCAAATAATGAAAACTCGTGTCCTCATTTACTCAATCTCATGTCATTCCTTCTGTAGCTAAAGAAAACTGTTAAATAATGTACTAGGTTTAGGACTGGAGCTTTTAAAGCTTTATACAAAAGGTGAAAAAGAACCATTAAAGTAAGCTAAAATTGGAAGTATCTGAAGTAATGTGATATGGTAGATTTGATATGATGATAGACTATAATCTGCATTGTTAAGTGCAGCAGAACGATTACTGAGTCAGTGAGTTACTTAACTCTTGATTTGTGAATTAACTATTTTGTGAACTGGATTCATTTTAAAGATCTAAGGGCCGGCTCACACTGTGCGATTTTTTTATAATCCTAAATGATTGTTTCATGTCAGACTGCACGAACATGGCTGTCATGTTACACTGTAAGATCTCAGCTGTCATAAAGTCAGACTGAATGACAATGAAGATGCGCCAAACACTGAAGAAAACTCCCCCTAGAGTTTGACGTCATCCATCCGTGACAATTTCACTGTCCTGTGTTTTGAAATGATTCCTCACAGCAAACGTAAACAATATGTAGCAGATATTTTGCACATGACATGCATCAATAATAAAACCAGGAAGAAAAAAAAACTTTTGACATTTCCCTGCAGTCATTTAAATTGTCGCATGGATTGCGTCATCAGATTTGGTGCTCCTATTGGTTCTTGGATTGACGCTCATTGCAGCTGTTGCCATACTACAGGAAAGTATCTGAAATCTTCTGACACTGCCAGAATTTCATCGGTGGAAAAATGTGATTGCAACAGGCATTAAGCAGCTGTCTGTGAACATGTCAAACCAACGATCAAAGATCACAGATTTCAGCATAGGGTTTTAGGAGTCTTTTAGGATTTTCCAAATTTGCCTCAGATGACAAAATCGTGGCTGAAATCTCACATTGTGAGCAGGGCTTGACTCAAGAGAAAGATTCATTCATCAACTCTCTCATGGACTACTTATGTAAAGTCGTTCATTCAGTAATGAGCTGTTAATGTAAATACATTTTAATAATAAAAAATGTCATTAACAATAACAATTAATTTACATTAACAGCTCAGACTGTATATCTGTTGACTTCTAACTGTGTAATGCTGTCCATTTCTAATAGTTTTGCAACAGTTTTATTAGATGCTTCTGAAACTAGGTTTTGGATACACACTAAACATTTTTTTTGCTTGTTCAAACTACTTATTTCAAGAGTTCACACTTAGCTGATGATTGAATATAAGTTTGGCATGCTGTCACGGGAGAGAGCCCTGAGCTCAAAAAGGTCCTTGAGCCCTGGGCTCCCTCCCATTTGCATGGCGAGAGGGGAGCTTTAAGCTCAGGTAGATCTCGAGAACTCCATCTTTTTCATAAGAGCTGATGACAGAAAATGATTGCTATGAAGAGATATGCTGCTGGATGAGAGTTTGACTGTAGTGCTAAATTTAGATTGATCAGTTCACTTGTAGTTGCATGTTTTTGGAATGTGGGAGGAAACCGGAGAACCCAGGGGAAACCCACACGAGCACTGGAAGAACATGCTAACTTCACACAAAAAGCTGGCCAGTTAAAGGACTAGAACCGGTGACGTTCTTGCTGTGAGGCAACAGTGTTAATCACTGGGCCACCGTGCTGCCCTATGAAAGGAAAGGTGGAGGAGTAGGGGTGGAAGGGGGGATTCTTCAAATCGAAGATGACTGTAGTGAGAAACCCTGGCTCTTTATAGTGGGTTAGGAATCGTCTGATTGGTGGATCATACGTAGTTAAAGCAGAACCAGCCGTGTTCAATCATAATCACGTGATCCTCTCGAAATTAGTTTAGAAATAAACTTCACTTAAAATAAGCTGAATCAACACAATTCTTGAGATTTCATTGGCACAACTTAATTTTTTATGTTTAATCCACATAAATTTGTTAAAGATGTTGTTAACTTAATCAATTTGTGTTGGGACAACTTGAATGAATTGTGTGAAACACTGCATTTTTTACAGTGCAGCTTCAGTACTTTTTACCATATTTATTTTCATGAGTTGCCATAGTTTTTTCCCTTATTATATTCATAATTTATTTCAGTTTTATTCCACGATAAATACTGTATAAAATATAAAAAAATTCAGTAATTTTATCAATCAATCAATCAATCAATCAATCAATCAATCAATCAATCAATCAATCAATCAATCAATCAATCAATCAATCAATCAATCAATCAATCAATCAATCAATCAATCAATCAGTCAATCAATCAACATTAATAAACAAATGAATATAGATTTATTAAATTCATAGTATTTTTGATACTACTTTTTAAACTAAGAGTTACTCAATGAAAACAGCTTTTTGTTACAAAAATTGAGCGTTTATGATAGATGTATTGTTAATATTATTCACATCTATTTTTCTGTAAGGAAAAACTAGTTTGGTTTATAAAGTTTTCCTAAATTAAAGCATCTAAGGTGGCATGGTGGATCAGTGGTTAGCACTGTTGCCTCACATCAAGAAGGTTACTGGTTCGAGCCTCAGCTGGGCCAGTTGGCGCTTTCGAGTTTGCACGTTCTCTCCATGTTTGCGTGGGTTTCCTCAGGGTGCTCCAGTTTCCCCCACATTCCAAAGACGTGGTATAGGTGAATTGCATAAGCTACATTGGCCATATGTGTATGTATGGGTGTTTCCTGGGTTGCAGCTGGAAGGGCATCCGCTGCGTAAAACATATGCTGAATAAGTTGGTGGTTCATTCTGCTGTGGCAACCACTGATAAATAACGGGACTAAGCCGAAGAAAAATGAATGAATGACTGAAGCATCTAAAAATGTCTGGTTTCAAGTAAAAAAATATATAAATAAAGGAAAATAAACTAAACAAAAACTCACAGAATCTACCTAATTACATCCATATAGGCTGATAAAATGTAATCTTTTGGCTTAAATAAAAGGTCAAATTTGCTTTAAAGCAAAAACTGCAGATTACCAGTTTTAACATTGCATTAAAGTGAGTAAATGAAACCAATTTTACTTTATGTTTTATTTTTCATCTGAACCATCTTTTTAAGGTAGAATGACTAGCCATAATCAAAAGGAAAAAAAATATATGAAAGAGCAGATTTCAAACCAGTTTGAAGGTCGACCAAATTCAAATCTTAAACTATTACTAAACACTCTGGGTGTCATTTAATTCATTCAATAGACTCTGTACCTTCAAGGTCACTAACTAGCACAGCTATTATTCAAAGCCACAAGCAGGAGCTTATAATTATACACTTTTAAATGAACATACTGTGCGGCAGACCAAAGTATGAGCTCTTTTCTTCACATCCATGTTGTGCTGTTCTCCATGTTTGCCCAGATGTCCCTTAACTGTGGAGTTCAAACCCACTTGTGGAAAAAGAAGACACACACATTGCACCATCCTCAAGATGTTTCTTTTCCTTACAGAACAGAAAAGACACAAGACCGTAAAAGCACCAGACTTTACCCGGAGAAAAGCCAATAATGGGACAAGACGGGAAATAGCGGTTTCCTACACTCTAGATCGACAGCAAGGAAACACAAACCAGTGCAGACAGTCACAGGCAGCTTTTATTTCCACTGCAGATCAATTCCAATCTTTCCCATCTCCGTCTTTCACTCTGACGTCTCCACTAAAATGGATATTTCTACCAAAACCCCTGAGGCAACTGGATTGAGGAGGCATTAGCAGCATCTGGTTTGGAAAAAGGCAAAAGCGCAGGGTCGTGTGGTTCAGGCCGCCTCTGGGCATCCAAACACACATAAAGCATAAATAAAGGGCATTTTCGCACAAGCTCCGGAGGATTAAACAATGCTCAGTCATGCCTGAATCAGACCTCTCCATCTGGAGGTAGATCCTGATTGGACATCGGTGTTAAAACTGACATCCTCAAACTGTAAATGATGGGAAATGTACATCCATGAGCTGTGACAGGTGATTTTATGAGCTGGTTATTGTGAATGTGCTAGACTTTTGCCATTTATCATACTGATTCTTCAAAAAAAGTCTCATTCTAGACTTTTCTGAATGGCCTGTTTACTGAAGCATTTGATTTTTCTGTCAGATTTTTTGCAGAAACCAACTGTTTCACTTCACATGACCTCAATGTATTGTCAGGAGTCATGGTTATTAGTTTAGTTTAGCCTGCATGATTCTCAAAGTGCCAATAGTCAATGACTTGTATTTATGAATTATAAAGGCCCACAGTTTCACCTAAAACGGTATGTACTGTATGTTTATTTTAGACTCTTCTAAATCATAGAAATACTATTATATTTTTGCTGATATTTAAAAAAATATATATTAAGTGAACATATTTGTTTATCTGAAAAGCAATGCTAAAGTCAGTTATTCTGCTTTGAAAATGTGCATTCCAAGTCGAAATGTCTGTCTTTGTTTTTGTCTCTATAGTTAATATACAGTTTACCCAATTATATTTAGCACACTGGGTTGCCTTAATTAAATATGCCTTAAACTGTTTGACAAAAGTCATTGTACTCTAAAATTATGTAACATCTTCTAAACGTAACATCTTCTTATGTAACATCTTTGGACTTCCTTAGTCCAAAAACATCTTTCATTGAAGCCAAGCTGCAGAAATGATGCATTTGAGATTTTTTTTTATAATGAGGTTTTTCCAACTCATATATAGGCTTAGTTGCAGTGCTTTCTTGACCACCTTTTCATGACTAAAATGTATTTTCTCAAAACATTTTAGACTCTGTTTACATCTATATTGTCTTTTATCCATTTGAGATCAGACAGAAATGTTTGGATGATTCTTTTCACCTGTGCCTTGTTTGGTTTGCATTTAGTCTGTATTTTTTAAGTAAAAAAAAATGTATAGCTTCAGATTTGTCTGAGTTGTCAGCTGCGCATCTATGATGCAAATCTCCCTTTCCACCAAATCCCAAAGGTGCTTTTTTGGATTGAGATCTGGTGACTGTGGAGGTCATTTGAGTACAGTGAACTCAGGTCCACTGCGGTCATAAAGGCATGGACATGGTTAGCAACAATACTCAGGTAGGCTGTGGCATTGACATGATGCTCAATTGGTACTAATGAGCCCAAAGTGTGCCAAGAAAATATACCCCACCCCATTACACCACCACCACCCGCTTAAACCATTGATACAAGGCAGGTGTACTTAATAAAGTGGCTGGTGAGTGTATAGCACATTCAAATATGAAATAGAAAATATGAATTTTTAAATAAAAAATATTTTTAAATATTTTAGCAACAAAAATAAACATTATCTTCACTGCACAGCCAGCCATTTCATGATAAAATACTATTAGAAAAAGAAAGAAAGAATCTGTTAAAATCTGTAACTGATAAGAGAAAACCAAAGGCAAAGCTGAACATTAAAGAAGAACTCATTGAAGTGGTTGAAGTGATAGATGGTTGAGCAAATAACTATCATGGCAGTTTCCCAGGTGCAGCGTGTGCATGTCAGTCAGTAAACATTTACTGCTTTTCAAAGCAAGAAAGGAATTTTCCGCTAGCAACCTCTTTATCCTCAACAGATATTTTTTCTCAGCCAGACAGAACCATTTCCATCTCGAATCTAATACTGCTTCTGGGTCCAGTGCGCTCTCAATCTGTTAAACCAACACCGTTTTAACAGATTGCACAACTGAGCACACAACATCTGTCAAGAATCAGACAATAGCCATGTGCTAATCTTCAAATCTTACACGCTGATCTGCTGAAGTCCATATAACTTGATAAAGCAAGAAAATAAGTAATCTACACAAACACACACACACACACACACACACACACACACACACACACACACACACACACACACAAACGCTCTTCTTTCTCCCACACTTTGACAGCCAACAACTGGGTGAAATTGATGGAAGGCTTGTCTGGAACGAGATTCAACTTGAGCCACAATTGCAGGCTAGTTACGAAAACAATACTACTTAAAGACTGACATATTGAGGGTTATGTTCAGTGCAATAGCTTTGGAGCTGTTAAAGAGTAGTTTTGGGATGGTTGGCCACATACAAAGTCAGATTTAAATCTGGGACAGCAAACCCAGCAATTTCAGCCAGTCACACCCTGACTCTCCCGAGGTATCCAGCCTTTATTTTTAACTGTCTGTTTCTCTACGCAGCCTCTGATGGAACTAGAGCTGACTATCCTTGGGTATATAATAGACGAAGCGTTCTTGATGCTGAAAGCGAGCCGTGGCTGTGTAGTTTTGTGGCTCTCTTTAAGAGTAACAGCCCGTAATCACAAGGTCACTGAAACAATCACACTGAAGCGTTTTCAAAGCCATTGAGAATAGCCTAAGGTTCATACACATTGGAATGAAACTATTTGTTAAGATGCATTTAACCTGTGCCTTGAACAAACAACTACAGGTCAAGGCTGAATTTTCGCCAGGACACACAACCATAGGCTATTAAGAAGTCATTAAAAATACATAGTTTCCATAAAAATGTAAATGTGCTGTTAATTTATTCACCTTTTGGCCAGCCAGCATCTATGTGAGTTTTTTCAGCAGAAAACTGAAAGATGATCCTAGACGATTCACTTTTTTAAAAGATAAAAAACATACAGTGTATATACGGTCAGAAATGTTAGACCCATGGCTCGCACATAAGACTGTTGTGAACATACTGCTAAGGCTGTGGTTCAAATGTGTTTAACTTCATAAGACCTTAGTGTTTTATCAGGTGTCATGATTATTACTTTAGTTTTGTCTGTATATTAGGGCTGAACAATATATTGTTTCAGCATTAATATCGCAATGTGATCATTCAGAATTGTCAAATCGCAAGTATATGCAATGTTGAGTCTGGATTACAATTGATCATTTTGCAGAATTTTTTGAGGCCTGTGATTGTGTGAGGGTTGTAAAAGCATTCGGGCATAAGAAATTGTACAGTTTGTAACTTTGACAAATTAACAACAATTGATTTTATTGAATTTTTTTATCAAACGTAGACTATGCAGTATTATTTTACATTTGATTATTCAATTACTGTATACCTGAATACAGTTCGACTCCTTGGAAAAAAAATCGAAACTGTTTATTTAATTTGTATTTTTTTCCTAATTGAATTTGCCTATCAAGCAGCACGGTGGCGCAGTGGGTAGAGCTCTCGCCTCACAGCAAGAGTTTGCATGTTCTCCCCGTGTTGGCGTGGATTTCCTCCAAAGGCATGGGTTTCCTCCAAAGACATGCAGTATAGGTGAATTGGGTACTCTAAATTTCCCAGTGATGGGTTACAGCTGGAAGGGCATCCGCTGCGTAAAACATATGATGGATAAGTTGGCGATTCATTCCGCTGTGGCGACCGCAGATTAATAAAGGGACTAAGCCGAAAAGAAAATGAATGAATGAATGAATGAATTTATCAATACTCATAGATTGTTTATTATGTTTTACGCACTTAGAATCATCCCAATCAGTCTAAAATTATAAATTCTTTCCAAATACAGGTATTCAAGTCATCTGGTGAAATTGTATTCATATTGCAATATATAATTGCAGAATAAAAAATATTGCAATATTAGTGTTGTGATCACCAGCAGTGTGTTCTCTGCTGGAGATTACTTCCTGTAGTTTGCTGCAATCACTAGCTGTGTTTTCTCCATTGGAAATCACTTTCTACTGAATTCCATATTCCAGAGGCCTTTGCACTAATCCAGCTGACAGTCATTGGACACACACACAGCTGATACTCATGATCATTGATTACTTGGACTAATAAAACCCCTCTGTTTAACACACATGTTGCTGAGTCTTGTTATACTGTAAGTGAACATTACGACGTGGTTTCCTTGCCTTGCCTTGCCCTGCCTTCTGCGCAAACTGTTCATTCGAGTCTCAGAAAATTTTGTGCGCTCCGCCAGCCGAAATCATGTTGTGCGCACCCAAAGAAAACTTTTGCAAACACAGCGATGACGTCGCATTCACCGCACACACTGAGTTCTATAACAGAAAGCTGATTGGCGATTACAATTTGGTCTCATTTATAGTTGTAATACCGCAAATTACATTTGTACTAGTGAAATAAAGAACTACAACAACACAAAAACCAAGCAACAACAACAACAAAAAATGAGCATTAGATGTAGCGTTACATGGTCATCGGAAAATAAGACCTGTGCAAAAAATATTTAGGACCTAAAACAGCGAATTTAAGACTTTTTAAGGCCTAAAATTTAGATTTTTAAATCTTAGACTTTTTAAGACTTTTTAAGACCCTGCAAAAACCCTGAAGTAAAGCGAGTTTGTGCCTGTAAACACAGCGCCCCCTCTGTTTAAAACATGTATCATTCATTTGATACATGATTTTGATGATGATTCATTCAACATTTTTACCGGTTTGAATCGTCACATATTTAAATCGTTTTTCAACCGGCTCACAGTGAATCGTTACATCCCTACTCAATTGTAATAAAATATGGATATTGATGTCTATGTACACGCACTCATGTTTGAAATTATAGTTTTTTCCTAGGTTGGTCAAGTAAATTGTGGGGCAATAATATAGTGGCCAGTACATTTTCTGTTATTTTATGGCTATTTTATTTCTATATTATAATGTTTTAATTGTCTATACAATTTTTGCTAAACCACTAAGCAAAAGTTACTATTTTAAACTTTTTAAAGTTGTTAAAGTGGACATAAAATGTAACCCAATTTCAAAATGGAAATAAATGGAAAAAACATCAATGAATCACAATTACAAGTGAATGTTAATTAACCAATATTTTAACAGTGTACAATATACTAATCCAGCATTAATGTTGCACCACACTAAGGCTGAATGTGTTGTCAAGAATCTGTTATTCATTGCTACTGAATGATTGGTACTGAGTATTTACTTTTCTAACAGACAGACCAATATTGATTTCACAGTGGGATCTCTTATTAAAAGTCTTGAATGTGTCACATCTATCAAAACTGTTTCAAAGAACAGGACAGAAAACAGCCTATTACTTCGAAAGAATGATTTTGATGTAAAAGTCTTGATGACACTATAAGCAGACCTTGGAGAGCATCATAAAATAAAGGCAGTTCATGACCCCTTTAACAGAGACAGTGCAGACAACACTCTACGATCTGTTTTATATCAGATGTCTACATCCCCCATGATTAAAAAGATAAATCACCAGTATATTCGACATATGAAGCTTTCAAGAGCAATACCAGCACACAAGCCAAGACCAAGGCTCCCAGGGCGCGCTACTGTCTCCCCCTTACAATACGTTTATCTCCTCACGAAACCATCACTGTCGGATAAAGTAGTCATCCTGCGCTGCTGAATCCCCATCAGAGGAGAACATGAGTGCTGATGCCGAACAGGAGGAACAGCATCCAACTCTCACCGTCAAGATACAGGAGGTAAAAAGAAGTCCAATATACGTGTCTCAGAAATAAAAGTCAAAATAACCAAGCCACTAGGCAGGGGCCGGTATACGATTCTGACGGTAGGATAACCTTGTATAAAAAAAGTTCCTTTAAAATGTCTGGATAAAAAAACAACAACTTTTTATCCCATTGAACACAACATATTTTATTATAAGAAACATTTAAAATATTAGCTTTTTTTATTTTAAACATGTCAGGCTAAACAATTTAAGTAAATCACTCACTACCTTTATTAGTTTCACAAACACAGATTTTATAACAACTTGAAAAGGCATCTTTGGATAGCTGTCATTTCTACAAAAGATTTTAACACTAGCAGAAGTGTAACTTTTATTCTCTGTTTGGACACCTAAACACACTTTACTGGTGTTAAAATTGACACCATGGGTGTGATTTGTACACTTGCAACTAGGGTTGGGTGGTAGATGATGCCATCATCCATTGCCGATGGCCGATAGACATCACAATGCTGAGTCTGCATCGCAATCCTCCACCCCGTCCCCGTCGCAGCAACTCATTCGCGAAAAATACACACTCAGGCTACGTTTACACTAATACGTCTTAGTTTTAAAATGGCATTTTAGAACTAAAATGATCTATGCGGGTCAGGTCGTTGAAGTGGTAGGCTTGAAATAATTAATTTATTTTAATGAATTAATTATTCATCAATAATTAATTCACTGCAGCCTACAACGGCGATGCCATCGTCCATCACAATGTTTCACATTAGACATTGTACGATGCCAAATTGGTGGACGTTGCCCAACCCTACCTGCAACACACGTTTATTTCTCTCAGTTAAAATATAAAACACATTTACAGATTGATATTTTTATTATCCATTAAATTTGTGGTCAGTGTTTTTTAGGAAAATGTAAACATATGCTTCAATATGGGTGGCACGGTGGTTCAGTGGTTAGCACTGTAGCCTCACAGCAAAAAGGTCGTTGGTTTGAGTCCCGGCTGGGCCAGTTGGCATTTCTCTGTGGAGTTTGCATGTTCTCCACATGTTCGGGTGGGTTTCCTCTGGATGCTCTGGTTTTAATCACAGTCCAAAGACATGCTATAGGTGAATTAAGTAAACAAAATTGGCAGTAGTGTATGAGTGCTTGTGTGAATACAAGAGTGTGTGGGTGTTGCCCAATACTGGAAGGGCATCCACTGTGTATAACACATGCCGAAACAGTTGGTAGTTAATTCTACTGTGGCGACCTCTGATAAATAAGGGACTAATCTGAAGGAAAATGAATGAATGAATGTTTTAATATACTGTTAACATACACATTCTCTTTGTGTTTCAAGTTTTTACTGCAAGTGTCATATCTGTAATGCTGAATGGACACAGGTGCAAAGGACAAGGGGGTTAAACTAATTTCATGTTTTTGAAAGACTTTGGTATGATGATCAATGCTGTGTTTATACAATTAAGAATACTGTAAAAATACAGCATATTTCAATATACTTTAATATATTTATATACAGCGTAGCGGTGGTGCAGTGGGTAGCACAATCTCTTCACAGCAAGAAGATTGCTGGTTCGAGCCCCGGCTGGGTCAGTTGGCATTTCTATGTGGAGTTTGCATGTTCTCCCCATGTTCGCGTGGGTTTCCTCCTGGTGCTCCGGTTTTCTCCACAAAATACATGTGGTATAGGCAAACTGATTAAGCTAAATTGACCATAGTGTATGTGTGTGAATGCAAGAGTGTCTGGGTGTTTCCCAGTGTTGGGTTGTGGCTGGATGGGCATCCGCTGCATGAAACATATACTGAACAATTTTGTGGTTCATTGTGCTGTGGCAACCCCTAATTAATAGAGGGACTAAGCCGAAAAGAAATTGTAATTTATGCCTGTGATGGTAAGACTGCATTTTTGGAGTAATCAAAGTCACATGATCCTACAGAATTCTAATATCTCAAAAAACATTATGAATAAATTCAATAGTTCTGTATTAATACATTTTAATTACTATTATTCAGCAATTGTACTAATCAAAAATGACAAACCTATAAAAACGTTTTAAAAACGTTTTTTGTGTAATTATTAATAGTTGTACTGAGAGATGTATTAAACTACTACTACTAATAATAATATCAGTTACATTACTTTTCCACTAAACAAAAGTAAATTATTAGTGAAAACTGTTAATTTTAGGTAATGTAATGAAATTGCCTTAAAATAAATTCCACATTTCTGTACTGTATAAAACAATTCAGAAAAGCAGAGTAATGTGATTTTTATAGTTATACAAATATATTTTGAATAATAATTTTTTTCAACTAAGGAAGGTTACATATGTCAGACAATTGCAAATGCTTAAATCTGTTTGCTAACTAAATAATTTTATTTTGTAAATAAAAAGCTTCAGCATTAATAAATGAAGAAAACTAATAAAAGACATGACTCAAGACTTTATGTCTATTGCCTTTATGGGGATTTTAAGCAGTACTGAGTCAAGTAAATAAATTCCTAATTGAGTAACTAAATTATTTCTTCAGACAAAATAATTAGAAAATTAATTTTAATACAATTTTAGCAATGTAATTAGTTAATGAGTAATTAACTACTTTTTTTAAGTAACTTACTCAATACTAGTAAGAACAATAAAAAAGTTCCCCCTATTGTGTTTACTTGAGTTAAAGTTTAATCGCAAAATTGCAGAAATTCCATTACAATAACATTATGAGGATGCATGTAAACACAGTCACTGATTCTAACTCAAAACTTGAACCACTTTTAGGGCCCTATCATACAAACGGCGTAATAAGCACAAGATGTGTATGGCGCGATTTCTTGCTATTTTCAGACCAGCGCAATGCATCACGTTGTTTTGCATCACGTTGTTTAAATAGCAAATTTATTTGCGATACTTTGTGGACTCATGGGTGTTTCAGTCAATTAAGAAGGTGTTTTAAGGCACATTGTTGGCGCGTTGCTATTTTGAGGCACTGAAATAGACTGCGCCATTTACCATCTAAAAGCTGTTCTAAAGTCCAGCGCAAAGCGTGTTACTTGTGCACGTATACAAGTCCAAACGCTTACACATTGCTTAATACATACAGGATATACAGAAATACACAAATATCTTTACATATGAAAAAAATAAATAAAGGATTGAAATGTTATACAAATGACTATTTTATACATAAATATAAAAACCATGCCTTTTTTTTTTTTTTTTTACTCGGAGGGCTTTTTCAGTTTATTCATGACAATTTGCAATTGCATGATGTTATTTTTATTAACAGGATTATTTATTATATGCATATTTATATTTGTTTTAATTAAAAATGAGTTTAGGCGTCATGGTGGGCAGTGGGTAGCACAATCGCCTCACAGCAAGAAGCCCTGGCTGGGTCAGTTGGCATTTCTGTGTGGAGTTTGCATGTTCTCCCCATGTTGGCATGGGTTTCCTCCAGGTGATCTGGTTTCTACCACAGTCCAAAGACATGCACTTTAGGTAAATTGAAAAAGCTAAATTGGCCATAGTGTATATGTGTGAAAGAGTGTTTCCCAGTGTTGGTTTGCAGCTGGAAGGGCATCCGCTGCGTAAAACATATGCTGGATAAGTTGTCAGTAGGCATGGGCCGGTATAAGATTCTGACGTTATGATAACCTTGGATAAAAATACCACAGTTTCACGGTATTACAGTATTGCGATTACTGCTCTAAAATATATTCTTTTTAAATGTCTGGGTAAAAAGCGAAAACTTTTTTCCCCTTTGAAATTGAAATTTGATATTTTGGAACAGTAAACATGTCAGGCTAAATAATTCAAATTAATCATTGACTTCTTCTGTCTTCGTTAGTTTCTAAATCACAGATTTCTTTACATCTTAAAATGACATCTTTGGATATTTTCTTCTGCTGGAGGTACTGTTGTCGAAAAAAAAAAAAAGTAAATAAAAAATATTACACATACCTTAGAAACGATATTACAGAAAATTTTGACGGTTTTAACCTTGACTTTTCCAAACCGCAGTATACCTTAAAAACAGTTATCGTCCCATGCCTAGTTGTCTGTTCATTCATTCTGCTGTGGCGAGCCCTGATTAATAAAGGGACTAAGCCTAAAAAAAAATGAATGAATAAAAACAAGTTTAGATTTTTTCACCTGTCGGATTTTGGAGACGTACAGTATGCATCACCATACGGGGCATAAGAACAGGACGTGTGTTTGGATATAAGTTTTTTTACCACACTTCGTTATTATTGTTCATTTTTTCATTTGCTGGAAATTAGAACTGAATTTAGAAGTAGTTTTGATACAAACAAAACCGCTTAACAAACTAAATTAAATATGTAGGCTAATGGATGTCAACAGTAGAGTGCATATGACATTGTTTCCTTATCCACAAAAGTAAAGGAGTAAAGTAAAGTGTAAAAGTAAAGTAAAGAGAAAGTAAAGAGGCCGAATAGAGGAGGCTCGTTCTTTATCCTCGTGCAGATGATCTGTTTAACTCTTTTCTCGCTAGTGAAGCATTCGGTTTACCCACTTACAAAGTCCACCATGTAAATAGCAAATGCGCTATGGCGTGACGCAACTGACTCTTTAAGAGAATGGGAGATGAGACTCTGATTGCTTTAATGCACATTATGCTCAAAACACATTCATAACTCATTAAGAGAATAAGCACATTTTTCTGTCCTTAAAATAGCTCAAGTGAATTTGGACACAGCCTTACTTAATGCTTTTGCGCCATGCAATTTAACCTTTGCGCCTAGATTGTTGAAATAGAGCCCATAGTATTTAGATATATAATTTTTTTTTTCACATGCTTAACAAAGCTTTGGTTTTTTAGGACATTTAAATGCCAGAGCGTGACACAAGGAATGAGCCTGGTTCACATCACCAGACACAAACCTTCACAAGCTCTCAAAAGAGATGACAAGACAAATCAAATGTTTTCTTAAGTTGTACAAATCTCTTTAAACCATGCATTGAAACACACATAGAGAGTGACATTTCAGGTGACTGTTATTGACACCAGTTTCTACGTGTGTGCTTTAGGTGACACAAAACTCCCCCTGAGAGGCGCACGCTTCAGATTAACCCGTCATATACCACAAATACACACACCCCTGGAGGTGCGGCGATAAGAGCCATAATGCCTGTCGCTCTGAACATTTGACATTTTTAGAGGTTTAATTACACGCTTGGCCTCAAAGAGCAGAGTGAATCCTGCTGCAAATTGCACTATCACTATCCACAGCTGCATGTAAGCATTGTAAGTACTGAAGCCCTTCAGCAGCTCAATGCGCTCAACTTTATAAATAAATAGGGTTCATGCTTATGAGTGAACCGTAAAGGAGTGTGTCTATTCTGGGTTCATGTACAAGAAGGATTAGTATTTGGATGGGTCTCTGAAAACGGATAGATGCTGCTGGTTAACATTGTTAATAATGGTTATTAATGTTAACATTGATTGCTAAAAAAGAAAAGCTTATTGTATTTTATGTTTATTGTTTACAAGCTTATTTAGTACATTAAGTAATATTTTGTGATTGTTAGAATGGTCAATAAACAATTTTGGATGCATTAAAAATAAACAAACACATTAAAAACATTGGAGATGTCAAGATTATTATTTTAGTTAATTAATTTAGTTATTAACAGTTGTATACTAAAGATGTAATAAACTGATAAAAGTGGCAATGTCAATGTCAAAAAGTTCTAATAAAATTCTCTTTTTACTCAACAAGGATGCCATAAACTAATCAAAACAACATAATGCAATAATAATAAACATAATAATAAACATAATAATAAACATAATAATAATAATAATAATAATAATAATAATAATAATAATAATAATAATAATAATAATAATAAACATAATAAACATAATAATAATAATAATAATAATAATAATAATAATAATAATAATAATAATAATAATAATGATGATGATGACGACGACGATAATAATAATAATAATAATATTATTATTATTATTATTATTGTTTTGTTATAATTAAATGATTCATTAATTAATTATTTAATTTATTTATTGTTATTGTTGTCATTATTACTATTAATTAACAGTTTACATATTTTGTGATTCAAAGGTGTTTTTTTTACTGCATTTACAGTTATCAATTGCATTATGATCTATGAATATTAATCTTTGCTATGTTGACTTTTGATGTTAAAAATTCAACTCTGCAGTTTTACAATACGACTTTCATTGACATTTTATTATTTAGAAAAAAATATATTGTAGAAGAACAACAACAACGAAAAAATGAAAAAAAAAACTGGCTGATGTTTTTATACAACACCGATACAGACAATAAATTACTTCAAACTATTAGAAATGTCAAAAAAAGTCTAATTTTTTTACTTTCTAGCATCAAAAACTGTTTGAGGAAAGATAAAGGTCTCATGATGCAAAAAACAAACAAACAAACAAACAAACAAACAATAAAAAACTACAGAAAACTGCACCAGTAGTGTAAAAATTTACAAGTTCACCTTTAAATTGACAACTTCTGTAATCCTATTCATAAGTGTAAAAAACAATTCGTAAATAGACTAATCTAATTTGTAAATATAAAATCCAATTTGTAAATACAAAACACGATTCAAAAATACAAAATCAGATTCGTAAATACAAATTCTATTTCGTAAATACAAAATACAAAAAAAAAATACAAAATACAATTTGTAAATTCAAAACACGATTCTAAAATACAAAAATCCGATTCGTAAATACAAATTCTATTTTGTAAATACAAAATACAATAAAAAAATACAAAATACAATTTGTAAATTCAAAACACGATTTAAAAATACAAAAATATGATTCGTGAATTCAAAACACGATTCAAAAATACAAAAATCTGATTCGTTAATTAAAAAAACAATTAAAAATCCACAAATCCGATTCGTAAATACAAAATCCATTTTGTAAATACAAAACACAAATAAAAACATCCCGCCTGTTTACAGATCCATATCATCTTAAGTAATTCGACTGCATGGGTCCAGGCAATCCAATCCGCAAAACATTAGTCCACAGCATAGTCATACGATCATAATAAGCATGCATACGTCGATAAGCATGCATTAAATGCTCTGTTATCATCCAAACCACTCACTGGAGTGCGTTCAGTAGTGTCTCCAGTCATAACAACAGTGATTTAGTCAAAATGGCCTCCGGCCTTTTGATTGAGCCACACCCCATATCCTCAGCTCTCCATCCATCTGCCATCCTGCGGGGAGACGAATGCCCGCCTCTACCATCCTTGCACTTTGCGTCAACGAAGCTATCAGACCATGCAAGCTATCATACCATGCATTAACATAAAGCACTTCAATCCACAGTTGCCCATACCCTTATTAAGACGCCTCACATGGATACCAGCTAAAACAATTTATGTCTGCTATGTCTGTATGTACCATGTTGTTAAAGATTTCATTTCTGATTCTCTCTTTACTCATTTCAGAAGACCATGACAGACGGCTACAGAGGCTGACCTTCATCCAACCTATTACACTCCACATCCATTCCAAATACACACTCTTCACAAAACATTCACACTCTTCGCAAAGGATACATTTCCACTCACCCAGCCCACACCTCGATGCCATATTCACACAAGCCTTTTAGTTTTGAGATCTTCTGAATTAACATCAAATTTCAATCCCACAATCCACCTCACCATATCTGATCTAACTTTGCAGGATGAAGAAACGCTATCTTTCTTTATTAAGCAAAGCAAACAGATCAATTTCACCTAGCACATTCTATTTACATTTTGATATCCCCTCCCCCACACACCTATTCCAAACCCTCTTAGCTTTCTTACACAACAGGAGAACAATACCACCTCAGGGAAGCCCAGCTGATTCTCTCCAGCTGACCTCCACCCACATGTATTTCTAGGTATAACCACAACTCTGCCATTTCCCCCTATCCCCCCTCCTATTAACATAGTAGCTCCTTCCCTACCTTTCCCCCTTTTTTCTTCCTTTAATTTTTCCCTCCAAATTTAAACTATCCCATACTTCTAATCACTTTCATTCACCACAGCTTCGACCTATTTAGGGGTCACCCTGAGTTTCAGTTGCTGCAGCAGCAATGCTCTAAACGAGCTCATATACACCTGCATTCCAAATACTACTATCGTCACACTCCCCAGCACTCATACAGCAGTAAATGCTTTTGCGGGAGCGCACATTGTATCCATACTGACCCACTGCACCTCTCCGCCGAGCCTTATTCTCCCTCTGCACCACTGCCGCAGCAGTGACGCTCCGCCTGAGCTCACACCATCTCTATTTAGCCATTCACTACCGACACACTCCCCAGCACTGCCACAGCAGATAAATCGCCTCCGCGGAAGCATACTTGCCTTCCAATATTGACTTCCATCGCACCTCTGCAACAGCAGAGAAGCTTCGCTGAGCTTCATTTCCCTTCTGCACCAGGGCTGCAGTAGTGACGCTCTGCCTGAGCTCACATACACTTCCATTTAACATACCACTACTGACACATACCACCAGCACTGCCACAGCAGTTTAATTGCCTCCGCGGAATCGTATTTACCTGTTATTATTGACTTCCATTGCACCTCCGCAACTGTAGAGATGCTCTGCTAAGCTAAATTCCCCTCTGCACCACTGATTCCATTGCACCTCTGCAACTGAAGAGATGCTCCGCTTAGCGTAAATTCTCCTCTGCACCAATGACTTCCATTGTACCTCTGCAACTGTAGATGCTCCGCTTAGCTTAAATTCTCCTCTGCACCAATGACTTCCAT
>CAIGQZ010001197.1:5660574-5675009 GCA_903798205.1 Danio tinwini
CCATACACACTCATTCACACTCATACAGTGATATGCATATAAGACAATCTGAGCCTTTTTTTTCTAGTTTATTTGTTTTCTGTTGCAATGCCTTTAAAATATTAAAGAGCCCTTATTATGCATTATAAAAGCTTACATTTTGGTTTTCTCCAACAGGCTGATATGCATATAAGACAATGAAAGCAGTTTTGATCTTGCATGCATATCAGCCTGTTGTTGGAGAGCACAAAAACCAAAATCTAAACTTTATAATGCATAACAGGGGCTCTTTAATATGTAAAATGTATTGCAACAGAAAACAAATATATTTAAAAACCTCAGCAAACCCAAACTTTTGGATTAGTTTTTTTGGTAACACTTTATAACAACTACACACTATGAACCATTTATTAAGCATTAGCAAATTGTGAATTCATTATCTGTTAAGCATTAACTCTACATTAATAAATGTTAGTAAGCAGTTTAAAACTGCAGCTACAAATGCTGTATTCTTGATTTATAACCACATTTATAATGTGCTTAATAAATGTACTTTCATACTTTGTTAATGATTTATTTTTTATAACTTAATTAAGTATTACATTATTAACAAATCAGTTATTTAAGCATTTATAATTTGTATTATTCAGGCATATACACTGAAAAAAATTATGTCTGCAAAACGGTTGCAAACAATTTATTTGTGTTGAATTTAAACAAACAAATTAAATTTTATTAAATTCTACTTAATTAGTTCGTTAGTAATTAACGATTTTTTCAGTGTACTAATAGTTAATTTGTATGTTAATAAATGCTTTATTAACTCAACTTTATGCAGTTTTGTGACCTAATCTAAAGTGAGGACTAGTTATGCTTTATAAATCCTTTATAAATGACAATATAAGGCTCAGTTAAATTCTAAACAGGAAAAAAGAACATACATGACTTTATTAATTTCTATTCGTTTGAAGGTACACAAATCAAACTATATCAAATGAAAAACAAATCTTTGCAACCTTATCTAAAATAAAATCACTGTACAGTTTAAACATTTCATTGTATTATATCGCTAAATTGTTATATTGTTGTTTTATCCAATTGTATGTCGTATTTTTACACTACTGTTATTGAGCAATGTTTAAACTTTATAGAAATTTTAGATTGCAAAGTTTATTATTTATTTGATACTAAGCCTTTATATTTCATTTATAAGGGATTTATAAAGCCTATATAGTCCTCACTTTAGATTACGCCACAAAACTGCATGAAGTTGAGTTAATAAAGCATTTATTAACATACATAGTAACCATTACTAAATGCCTGAATAATACGATTTATAAACATTGATTTCAATAGTTTATTAATCATTTACTAACTCATTCTGAATTATCTTAAAAACCACCAACTACTCTTAAATACAAATGGTTTGTTAATAATGCAATACTTAATTTAGTAATGAAAAATAAATCATTAACAAAGTATGAAAGTACAGTTATTAAGCACATTATAAATGTAGTTATAAATCAATAAAAACAGCATTTGTAGCTGCAGTTATAAACTGCTAACTAACCCTTATTAATGTAGAGTTAATGCTTAACAGATAATGAATTCACTATTTCCTAATGCTTAATAAATGGTTCATAGTGTGTAGTTATTATAACGTGCTACCGTTCTTTTTTATGATTTATTCAGCAATTCATTTTTTCCCCAAACCCCTTCTTTGCATTATGCAAATCTAACGATAAATTTGAGGTGCATTCTGGTTGTTGCGGCTCAAACCAGTGACATAAAAGTAAAAGCAGTGTTTTCTATGTCTGTGTAAGAACAACCAATAATTGACAACTGATTGACAGGATTCGTGCATTTGAGATCTTTTATGACACTTAAGTTGTTTAGGTCTATGACAACCCAAATTTTAAGGCTGACAAGGTGAAGTTTTGTTACTCACCACTGTCGCCACTGGCTTGCTTGGTTTGGGACTTGTGGAGCTGTGCATCGATGTATTTGCTGTTCAGTGTTCGCACTTTCCGCAGTGAAAATTAAACCACACTGAACTGAACTAAACTGAACTTTACCTCTGATAACTGGACTGACACAGTTTCAATTTTAACTTACTCAAACTTGTTAAGCTGCTTTAACACAATCTACATTGAAAAGATTTAATGCAGAAATTAATGAATTGCATTTTTAAATGCAATAACAGTGTTTATACCATGTCAAAATGTGATTCAGAATGATTTTAACTGCAATATAAACTCTAAGAATAAAAAAACTAAGGTCTACAAATGCAATGACCAAACAATAAGTGATATTGTGCTGCCATCTAGTGGCTAATATGGTAGTTGAGATTTAAAAGGTCCCTATTACGGGTTTTTTTAAAATTCCATTCCATTCTTTTACTCCTAAGTAAATGAAAACATCCAGCTGAGCTTTAAATCCGAAAGTGTTTAAAACTACTGATTCTTAAACAAAAGAGTCGACTCAGAGTCGAATGAATGATTTGTTTAGTGTTCAGATTTTTTGCCTGCTCGTATCGACGTCAATACGGGACATCGCCATATGAAGTGCCATATGCGGTAAAGTGTGAACGCACCCCTCCCTTCAAACACTAGTGGACCACAGGGGGCAATGGGATTGATCATGATGCAAAGATTACTATCACTGGGAGATGGCCAGAGATGAGGCTGTGGGAAATAAAAGGTTAAGGTTCATTTTCACAACAGTAGCACAGTATAACACGTGCTGTGTTTGTTCCTGTCATTTTTCTAATGATTGATACAATAACCTACCATGCAATGCAGAATTTGCCAGCCGTTCTTTTTAAAAGGAAGGATCAGCAAAGAATACTAATGTATGGGACACTAATTATGTGTTGTAACTTGTAATTGATCTGCACGGCTTGTAATCACTTATCTATTAAAGACCAGTGCTTGTAATGTGTCTCTCAGGTTAAATGTTTATGGGCTATTCACATTTCACATCTAAAACCATGTTGAAAACACGATGTGTGCTTGCTTCTTAATTTTAGTAATGAATTTAAATTTAAACAAATATACATGGTTAATCATTTACTTCCATAAAATACATTCTAAGAATACTTAATATATAACCTAATTATTTAAACATTTAACCTTTTACTGGTTTTATATCTTAATATCATGAAAATGCCCTAAAAAAATCATATTTTAAAATCCTCCAGTCAGATAAACAACACAGAGGGAGAACATTCATAAACCTTTCACGGCGAGCTCTCATAACCTGTCAACATTTAAATTTAAACGCGAGCGAGTTCATTCCCCTGAACAGTTCATAAACAAACAGCAACAGAAACAGGTGCTAACAAGATGGAGAATTTTCCACTCTCGGCTGCATTGGGAGCAGTTCGGCCTCACACCCCAACATCTCTTTTTAATGATGGGCGTCTCAGGAAGCACAACAATAAGTTATTCTACTCTTGGCTCAACATGCCCTTACCGAGCACTGTGGTGGCGATAAAATATCACAGCTCACATAAATAATGTTTTAATGAGCCCCCTCACCCTTCACTTTAATGACGACTGTAGTTTTTTTTCAGTCTGCCGCCACATGTGGCCTGCAGGTGGGGCAGTCAGACACACACACACCAAATTATTCCAAACACCCTCGATTCCTAAATCATCCAGGACTACTGGTAAACATGCCTTCTAGTGTTTTCTTTCACCTCTGTTACTCACTGTTCACCTACAGAAATCATTCTCACTCACCCTCTATTTCCCTTCCCTCAGATAAAACAGCAGGGATTGGCGATATGAAATAAAAATATATGTCTATACTGTATATTCTGGTATTTATTGTGATAATGATAGGACAATAAACATTATATCCTTTATGTTTGCAATTTTTTTTGGATACTTTATTTTTGTTATTATATAAAAATATATATGATTATAAATGTTAAAATGTGTTAGCTGGTTAAAAGTATTTTTTCATTAATGTACAGTATATGGGTGAATAACCATGAATTGGCTTTCTTGGAATTACTTGCATGACAATTTAGTTTTTATACATCTTTTTAGTGTTTTTTTCACCTCAGTTTATGCTACATTTTTTGTTTATTAGTAATGTCGATAAAAAATGTTTATTGCATTACTTTAGTATCATGTGTTTTACCGTGATGGTGTTTAAAGTAGTTGTGTCCGGTGTGCGAATTATACACTGATGATCAGGGAGGTCAACTTTTTCAGTAATGTTAGGGCGTACTCACACTATGCTATCCGAACCATGCCCAGGCCCATTTCCCGGATCGTTTGTGAAGTGTGAGTGCTCTGAATCGTGCTCAGGCACGGTTCACTTGGCCCTGGCCCGGTTGGAAGAGGTGGGCCTGAGCATGGTTCACTTGGGAAACTGAAAGCAAGATGTAACTTTTAAGGGACTGTTTCATATAGAATAATTAATCATTCGTACTGTTCAATGAACGCAATGAACATTGTAGTTTATGAAAGACGCAAACCCCTTACTGCACGACTGCTGCGCCTTCAGCAAACCTCCTAATTCCTGCAGCACTTGGGATTGTTTATGAGCATCAAAAGTGGCAGATCTGTTCGGCGAAATATTTAACTGTGTGTCACCGCATATCAAACGACTTAAACAATATAGCTGAAGAAATCTCCACTGTGCTGAGCGAAAGCGCTTATTGAAAAGCGCATCATCGATGACGTAAGCGTTCCCAGGCCCGAATGTAATGTGTGTGCGGCCCGTCGGGGGAGACAGGAGGGGGGACAAGCGTGCTTTGGCCCGCTTCAAGGCAACAGTACATAGTGTGAGTACGCCCTTACTTTGTGTAATACACGTTTCAGTCATTTATGTATATTTATTTAAATGACATCTGATTTATTAATATGTTTTCAGTGTTTTTAAGGACTTTTTAGTGTATTCTGATCTACAGTATCCTCTGATTAGCCATTTCAGGTGTTACTGTAACGTTACGTCAAACTACATATACACACTGTGCATATAAACAGACTTTACTTTCAGGCTACACTAAAAAAAATGGTTTATTGAATATTTTTGCAAACAATTTATATAAACTGAATTTACATAATGAACATAAATACTAAATTTAATTTGTTAGTTTAAATTCAGCCTATATAAATAGTTTACAACCACTTACCTTTAAAAAAATACAAATAAATACAATTAATGGTTTTTTTAGTGTATATGTAGATAAAACACCTATTTTATGAGAAAACAGTCAAGCGAACACTTACAATATCTATCAGTGCTCCAGATCTGCCTGCTCAGACTATTGAATGATTATGCATTTACCTAGGTATGAACCATTATAAGGGTTGGTAAATATTATTGATTTAATCATTTTCTTTTGGCTTAGTTCCTTTACTCGTCAGAGGTCGCCACAGCGGAATGAACCGCCAACTTATCCAGCATATGTTTTACACAGCGGATGCCCTTCCAGCTGCAACCCACTACTGAGAAACAATTCATACACAGTCATACACACATACACTATGGCCAATTTAATTTATTCTATTCACCTACACCGCATGTCTTTGGACTGTGGAGGAAACCGGAGCACCCGGAGGAAATCCACGCTAACACTGGGAGAACATGCAGACTCCACACAGAAATGTCAACTGACCAAACCGGGGCTCGAACTAGTACCTTCTTGCTGAGAGGCACCAGTGCTAACCACTAAGCCACAGTGTCGCCCTGGTAAATATTATTTAGTATTTTAATTATTAACATTATTATTTAAAATACAGATCAGAGCAAACTATTTTCTGACCTCCCATACATCTTGTTTTCACCTACCATACATTTTGGCTGTCCTCCCATACATCTTATTTTCACGTCCTTCATGGGGGATCAAGTGGGATCAATCCCCCCAAACCCTCTGATGTATTTCACACTCTGGTTGTGTCAATGACTCTAAACACCTTCTACATATTAGTATGTCTCTCAGCTTGTGAATAAGCAGTTTGTGATGATCATTGGCACCTGCATTCATCACCACCTGCTGTTGAGTGTTTATTTGTCTGTGCAACGAAGATACAGTTTGTAGACATCAGTACAACAGTACAAAACATTAGTGTATTAGGGGTGTGAACCTACAAAGATCTCAAGATTTGATTCGGATTAGGATTATCATATCATTGATTTGGTTCAATTAGATGAATCACAATCCACTGACAATTCACTACATCCTCAGTTTTCAGTTCTACCTTGTGTACAATGTTGTCCCTAAATACAAGCAGTTAGAAAAAATGAACAGAACCTTTCCTTTTACATGCTGAAAAAAAACAATGTTCTTAAATGTATTAAACATCAAATAGCAACTGTGTTCTGTTGCTCAGTGAGTGGGAGAGATGAAGCATTTTACAGTGTGCCCTTAGCAGTGACAGAGGGGATCTTGGGATCTCTTCAGTGTCAATGAAAGAATGTCACAGCAAAATCACAAGCAGCGAACTGTGCCAAGATCATAGTCTCTTAACATAGTTGGAGCATTTTTAATTACTCACACGCGCGTCTTGCCTCTCTTGCTATTCACGACAAATAACTTTATAAAACTATCAGTACTTCATAACTAGATACTAAGCAGATATTGTAATTATCCTCGTCTTCATCGCGATGCACTGATAAAATGATTTAATTGGACACCTAGTGTATTAATACTGTATTGCCACTTTACAAATTAATCAAATACGGTAGTTTGCTGTAGCAACCTTAATGCTTACTATCAAAATATCTGGCAACCACAATTATTTTTGCTGAAAGTTGATCAAATATTTTTATTGTGTAATATGCATTTCATCCATACTGGTACTGTGTGAAAAGTATGTTTAGCTTTGTGCATACTATTTTTCTTTATCAAAACAACATCAGTAAATTACAATAGTGTAATTGACATATGATCAGGGAACAATAAACAATAGTCCAGAAGAGCCTATCAGGGAGTGATTGTGAATAGCCACGCCTTCTAGTGTTTTCCAACTACAACTGAATTGTCAGTGTTTTTTTCCAAATGACAATCTCAAAACATTATGCAATTCTGAATGTGCCTCATACAGGTGAGTAGGCTTGACAAACCACCTGTAGAAAACACAATCTTTCACCTCTTTGTCATTTTACCTGACACTTGCACCAGATTTGCTCATTTGCATCAGACATTTTCTTACAAGCACTCAATATTTCATACAAAAAATTATTTGTGCATTTATTTAGTGATGTGCTTCACACAGGTGAGTGGGTTTGACAAGCCACCTGCAGAAAGACTCTTCTCTCTCGAAAAAGAAAAAAAAACTCTAGCACTTAATTATCTGAGCACAAACAGTTCCAATGCATAATTAGCCATTTTTGTGCGTATTGCTTTTTCTTCTCCCTCCTCAACTGTAAGTCGTTTTGAACAAAAGCGTCTGCTAAATTACTAAATTTAAATGTAATGTAAATATTTTCAAAACATTCATTTTAATTGTGTGAAGACGCAGGAATAGTGTGGTGATGTAGTAGTACAACTTGTGCATTTTTAAATAAAAAAAACACAAAATAAAAATTTAAAATTAAAAACATAATAGTTTTAAGCACAGCCTGACTAAAAAGAAGACATCAACGCTCAAACTGATCGAACATGAAGACAGTTTCATTGACAAGGGCAATGGGTGGAAATCTGTAGTTATTCTCAATACGGATGGATTTTCAATCATCCTGGGCACTTTTTATAAGAAGAAAATATAGTTATTTTTTAAATGCAATGCTAATCAACATCGTACAGTACATTGTACAAATCGCGCCTTTATCCCTGTATAAAAGGGGCTCATGCACATGCAAAACTGTAGAGCACATTTAATCATTGCACAGACAGATTTGTTGCACTGCACAGACCTGACCAAACCACTTCCAGATTGCAGAGGCAGATTTCAGATTCCAGGTTTTATCGTTATTATCGCGGGAAGACAAAGTCTTATTGTGAGGAGAATATATCACCCATCCCCAGTGTGTGATGAGCAGTCATGGCAAACTGAAGCTGATTCTGAGGGCAGGAATAACAGGATGTGTTACACTAATTGTTTCCAAAGCACACTGATCCCTTATAAGCATGCGAGTGAAATCCTAGTGCACATAATCCTCATTATCCCTCTCCAATTCTAATTAACATGAAATTTACCAATGCTGAAAGGTCCATACAGAGCAGGTTATGCGACACGGCTAACAAGTGTCTGCTGTTTAAATACACTGTAGAGGGAAGAATAATTATTTCATGTTGATTTGCATTTTCAAAATTACTTTAGAATCCAGAGAACTTTTTGCTGGTTTCTGCAGTGGTTTTGATGTCAGTTTTTAATTTATGCGCATACCCCATTTTTTTTTTAAAGTTTGAGGTCAGTCAGATTTTTTGCAATGTTAAAATATAATGTTTCATAAGTCTTGTTCATTCATTCATTCATTCATTCATTAATTCATTTTCTTTTCAACTTAGTCCCTTTATTAACAGGAGTTGCCACAGTGGAATGATCCACCAACTTATCCAGCATAAGTTTTACACAGCAAATGCCCTTCCAGCCGCAACCCAACACTGTGAAACACCCATACACTCTTGCATTCACACACATACACCACAGCCAATTTAGCTTATTAAATTCACCTATACTGCATGTCTTTGGACTTGTGGGGGAAACCGAACACACGAAGGAAACCCACGCAAACACAGGGAGAACATGCAAACTCCACACAGAAATGCCAACTGACCCAGCTGCTTTTATGTTCACCGAGACTGATTAACAAAAATACATTAAATATTGAACATATTTTAAAAAGAGTATTTAATTACCATTCATAAATCACTCTGACATGCATATTTTTTGTGCTGTTTAGTCAATGTTGAAAACAATTATGCTGCTTATGAAAACCGTAAAACATTTTATTTCAAGCTTTTTGAAATAGAATGATTTGTTACACACATTTTCACAATGGTTTTACTTTTGATCACTTTAATGTATTGCTGCTGATTAAAAGTATTAATAATATTTTTTTGTATAATGCAATACATTTCAGTCCAGCTTTGGTTATAGCAATGATAGAAATCTGTCATCTTTCAGCAATTAAAACCATATAAGCATTTATTTCTACAATGACTGACTGATTGATTAATGGATGGATGAATTGATTGATTGATTGATTGATTGATTGATTGATTGATTGATTGGACAAACACTGTGTGCTGATGACAGTGCTGACAAAACAGTTTCGTGAAAATGACCAAACAAATAATAAATAATTAACTTAATGCATTAATTAATAAATAAAAAATACTTGGACATGCTTATAAACTAAACACTTGACAGAATTTGTGATTTTTAAACATACCCCTCTGTTACTTTATTTTTTCTATTTACTTTTAAATTGCGCAGTTTATAGGTTTATTATATTAAAATAATCATGATTGTATTCATTAAAAGGCTCCTACTATACCTCAAGTCTCAGGTCTCTATAATGTCACTGTATAATGTCAGCTCAAGAAAACTCACAGACCATTAATTACACACTCTAAAGAATTATTTGTTACGTCAACCCATATTAGGTCAAATATGGACAAACAAAAGTTTAGCTTTACTAAACTTTGTCAAAATAGTCCATAATTTTTTGTACAATGTGTGTACAATATTGTGAACGTCTTTTTTGGGTGGAAGCTAAATGCCAATTCACATTGTACCAACAAATGCCAGCAGAAAGAATCGGTCACTGCTGAGTTTTGTCGAACCAGTGTGTTCCCCCTGTCAGTGTCTGTTAAAGCTTGACTGAAAATGCCAAATTGGTGCTTGATGGATAATAGAATATCTGATGAATAAGTGATGTGCTGTAATATGGTGATTGTCCGCATTTCTCTGTGCCTGTCTGTATGGTAGTGAACTAGGCTAGAATCAAGTATGTCTCTTTAAATGCAAATGAGTTGCTGCTCCCCGACCCATTTCCAGAAGAGAGATTCTCAGTGATTCTGGAAACAGCAAACAAAGCATCTGTATGCATTTTAAGTCCTTGTCAGTTCAAACTCCTGACATACAGCACAAACATGAAGCACAGACTACACACTGCGGAAATATTCTTTCACGTCAATGGTCAAATACACACAAGTACTGGACAAAAAGTTTACTCATACTGTCAATTATGTACATCTGTGGATGTCAACAGTGCATGTGTATGCATGTTCCTGAAGGAAATATGAAGACTACAATCCAGGCATCTGAAGGAGTTTTGAAATGATATAGAAACTAATTTCTGATAGGCTATGCCAAAATAGAAACTTATTTCAGAGTGATTTATAACTTTATCTAATCTTTATAACTTTTAACTAATCTTGTTCATGCTCGAGCAGCAAAATTAAGCACTAAAGCAAGAAAGTGTTAAAAGCATAAAAAGATCATTTTAACAACACCTTAGGCCCTTTCCATTTATATAATTAGAAAATTACACTGAGCAAAGGCTCACAATCTTAAAACACAGTTTCAAATGTGTTAATTATCTGCTATACTTATTGTTCTTGAGAGAGTTCCTTTACAACTAAGGAAAAAAGTGAAAGATATGCATTTACTAATGGCTGACATGCGTTTCAAAACCTAGTGTACAATACAAATGTCTTTAATCAATTCATTTCTTTCTTTACAAAAAAAAATATATATAAAAAAGTCAGTCTAATATAGTATAATCCAATATATTGTACAACACAGGCTCATTGTGAAAACGTACCACTGTATACATTTCTAGAGAACGCAAATTTTGTAGCCAGAAGTATGTATGGCTGTATTTCATGTTTAAAACGAATGATACGGAGCGGTATGATGTCGCAACAGCTTCTGTTTCTTTTCGTGCTATCAGCTGACCGCTTACCTCCATGTGGATGGCATTTCTGCTGTTATCAGTTTGCCCATTAGTGCACCATGTATGATGACGGACTTGAGACACAGAGAGGAATTGACTGCGATGACGGGGTTTGAGTCCTGCAAAGAACAATTCCAGAAAGCAGGTAAAACCAAAAACCAAAAAACAAGTAAATAACAGGGTAAGAATGTGGTAAAAACCAAGAGGCCCGACTTTTTTTTCTATTGCTTTTGAAAACACTGTCGTTATGGTTTAGGAAAAGAGGTGATCGGGTAATCAGTGCTATTGAGACACTATAGGTTGGGTATAGGGAATGAGGTGGGTGGGTGGGGATATCGGTCGGTTGGTCAGTCAGTCAGTCAGTCAGTCAGTTGACAGTGGCCTCTGGTGGATTTACACGAGAATAGCAGGTGTGAATGGCACTTCAGAGAGTACTTTGAGATCTGAAAAAGTGTACAGTGGCCTCGCTAAAAAAAACTGCCAAAAAAACGTACATCCTGGGACATATTTTCTGCTGTCCAGAAATGTATACAGGGGTACGTATTAATAATGAGCGTGGGTTGATGTTGTAACATGCTGCACGATATTGGAAGACACATTGCAGATTCTGCAAACTATTGCAGATTTGCACATTGCGAAGTTGATGCTAAAACAATATGTTGTGTAGCCCTAATTAAAACCTATCAAAACTAGCTGTAAGTCCAAACCCACGTTGACTTTGCATAAGAAAAATGCACAATTTATGCAGCAGACGCCAAGACATTTTGCTCCATTTTGGAATCGAGCTTATTTTTGTCTATTAATTGAGTCTAGGTCAGGTCTGGGTTTGAAGGGCAGCTTCAGGAATGCCAGAGTTCAGCTCATGGTTTACGTCTGTCAGAAGAGAAGGAATGGATGAACACTGCTGTGAGAGCCGTCATAAGGTCAGCAGGTGAAACGGGGGAGTTCCAAAGCGCAGAGCTCAGCGGGTCAATGAGAAACGACTGAGTGTCAAGAAACAAGTGTGTCTTTTTATAACTCTGAATAATTGCTCATGGGCACCATCATCTCTGTCAGCTTAACACCTAAAAACCATTTAGTGACCATGATTTGCTGTGTGAGTGTATGTGTGTGTGTGCCTGATATTCATCACGTTGTATTGTAATCCATTTTTCACAGCAACAACAGTAATGTTCCCACAAGTAAAATCAAATGTTTTGGTCCCCAAGATAAAAATGTCTCTTTTTATGATTTGCTTTTAAGGGTAGGGGTAGGGTTAGAGTAAGAGGACAGAATAAACTGTCTCTATAAATCATTAAATCTAGGAAAGTCCAATTAATACATAAAAAACAATGTGTATGTGTACTGGTGTTGGTGGTTTACAATTTTCTTTTAGTGGTAGGGTTAGGGGACAGAATATACAAAAAAGCATTACATCTATGGAAAGTCCCCATAACACACGAAAACACATTGCGTATGTGTACTGGTTTTGGTGGTTTACAATTTGTTTTTAGATGTAGGATAAGGGGTCAGAATAAACTGTCTATAAATAATTACATCTATGGAAAGTCCCCATAATACATGAAAAACAATGTGTATGTGTACTGGTTTTGGTGGTTTACAAGTTGCTTTTAGTGGTGTGGTTAGGGGACAGAATCAGAATCAGAATCAGAAACAGAATCAGTTTTATTGCCAAGTTTGCTTCACACACACAAGGAATTTGTTTTGGCAACAGAAGCTTCCAGTGTACATAAAGTGACGAGTGACAACACAAAATTAAATACAAGAAAGAAAAGGCAATAAACATTAAACATTAAACAGAGATGCAGTCAGTCAAAAAGATCTGGATGTTAAATTGTATGTACAGATATGCTGTAAATATACAGGTTATAAGGTGCTGTGTACAAGTGCGTATGAGAAAGTATTGCACGTTTATTGCACAGTAGGGGAATATTTAACTGTTTATGAGGTAGATGGCCTGAGGAAAGAAACTTTTCCTGTGTCTGTCTGTTTTTGTGCTTGGTGCTCTGTAGCGCCGACCAGACGGTAACAGTTCGAACAGGTAGTGTGCTGGGTGTAAGGCGTCCAGAGTGATTTTATAGGCCCTTTTACTCACTCTGGAAGAGTACAGTTCTTGAAGTGTAGGAAGGGTAGTGCCAGTGATTCGTTCAGCAGTCCGGACTATTCGCTGTAGTCTACGGAGGTTGGTTTTGGCAGCTGAGCTGAACCAGACGGTGATTGAAGTGCAGAGGATGGATTGGATGACAGCTGAGTAGAACTGTACGAGCAGCTCCTGTGGCAGGTTGAACTTCCTCAGCTGACGAAGGAAGTACAGTCTCTGCTGGGCTTTCTTTACAATGGAGTCTATGTGAATGTCCCACTTCAGATCCTGAGAGATAGTGGTGCCCAGGAACCTGAATGACTCTACTGCAGCCACAGTGCTGTTCATGATGGTGAGTGGGGGGAGTGCAGGGGGGTTTCTCCTAAAGTCCACTATCATCTCCACTGTTTTGAGCGTGTTCAGCTCCAGGTTGTTGTATCTGCACCATAAAGCCAGCCGCTCCACCTCCTGTCTGTATGCAGACTCATCACCGTTCCGGATGAGGCCGATAACAGTAGTGTCATCCGCAAACTTCAAGAGCTTAATGGAGGGGTCTTTTGCAGTGCAGTCGTTTGTGTACAGGGAGAAGAGCAGTGGGGAGAGAACACATCCCTGGGGGGCACCAGTGCTGATGGTTCGGCTGTCGGATGTGATTTTACCCATTCTGACTAGCTGTTGTCTATCTGTCAGAAAGCTGGTGATCCATTGACAGACAGAGCTAGGGACAGACAGCTGGGTCAGTTTGTTCTCGAGCAGTGATGGGACGATGGTGTTAGAGGCAGAACTGAAGTCCACAAACAGTATCCTTGCGTAGTTCCCTGGTTTGTCCAGATGTTCTAGGATATAATGCAGTCCCATGTTGACTGCATCATCCACAGACCGGTTTGCTCTACAGGCAAACTGCAGGGGGTCCAGCAAAGGTCCAGTGATGTCCTTCAGATAAGCTAGCACCAGTCTTTCGAATGACTTCATGGCCACAGATGTTAAGGCAACAGGTCTGTAGTCATTGAGTCCTGTGATCTTTGGTTTCTTTGGTATTGGGATGATGGTGGAGCATTTGAAGCAGGATGGAACTTTGCGCTGTTCCAGTGATCTGTTGAAGATCTGTGTGAAAATGGGAGCCAGTTGGTCTGCACAAGTTTTCAGACAGGCTGGTGAAACACCATCTGGACCTGGTGCTTTTCGTCTCCTCTGGTTACTGAAGATCTGACGCACATTATCTTCACTGATCTGAAGTGCCGGGGTGGATAAGGAGATGGCTGGAGGTGTTGATGGCTGTTTACTGAGGATCTGATGCCCATTATCCTCACTGATCTGAAGTGCAGGGGGGGGAGAGGGAGATGGCTGGAGGTGTTGATGGCTGTGTAGGGAGATGGTCCAGGCGGGTGTGAGGTGTCTGTTCAGAGGTGTCAAATCTACAATAGAAAATATTCAGCTCGTTTGCAAGATGTTCGTTGCTGTCGATACTGGGGGATGGCGTTTTATAATATACAATATAATATACAGAATA
>CAIGQZ010001197.1:5675019-5687801 GCA_903798205.1 Danio tinwini
ACAATGTGTATGTGTACTGGTTTTGGTGGTTTACAAGTTGCTTTTAGAGGTAGGGTTATGCCGAGTTCAGACTGCACAATTTTCAAAATAGCCGTGTCACAGATGTTTTAACACTGCATGACTATCTGGGCTAGCGTTCTGTAGGTGCTGTGTTTACATTGTAGGATGAATCATTGACAGGGGGGTTCACATTGCATGACTTTACAATGTGAGAATCGCCAACAATTTTGTCTCTGTCCACAAACTACGTTTCATAACCAAACACATGCGAGAAGTGACATGGAAACAACACACGGTCACGAAGTATATCTTTTGTTATTAACTACATAATGAGAAAGAAGACTTTAGTAGGGTAGACAATGTACTATACATTTGCTTTGCTTACCTGGCTTTTTTTAAGGGAATTAGCAATTTCTCTTTTTTGACCCAGTTGTGGTTTTGCTCAGATGACATGTCAAACAGACACGGGTGTTCCTGCCAAATTTCCACAAGTTTTTTCTTCATTTCTTGTATCCAAATAGACAAAAAAAGCACTTTTAACTTCTCCTCCAACCTCCTGCTGGCCTGCAGATACTCACACTAGTTGACAGTGCTCTCTCATCGGCTTTAGGTGATCGCCGATGTTATTTTCAATAAAAACACATTTTACATGACACAATTTGAATAGCCAACAGGTTCAGATATTTAGCATGTCAAATGTCTCACGGGTGTCAGCGACTCATCTGCGATTCTCTAAGGTCGAGTCTTTGATAGTTCACACTGTGTGATTGTTACTCATGTGAACGAGCACCGATTTGCGTGTGATTTCAGGCATTTGTCTGCGATTTCTCAAAAACCGGTGGCAAGTCAAAATCAGGGCTAAAATCATGCAGTCTGAATTCTGCATTAGGGGACAGAAAATACAGTCTCTATAAATCATTACATGTATGGAAAGTCCCCATAATACATGAAAACATAATGTGTGTGTACTGGTTTAGTGGTGGCGACGCAGTGGCGCAGTAGGTAGTGCTGTCGCCTCACAGCAAGAAGGTCGCTGGTTCGAGCCTTGGCCGGGTCAGTTGGCTTTTCTGTGTGGAGTTTGCATGTTTCCTCCGGGTGCTCCGGTTTCCCCCATAGTCCAAAGACATGCAGTACAGGTGAATTGGGTAGGGTAAATTGTCCGTAGTGTATGAGTGTGAATGAGTGTGTGTGGATGCTTCCCAGAGATGGGTTGCAGCTGGAAGGGCATCCGCTGCGTAAAATCGTGCTGGATAAGTTGGCGGTTCATTCCGCTGTGGCGACCCCGAATTAATAAAGGGACTAAGCCAAAAAGAAAATGAATTAATGAATGAATGGTTCAGTGGTTTATAAACATTGTATATCGTCATAGGTATAACTTTGTTGTACTCTATTAAGGTGGTTTACATGACACATGACATGCTTAAAAATCATACTGAGTCTTTTTACATAATTTTTTTTTGCATAACATACATTACACCTATGAAGAGTCCTCATAAACCACCAATACCAACATGTGCATGTGTGTGTGTGTGTGTGTGTGTGTGTGTGTGTGAGAGATGAAAACGTGTGGAGGTGCAAAGTGTACTTTTAGAAAGTGCTTCTTTATTTATCAGACAACAGATGTTTGTTCTGTTCTGGGAGGGAAAGCGCGTTACGGCACTGCAGGGTTCAGAGCTCACCATAATTCATTCAGTCTCATTCAACACCAGTCACAGAAAAGATGCCTGTTGATATTATATTCATGCTGGCAAGAGGGCTTAATAACCCACTGGGCAAAATTGGACGCTTAAAACACAACAGGTGATTCCTGTTCATATATATTTTTTTGAACTCTGTACTTTCTTCCAAGCACTCTGTCTCTTTTGAAAATGAGTAGAAGGAGGTAAAGACACAAAAAAACATAAATGAGGAAGTAACAGCGTGGCGGTTGTTTCTCTGCAGGATCTCCAGGTCGACAGGTAGGGTAATTTGCCAGCTAACTAGCCCTCCTCCAGTGACATTTATCCAAAGTGAATACAAATGCAGGAGCACTTTGAACTGTCAGCACACTAGACTGCAAGACATCCCACAGGTAAACGTGTACACTCATACTATGAACAAGTAAAAATAAAAGAGCGAGCTGCCATAAAGCTGAACACTCAATTTAATACTTCAAGTTACCAGTAATGCAGTTGTTTAAAAGTGTTATTTTAGCCATTTGACACATTTAGGACACTATACACCTTAGTTTAATTAGCAGACTCTCTATAATAATAATAATGATGATTCCTTACATTTATATAGCACTTTTCTGGACACTCAAAGTGCTTTACACATTTTGGGGAGAATCTCTTCATCCACCATCAGTGTGCAGCATCCACCTGGATGAGACGATGGTAGCCATATTGCCCCAGACTACACATCACACACTAGCTGAGTGATGAAGCCAATTATGATATGGGGATAGTTAAAAGGCCATGATGGACAGAGGCCAGTGGGCAAATTTGGCCAGGATGCTAGGGTTAAACCCCTACTTTGTTTTGAAAAATCTTGGGATTTTTAATGACCACAGAGAGCCAGGACCTTGGTTTAATGTCTCATCCGAAAGACGGTGCTCACTGAGCAGTAAGGAGTCCCTATCAATATACTGGGGCATTAGGACCCACACATACATGCAGGTTGAGTGCCCCCTGCTGGTCTCACTAACTAGAAATAAATAAATAAAGAAATAAATAAATAAAGAAAGAAAGAAAGAAAGAAAGAAAGAAAGAAAGAAAGAAATTAAACTGACAGCCTAAACACTCTTCTAATGCTTAAATTGATCAATCACAAAGGACATGGAAATGGAGTAACAAGGTGTTTTTGACAAAAATGGGTCTGAAAATGGCAAATAGGAGAGGAAATAAAATGTGTCTCATTCCACATCAATAACCATCATTATCAGAGTAACCTTTCAAATCAATTAGCTTTTAGTATCACTTTGGTGCATCATTAAGCCTGATTGTGGAAAATGCAACAAGTTGAAATAGACAGGAATAAAAAAAAAATGAGAATGTTAGAGAGAGACTTTCAAATGCAGCTAAACTATAGTTAGATATGACCGTTACAGTATACTGTATATAAACATGCCATAATAAACTCTGCACATGATATATGATATTTATATGGAGGTGAAAACAAAATGATATTCACTCCTATAAAATACTAATGGTTTTTCAGATGATGTTTAACAGAACAAGGATACTTTCCAGAGTATTTCCCTTTATATTTTTCTTCTGGAGAAAGTCTTATTTAATTTAATTTGGCTGGAATAAAAAAGTAATAACTGCTATGGTAAAACATATTAGCCCCTTTAAGTGTTTTTTTTTCTTGCCTAATTAACATAACTTGCCAAGTAGCTAACCTAGTTAATTAAGAAAAAAAATTTAAACTGCACTTTAAGCTAAAGACTAGTATCTTGCAAAATAACAACCATAATATGTACTGTCAAACTCAAATTAAATTATTTAGTTACTTATTAATAATGAATATTATTATCCATTTATTTGTACGTTTCCCTTCGACGTAGTCCCTTATGGCTCATTTCCACTGACTGGTACAGTACGGTACGGTACGCTTTTATGGCCGTTTCCACTGTCAAAAGGCATAACAAACCCAAATGTACCGTACCCCTTTTTCCCTGTGCCCCAAAGTTTTTTACAAGCCAGTCTGAAGCACGAGCGTTTTTTTTTTTTGCTTGTGCTCCCCGCGCATCTGTATTTGAAATAACAAACTTCTTGAGCTGATGATAATAACGTGCGCTTGATTATTGACATGCTTTTGAAACCTGATCCTGTCAGAAACTGACAAAAGCGAGAGTGACGCGCCAAAAACAAAAGGAGAAGCCGGAAAAATAGGAGCACATTATTTTTTCACCAAACGTGAACAAACTGCCATGTTTAACTATTATTATCACCTTTTGGACTATTATGAACTCGGAATGATGGAGTTACTTTCTAACAAGAGGCTACACGTGCTGCTGAAGATTAAAGACACATTTAATTATGAAAGGTTTGCTGACTGTGGGCTCTATTTCCTGCTGTTTTGAACCTAAATAAGGGCTAAATGTATGCTGTGTGTAGTTTTTCTGTAAGTGGTAACAAATCGGAGACTGTAAGAGTCTGTATGTGTTTATATATGTTGCATTTATTTATTTATTTATTTATTTTATAGTATTCCAGACGTTACAGTAGGCTACTTCACACTGTCATTGATCTGCAGTTATAATCATATCATGTTCATATAAAAGTTAGTAATAAACATTTTTACATTTGTGTGTGTGTAAAGCATCTGTTTTGTGAGAAGTGCTTCTCATATGATATGTGAGCGACCCGTACAGCTTTACTGTAGACATTTTCTCAAGCAAAAATTACGCTGACTGCATTTCTGTCGTACACCACGCCCACCAAAAGGGTACCATTTTAGCAGTGGAAACGCAAGCCTGATAAAGGTGACCTGTACTGATCCGTACCGTACCGTACTGTACCAGTCAGTGGAAATGAGCCATTATTTATCAGGGGTCGCCACAGTGGAATGAAACTTATCCAGCATATGTTTTACACAGAGGATGCCCTACCAGCTGCAACCCAGTACTGGGAAACACCCATAGACACTCATTTACACACACACACGCACACTCAAACACTATGGGCAATTTAATTTACCCAATTCACCTATATATAGTGCATGTCTTTAGACTGTGGGGCAAACCGGAAACCCCTGAAAAAATTAGAAGAACATGCAAACTCCACACAAAAATGCCAACTGGCTCAGCTGGGACACGAACCAGTGACCTTCTTGCTGTGAAGTGACAGTGCTAACCATTGAGCCACATTGCCGCATATTTATTCATTCATTTTCTTTTTGGCTTAGTCCCTTTATTATTCAGGGGTCGCCACAGCGGATTGAACCGCCACCTTATCCAGCATATGTTTTCAATAGCGGATGCCCTTCCAGCTGCAACTCATCACTGGGAAACACCCATACACTTCCATTCACACACAAACACTACAGACAATGTAGCCTACCCATTTCACCTATACACGTCTTTGGACTTGTGGGGGAAACCGGAGTACCCGGAGAAAACCCACGCAAACACTGGAAGAACATGCAAACTCCACACAGAAATGCCAACTGACCCAGCTGAGGTTCGAACCAGCAACCTTCTTTCTGTGAGACGATCGTGCTACCCACTGCGCCACTGTGATGCCCTATTTAACTAATTATTATTAGAAAAATGTTCTCTCCACTAAACAGCACTTGGCAAATATTATGTAATTATGCTGATGTATCAGTATTGTGCTAATAATTTTATCTTCAACTGTATATGTTAAATCAACGGAATAAAGATTTCTTTTAACTGACAAATTTGAAGCAGATTTGTTTTCTAAAATGACAAATGTTGGGCTGGCAATCAGAGACATTATCATGCGTCATCATCAGTAATGAAGACTATTTTAAGAAATTAGGACGAGTTCATCTGGGATGGGTGTTTTAATTTCAGCAATACATGACAGATATGATGAAACACAATAGAAGAACAGATCTGATTAACATTAAATGACAGACAGACAGACAGACAGACAAAGGCATTTAAATAGATAGTTGGACAGATAAATATGTAGACAGATAGATGACTGAGAGGTAAATGGACAGATGGACCAAGGTGGAAAATTATGGAGCTAGAGTAGTCTCGATAATAAATTATGCAAAAACCATAATGCACACATGCATGGTCAAATTCATGTGCACAAAATATATATGTATAAATACAGTTGAAGGCAGAATTATTAGCCCCCCCTGAATTATTAGAATTATTATTTTTGTCCCCAATTTCTGTTTAACGGAGAGCAGATTTTATTCAACACATTTCTAAACATAATAGTTTTAATAGCACATCAAAAATACTGATAAAATACATATCACAAAATTTAAATGTACAAATTATAACTGTTATAACCATAACCCGCCAGAAGTACTGTAATAGAGGTATGCACACCTCTTGCGATATCTAACTTAATTTAGAAAGGAAAGCAAATTTAGTGCTCTATCCAGCAAAGTGAACTGAGAACAAGATGGTGTTTCCATATCATGTCTTGTGCATGCTCAAGTTCCTTATTTCAAATGGAGATAGCAAATAGAGAGTGATGTGGTAGCGACTGATGGTTGAACACAGCACAAATCTGGATACGAGTTACCTGTGCACCATATATATATGGTAAATAAATATATGGTGCACATGAATATGGTTCCATGCTTGTGAATTTGGCTACACGTGTACATTGTGCTCTTTGCATGAATTATTATTTGAGACTAATCTAGCTCTATAGAAAAAGGAATGAATTGACAGACAGGCAGAAAGACAGAGAGTCAGTACGACATACAGACACCAAATAAACATGCTTGTTAATAATATTCCCTCATTTGTGTTTGTCGTTGTTATTAGTGTACTTTGTGGCTCCTCTCAGCAGGCAGGAAGTTGTCAGCATGTGCTGGAGGGAGATTCACACCCACCGGCCTCACGCTGTCTCCCACTCCCCTTCTTAACTCATTCTGGAGCCCCTCAGTGGGACAGAAGTTTGGAAAGAGATCACTTGAAACCAATTTGAAGCCTTTAAATGCAAATGACACGTGCCTCTAGTATAAGCAAATCTGCCATTGATCTCTTCATATAGTCTGCATGGAGAAGCATTCATCTGAGAGGAGCCAGTCGGCATGTTTAATCTCGCTCACCAGAGAGCCATGCGGAGCCGCTCGATGCTTTAAGCAGAACTAAGGAGGTTTTGTATTGATTACTGAGAGCTCGGTTTCCATAAAATCAGGTTGTTCATTAATACTACAGGGGCTTTCTGGATGCCCACATTTACATGGTGACCTTGTGGCTTCATTTCTTTATATCTAAACGTATTTACATTACAGTACATTAAAGCCCTTTAATTGACAATACTAATATTGGCTTGCAAAAAAACAAAAAAACAAATGTCAGCTTTTATAACCGCAACACGTTTAGACTTAAACTGTATGGTACAATTTAAATTAGATGGCTGTTCAGAATTGTTGCTGAAAGCTATATTTTTTTACAATACAGGTTCTTTTTCCATTGCTTCTATAATATATTTGTATTTTTGTAATGCTTATTTAAATGTCTCTTTTTATCTTAATTTAATAAGAAAGAATAAATATTAGAAGTGGAAAAGTTCAAATGATAAAACCAAATCACAAAATGTATAGAAATCAATAAAAATATGGAAATAAATTCAGAAAAAAGTTTTAATTGGTCAAGATGACTGCTTTGATACTTCTAGCATGTTTAGTTCTACTTATTTTAACAATTTTTAAAACCATTTTTTAAAATTGGCTAAAATTAAGCCCATATCCAGTAACTATATTACCTTGACTTTTCCTAAATGTATGTATATTTCATGGTACTTTTGTTCTTTATAAAAATCATAAAACACAAAAGTGTTCTGAGCATTTCTACCATGAATAAACTTTCTGCTAACAAAAACATAAATTTCATTCATTCATTTGTTTTTGTTTCGGCGTAGTCCCTTTATTAATCAGGGGTTGCCACAGTGGAATGAACCGCCAACTTATCCAGAATATGTTTTCCAGCCGCAAACCAACACTGGGAAACACCCATACACCAAAACCTAAATTTACTAAATAAAAAAACTTTGCCATTCTGAAGTGTCTGATACAGTGGTCCCTCGTTAATCGCAAGAGTTGCGTTCTAAAAATAGCCTTCAATAGGTGAAATCCACAAAGTAGTCTGCTTTATTTTTTACAATTGTTATAGATGTTTTAAGGCTGTAAAACCCCTCACTACACTATTTTCTCAGATAGGCATTAACATTTTCACACTTTTCTTTCTTGTTTAAACACTTGCATAACTTCTACCTTTCTTTTTGCATGACCAGAAGTCCAACTTTTTGTGCAATGGTTAGCATCTTCTTCTGCCTTTTGGGTGCTACAGTGGGTGCCTTTGACAGAGCAGAACGTTTCGTCGACATTATTGGGTTTGTTGGGGAGAAAACTTGCAAACATACAGTCCAGCACTGAGAGTCACACTGCTAGTGATCAAAGATTCATGTCAATCTGGCAAACTGAGCGCATTTTGTACTGTACAGGTGACATGGCACGGAGGAGATTGATTGACAATGTTCTACAGCCAATCAGGACGCAGAACACACACACAAAAAAAAAATCTGTCAAACTTAGAGACAGCAAAAGGGGAACTGCGTTATGGCAAGAGACCACTGTACTACAAAAAAGGTTGTATTTTTAGGGTAATGGCTTCTTAGATACATATTGGCAGACATTCAAATCTTAATTCTAAAATCTGAATAGAAGCAAATATTTTATTCTGTACAGTCTTACAGTATGGTAAAGACCCCATGAAATTAAAGTTTTTTAGATGTTAGTTTCAGTCTATTAGTTTTAAGGATATCTATTAGCCATAATGCGCCAAAACAGTGACAAAATTTGCATTTAGAAAATATGAAACTGATAAAAACATTCAACAGTTTGTGACTTCTGCCTAAATGGATCAACATTTTTTTTCACATCACATCATACTTCCGTTTCTCACAACATAGGCTCATTAAAAAAAAAAACATCCCCTATATACATTTCTGGAGAAAGCGAATTATGTAGCCAGAAGAACGTATGACTGAATTTCATCTTTAAAACGAACGATACGAGGCGGTATGACGCCGTTCCTTTTCGCACTTACCAGCTGACCGCTTACCACCTAACGGACGGCTTTTTTGCTGTTACCAGTTTGCCCAGTAGTTTGCTTTGTACGTCGGTGGATTTAAGACATAGAGTTTAAGTCCGGCAAAGAACTGTTCCAGTCAGTCGTCAGTCAGTCAGTCAGTCGACAGTGACCTCTGGTGAATTTACACGAGAACAGCAAGCATACACAGCAGCCTCTGGAGGACTCCCAAAAACAAAAACTGCAAAAATAACGCAGCTCCTAGGATGTATTTTGCGCTCTCCAGAAATGTACATAGCGGTGCGTTTTCAGAATGGGTTGGTTTGTCATTAAATCTTGACCAATCAAATACTCTCAAGTATCTGACAGTCCTGCCCCTTTCAAGATGCTTCTCATTTGCCTTTCATTTGTTGCGCTTGATCTCAACCACTCTCACTGGCAGAGCTGTGATAAAAACAACACTATTGTCTTTTTTTTTAAAGGGGAGGAGCTACTCTAGGTCCCGCCCTCTCTTTATTTATTCAGCTGAGATTACATCAAACATTGAACAAAAATGCTAATTTCAAAGCACTTTACGAAACCTTTAATGGTCAGAATGACTGTTAAAACCATTCTAGTATTTACCAAATTCTGTAGTTCCAGTTTTACACTAACAAAGTACTTGATAAGAAGTGCATGCATGCAAACATTTTCACAACACAGCCAGACGATCAATAGAAAAAGCAGAAAAGCATAGTGATGTAAAATCACTATGCTTACATTTCGAATAAATACATACTTGACCAATAAAATAGTCCTCCTAGCCGTCAGACAGTCTCTGCTGGATGTTTTATATGAAGCAGAAGAGAGCAGTTGTGTTTATCCTCTCACTTCTGTCACGTCTCGTCTGACTCGAGTGCATCTCTTGAGTTGCGGACGCTTCACCTGTCAGGGCTGATGTCAAGTCTCCTGACGCGTCCTCTGATTTGGATGGCGCAGATGCACAGCGCAGACACTTCACAAATGCAGAGTTTGTGTTGATCCTTTCGCTTGAAAAGCACAGTGACGGGGAACTAAAGGTTAGAGCACAATACTGACAAGGTAAGCCATTAAGACACACACTGTTTGCTCACTCTACTCATTCTTCATCTTGTCTTCGTTGTTTCTTGTATTTATATAAAAGTCTAGAGATCAGATGACTGTATTGATTTTCACAGAGATTAATACTGAGTCAAGCTCCAAAACACTAGATATATAATCATATGTAATACAAAAATATACAGTAATTGAAATAAGAGATTAAGTATGTGACCCTCGACCACACAACCGTAAGTCATAAGTGTCAATTTTTGGAAATTGAGATTTGTGCATTTTCTGAAAGCTAAATAAATAAGCTTTCCATCTAGGTATGTTTTGTTAGAATAGGAGACTAAATGAAATATGGAATATGAGAGTTATATAGAAGAATATATATATATATATATATATATATATATATATATATATTTATATTCTTCATTCTTAGTAATGCACACTGTTAATCAAAAATTGAGTTTTAACATTTTTACGAATATTACAATATATATTTTATGAGCTTATCTTAATATTCTAATGCTTTTTGCTGTAAAATCCTTTTGACCCATACAAAATATATTTGCCTATTCCCACAAATATACCTGTGAAATTTAAAATGGTTTTGTGGTGACTAACTTGTCTATATGTCACAAGGGAGATGCTGGCAATGGAGTGTGGATCCAAATGCAGGATTTAATATAAAGAGAATGGTCAGACAGGCAATAGTCACAATCAGGAGCTAACAGTTGTATACAGGGAATCCAGAGTCGTGGTAAAATAACAGGCGAATGGGCAATACAGGCAGGCAGCAGGCAACGTAAACAAACAAACAAACTAACTAACAAGGTGAAAAACATGCCAGGACAAGGCAAGGAAACCGCTTCATAATGTTAACTTGACAGATAAAAAAGACTTAACATAGAGATGTGCATGTGTGCTGTGTATATAATACATGTCCATCAGTTCATGAGCAGCTCCCAGCCGTGAGTGTGTGAAATCAACGGAATGAGGAACAGGAGCATGTGAGTGGTGCATGACTGGAACATGTAGTCCATATACAGATTTGTAGTTCTTTAGTGAACTGTGTGTTTATCAGTGATCTGCAGCCGCTAGATCGCTGGTGATCATAACACTATAGGTAATAATATGTAATTAAATATGATTATATACAATCAATTATTATATTCTGAGAATTTTTACTTTAAAAATACTATTTTAAGTTTATCTATATTAGATGGCTATGCTACAAGACCTCTGACTTTTGTTTTAACTGATTTATTTTTTTTTGTGCTATGTTCTGCAATTTAACCTTGCAATATTCCTTTGCATTTGCATTTATTGAATATTTAATGCATATTTAGAAGTTTGTATGTCTTTTCTGAACTGATATGGAACATAACAGGTACCAGAAGTGGTACTGAGTGAAAAAAAAGTGTAAATAGTGTATCTGGTGTGTGATGCAATTACATTTTACTAGAAAAAGTACTGTAATAAACGTGACATTATACACACAAGCCTAAGAAACAGTTCAACAGACCTGGGTAGGGTTGCACCAGCTGTTCGTAAATTCTTTCTTAAACTGAAAAGTAAAGTCCACACTAGAGGCTTTGTAACTATTAGCTAGTTTGTAACTAAGTTTGTTCTTACTTAGGTTGCACCACATGTTTTAAAGGCAAGCTGTAGTTAGTAGGGTGCAAGCTCTCCGTAAAGTCATGCATAGTCAAATTGAATGATGTAATATTCAATAAAAAGCCTTTAAATCGTTAAACTGCTTCAAAATTCTGCAACTGATGCACTTATATATAACTGTCCTATGAAAATGAAATGACAAATTAAATTTGTATAGTGCATTACATTACAGTCACTATAACAGATACCTGCATCATGAGCCATCAATGCACGGAAATACATGAAGTTATTAAAACATCAAACTTGATTTCTTTTATACCCTACACATGAAACTGAAAAGAGCAGAGAAAAGAACTCAGTCATAAATAAATTCTCATTTTAATTGATGGAGTGACACAAGACACTCCTTGAAAGAAAACTAAACTCTTCTTTTACAAACTGAAACACAAAAAAAGCTGTGAGGAAAGGAAGATAATTGTTTTATTATCATCGCAAGCTCCTCAATGTAAACTATTCTCGCTGTCATCTCTTTTACAACATTATACATGGGTGGTGGTTGCCGTAAATATTTTGAACGTAGCGTTACGTTTAATCTAAGTTCAGTGGTGCAACACAAAAATGTTTAGTAGTGTGTAAGTTAGTGTCACAACTAGGCTAAGTAATAACTTACGCACTGCTGGTGCAACCAGCCCCAATCATCTTTGTAGAAGGCTGAAAATATGAAATCACAAGTGGCCATGTTTAGCACTGCAGTCCACAGAAAGTGCAAACGACAGTATCACGTTAAAACAAAAGCTGTGGAACAGTAGCAAACAGACCACCTTCCAAGGCGACTCATTAAAGGCTCTCTTTAGACGCAGACCTCCTTCACCCTGAAGCAAACCTCTGGCTACAGGAATCAATCTACACTGGCTGTATCTGCTCTGCCACATTCACAGGGACCCCAGACAGAGATGGATGCTGTTTCGCAGTCTGACATAAGCTTTCAGAACAGCGGGGAGGCGCTGCTACAGCTCTATCTGAAAAAAAGCCCTAAATACATATTAAGTGCTCTCTTTCTCTCACTATCTGCATCACTCAGTCCGCACGCAGACCACAGACGGCCACAATGCTGTTAGAATCCATCAAACACACTCGCACTGCATTACAACACCAGCTGGAACTTTTCTACAAAACACAACCTAAAGGAGAGCAGAGAAAAGGCCTGGAAATACAAACAATTTGAGTAAATACACAATTTAGATGCTTGCCATTTATGCATTTTCAAATGTATTTATGTTTTATAGAATATATATAAAATATAATCCTTAAAAAAAAATATCACACACACACACACACACACACACACACACACACACACACACAC
>CAIGQZ010001197.1:5697286-5715099 GCA_903798205.1 Danio tinwini
TAGATAGATAGATAGATAGATAGATAGATAGATAGATAGATAGATAGATAGATAGATAGATAGATAGATAGATAGATAGATAGATAGATAGATAGATAGATAGATAGATAGATAGATAGATAGATAGATGTCCGCCCTTTTACACAGAATAATGAAATGCATACATGTTTGGAATGACACAAGGGCTGAGTAAAAGGTTTTACATAAATTTAGGTTGAACTGTCCTATTAAAATCCTTTGGCATTTTGAATAAGTCCTGATTATGTTAATAGGAATGTGAAAAGGCAGTGGAACAACAGGCTCTCTGGGATGTCAAGTAGTGCAGGTGTTACTGACGGCATACAAACAGCTTCCAAATAGCAGCTGATACAATAGAAACACATGCGGGTCAGTGCGGCAGACTAATATATTGGGTTACAAATAAGAATAAAGTCAGTCTTCATATTACTAAAGCCTCCGCAGGGCGTTCTGAAGTAAAAACACATTCAGTGAATACCTGACACCTAAGTACAGATGAGAAATATAAACTCAATGAACTCATGTTGACTAAATGATCACTTTAGGACAATAACAGTGCTGAATGGAGTTAACAAATTAAGTAGAACAAATACATGTGCTGATTGATTGTTCTTTAAATTTTAGGAGACAATCAACTGTAGCAGTCATTAATAACTGCCAGTCATTAATATAAACCCATAAGAGTCTCAGACATTTTCAAATGTCTTCATTTGTCTTCTGCTATCGAGCTTATTCTGCAATGCAGACGTAAGCTCTTTTCTGTGATTGTTTTAGGATTTCCGATTCAATCACTTTGGGGAAATAACAAGGAATAACAAATGTCAATAAACGGTCAAATTACTTCCACTAGAAAGTGTGTTTCTTATATAAGAAATATAAATAATATGACAAGAAAATAACAGTTTGCGACCTCAAACCGCATAACCAGCTGCTTTTTTATGACTTTAAAATCAATGGAAGTAAATGACAATTGCGTTCTAATGGCTGTGCCTGCTCTTACGTGAAAGAATAAGGTCAAAAGGAGGAGCATTTGTGGTTCTGTGAAGAACAACTCAGTGAAGAGTCTTAAATTGACATTTAAACTGGACATGTGGCACATCACGGCTCAGACAAGGTTGCGTTTTGTTTTGTCCTGTGTTTTAGTTATTTAAAAGACATCCTTAACTTAATGTATATTGAATATTATCTAATTTATCATGCATTCTGTTTATTTTGAGTTGAATTTGTAGTTTACTGTGCAGCTTGCATGCGGCATCTGTCAAAAATAGACCAGACACCTATCTTTATCTTTAAAGCCGATTTTGGGACACTTCTGAAACGTGCCTTGTGTAAACACAAGCAGTGACTAGATTGGTCAGCCATTGGTGGCCATGTTTGGAGCCACACATGCATGCAGTGGAAATCTGGGGAAAGTGTGAAGTGTGAAGAACACTTTAAACATCTATAGAATAATTTTTCACCATAAAAAATAATAGAATAATAGAATAGTTCTTACCACATATTCTAATATAGAACTTTATTTACTCGAGTGAAGGATGTAGTCTTCCCATTACTAAACTCCCATGAGCAATTCTGGAGTAAAAACACCTTCCCTGTATGACACAATACATGACATCTGCGATAAGTACAGATGATAATCATAAACTCTATGAACTCATGTTAACTAAATTATCACTTTAGAACAATAACAGTGTTAAAGAGTATAGGGTTTAGGGGAAAAAGAAGTGAGAATGACCCAGAGGCTTTCTCTTTTTTTTCTGTTTTTACACGTCCATGGAGATTTAATGTTGAATCTGTGCTGTAATTCGAACCACTCTCATTGCCCAAAGGTATCTCATAATACTCTTCCAGAATTCAGCGTTTTTTCCCTTACATTCCCAAGTCGCTTTGTCCTACGGGACCTCAACGACCATGTCTTTGCAGGCGAATGAACTCAAAGGACTTGCACTGCTATGATCTAAAAGTAATTTAAGCATCTGGACCAGGGTCACGTTTTTCCAGAAGCCTGCTGGTGGTGATACACTATACACATGCACTATATAGAGCCTAAGCTTGGAGTACCCTATGCTGAAGTGCAACCATATTTAAACAAGTAAAGAAAAACTGAAGGAAACCTGGATGTTTTCCAGAACTGGAATGTCATCATATATTCAGAACGAGTAAAATACATTATGGTGGAGATCAATGGAGCAGGAAAGCCTGATTTCAGGAATGCCAAACATGTTCAGAGTCATTAAGCAAATGCACCTGCTTCCTAAACTACTTCAAATGGTCAATTCCATTTCCAGATTTTATACAGTGAGTGATTAAAAAGAGAGAGAGATCACATTGACAACTTACGCATGACTGAGCGGATGTCTAGATTTGATGCTATCATGGCTAGTGACCTGACACGCTGTCTATTAAAGGAAATGAGATATGTTTGCTTATAATGGAAGCGTGGTGATACACGCTGTAAAGAGTACATTGCTATAAAAAAATCTAATACAAAAAGTTTATGTAGTATACATGACCAGTGCTGAAATTAATGAACTTGATCAGTTATGATTCAGCTTGGAAGTTCGAAATCAAGTAAAATAAACTGAAAAGTGAGTGAAAAAAAACACAAATTGAGTCATTGGCCTTTTGAAAATGCCTTCATTCGTCCTAAGCACTATTACAAATAAAGGTTCACAGCAATGGCAAATATAGAAGAACCATTTGTTACCATGGACAACAAAAGCAGTCATAAGAGTCTTTTCTCTTAAATTGAAATAAGCTTTACATTGCACATTACTAATTACAATTAGAGTTATTATTGACAAAGGTTCCTGAAAAGTTATTAAAAAGAACAATTTCTTCATAAGTTTATAGTGTGAAGAACATTTAAAACATGTAAAGAACCTTTTTCCAACATTATGATCTTTCTGTGGGATGGAAAGTTTCTATAGATTTCACAGATGCCTATAAAAAAGTTTAATTAATCGGTCATGACTGTTCAGCATAATGGTTAATATCAAATAAAGTAGAACAAATTCATTTCATGACTGATTGTTTTTTAAATATAGGTATACAATCAAACATAGCTGTAATAAATAAATCTCAGTCATTAATAAAAAGCCACAAGAATCTTTGTCATTTTAGCAATGTCTTCATTTGTCTTCAAAAAGGGGGTTTTGAAGCAGGCTGGGTTCCGCATAGATACTGTTAGCGAATAGTTCTTAGAAGAACAAAATGTGTTCACATTAGCAGGTTTAGTTTAACTATAACAAAACTGTAACCGTGTGATTTCTCTTTGTATGTGGTTCATTGAATAAGTGTGTACATCACCATCTAAACCTTGGTGCAACCCAAACCAGCCAACCAATGGAAAGATGAGACTCGGTCCACTTCCAAATGGCATCACAAAAAGACTAAACAAACCACAAGATGTGACCCCAAAACTGATCAAATTCTCAAGCATCCTAGTCTTTTCTCAAAATAGCTGCAATGTAATTTTTTATTTATTTTTTTTATCCAGACTAAATGAACCAAGAGAACTGAACAACAAGTGTGGGCACACTGACATTTCAAACTTTAAAAATCCCAAAATAATTTATACTGAACAGGGGATTAAAAGTTCTTTATGGAACCACATACTGTATGACAACATATTTCAGCATAGTGAAGTAATCAACTGATCACAACAAAAACAAAACAGCCTATCAGCAAATGAGAATGCTTCTGTTAAACTATGTATAGAACACAGATCACGCAATGCATTTTTAATGACTACATGCATACAGAACTACTATATATATATATCTTGCAAACGTGATATGCTACTAAGATCATATATGAGTTCTATTATTTCTTTCCCTTTTTTATGCAGGCCATTTAATTCTCTACATAATTAGCTGAAAATATGCTTTTCTTTTGTGGTGACTAAGTGATTACATTTCAAACTGTTTTAATTTAAAACGGAACATTTTTAAATGATCTACATGATGTGGAAATGTACTTAATTAAAATCACTATTAGCTGCAGATTAAATCTGGCTGAGAAATTACCCACAAACGAAAAGGCAACAACCAGTATTAGTTAACTCCAGATAACATGAATTAACAATGAAAATGCTTCTAAAGAATTGATTACTTTGGCCAATGTTAATTTAATCATTTACTAATAAACTATTGAAGCTGTATTTTCTCATATTACTGGTAACACTTTACACAGATGAGGGAACATATAATTAACACAATGCTTAATAGCATTTCAAGCAAAATGGCTGTTTGTTACTAGTTAGAGCACATTAATTTACCTAGTCTGCGTTAACAATGCTTAATGCTCATAATGTTTTTAAGCTATGTTTATCCATGTATACTATTTATAGAGAAGTCATTTGAACTAGCATAAATTCGGCCATATTAAATTAAGAAAAAATTCAATTCATTAACTTAAATTTATTTTTATCATTTTTATATTTAAAATATTGGTTTTAAGGGAGAAAATTGACTATTTCGCCACTGACCACGTGTAGACTAATAGTAAAATGTCGTTATATTCTGTCTCTGCGCACAATCAGCGTGTAAAGTGATGCATGAAACTATTAAGACCTTAAGACTGTTTTATAACTGTCAAAAGCTTCATCCCAGTCGGACTGTAAAACACTCTGAGGCAGCACCACCAAGCGGTAAATATCAAATCTTGAGCAAAAGTTCCTCAAAACAGACAGGAAAGCGTATATACGCTCTGCTAAAAATGACTTCGGCAGTGTTAATGAAAAAAGTGACATGATAAAAAACGGGCAGGCTTAAAGAAGTTGGGATGTTTTGATTATTTTAGTAACTGCACACGAAATGGGCTGCTTTTTTTTATAATAACCTAAACATAAGCTACACTTGTTTTTATACATTAATGCAATAAAAGAGATCGTCAGAAAAGGTGTTTGCATTTACCAAACAATAACATTATTAAAAAATAACGCGCATAATTTGGAACAAAGCATAATGTGCGACTTACCAAATGAAGTGCCTCAATATTTCTCCTGGTCATGTAGGTGAGAAGCCGCAAAGAGTCAGTGAGTTCTGTAAAATATGACGTGTGATAATCCCAATATCTCTAGAGTCCGCAACGGTGGCAATAGTCCGTGAGAGCGCGTACGCAAATAAGAGCCAGTGACTTCCACTACTTTCCCGGACGGCAGTAAAAACAGAGCGGTGAAGGAGGTGAGCCGAGCCGCGGAGTGCGTCCAACTCACTGGGCAGTTTGTGTGAAGCGACAGAATGAAGCGCGCGTCAGTAGCGCCCCCGCGTCTCTGCACTGAGTGACTGACTGAGCGGCGCGAAGCAAGAGCAGCGCGTCCCATTCAACCTACCAGCCTGTCTGCACTAGAGGCAGCCTGGACAGCTTCATTGAGGATAATGACGGGGGCGTTCGTTTCCACAACACAGCTCTCTCGAAGAACAACAAAAACATCATTTGAATTTGCAATGCTCAATTCGTTTTGATCATCCTGAAAAGTTCAGCTCCTGTTTATGGATTTTTATAGCTCAAGATACGCAGTAGAGGTTACACTTAACACTTTAGGCTATTTAAAAAATTGAAAAAAAAAAAAATCGATTTGGGATATGGCTAATCTACCTATAATTAGTCTATGTTATGTCTCTCATTAATTTAAAATAGCTGAAATTAAGAAAAAAATAGACCAGAGAATGTCATCATTTACAGTTGAAAATTATTGAAGGCTGAAATACATGAATAAAAAATAAACCATTACTTATAGCAATATATTACAACCCCAAATCAGAAAAGGTTGGGACAGTATGGAAATGCAAATAAAAAGAGAAAGTAGTGATTTCTAAATTTACTTTGACTTGTATTTCATTGCAGAAATTAAACAAACATCATTTATTGTGTTTCTCGTGATTTTTACTTTTCTTTTTTTTTTCAAACTAAACACGCATTCAATTTTGGTTCTTGAAATACATTTCAAAAAAGTTGCATTTACCACTTTGTAATGTTCCCATTGCTTTTCACAACACTTAAAAGATGTTTAGGGACTCAAGACACCAAGTGATGAAGTGTTTCAGGTGTAATATTTTTTTCTTTTCCTTCTGCAAACAAGTCTTGATGTAAGCAACAGTACGAGGTCTCCGTTGTCGCATTTTGCACTTCAAAATGCACCACACATTCTCTATTGGAGAAAGGTCAAGGCTGCAGACAGGCCAGTCAATTACCTGTATCCTCTTCCTCTGCAACCAGGACTTTCTGATGTGTGCAGAATGTGGTTTTGCATTGTTTTGTTAAAATATGCAGGGCATCCCTGGAAAAGAAGACAGCATATTGTGCTATAAAATCTTTATGCACTTTTCAGCATTAATGGTGCCATCACAGAAGCACAAGTTACCTTTTTCAAGGGCAGTGTCACAACCTCATACCATGACAGATTCTGGCTTTTGGACTTGTTGCTGGTAACAAGTTTTGGTTGTCTGGATGATTTTTTTCTTTTTTGGTCTGGAACACAAAATGTCCATTTCTACGAAAAAATACCTGAAAACACTGATTCATCTGACCACAGTACACGTTTCTACTGTGTGATGACCCATCGCAGATGCCTCAGACCCCAGAGAAGTTGATAGCACTTTTGGACACTGTCAACATAGGGCTTCCTTTTGGCACAGTACAGTTTTAACTGGCATTTGTGGATGTAAATACATATTGCGGTACTTGACAATGGTTTCCCAAAGTAGTCCTGAGCCCATGTGGTGATATGGCTTCTAGATTAATGATGATTCTTGATGCAGTGCCACCTGAGAGATCTGAGATCATGGTTGTTCTTGCGCCCTTGTCCTTTATGCACTGAAATTTCTCCAGAATCCTTGAATCTTTTAATTATGTTACGCATTGTTAAATTGTCTTGCTATATTTCTTTAAGGAAAATTGTTTTTAAACAATTTAATATTTTTCTCACATACTTTGTTGGCAGAGTGGCGATCCTCTGGTGATACAATCACCTGTTGACATCTCCTGTTTCAAATCACATCATTAACCAATTTACCTGATAACTAGCCCTAAATTGCTACTATCCCAACTTTTTTTGGAATGTGTTGCAGGTCTATATGACAGGAAAGGATGTATATTTACATCTATTAAAACAGAGCTAATTTTGATCGGCTATCAATGTTTTCATTGTTATTAAGCTGTACTATGGCTACTTTATTCTCAAGCACTTTGAAGTTGGTTTGATTCTCTTTGGCTGTCAGTAGCCAGGTTTCCATCTAAGGAATTTTTGTTTGTTTATTTTTTGTTTATTTTTATTAATTTATTTTTTGTCAGGATGGATTCTGATTGGCTGTCAATATTATCAGTTATCATTTTTCAGTTAAAGGAAAATAGTCCTGAACAGGATTTCATTGACATCATTCATAAAAGTGTCACAAAATCAGGATAAAGTAACCACACCAAGAACAACTAACGATAATTACATTATTGTTCACACGAGCAGGTGATGTTGTTTATAAGTTGAAGTGTGTTCATATGTAGCTTTATATGCTGAAGTTGGTAACACCAGGATGGATTGGCTGTCAATATTTCAACCATTTTCAGCAGAAATAAAATAGTTCCATCAATATTGTTTCTTTGTGTCGTTTTTGTTATAGCTAACTGTGACAGAATTAATATCAGTTTACATTGTAAACGGTATAATGATAACTACATACATGATGAACTGTGGCCACTTGTCACTTTAAATGTCCATGCTCTTGAATGCAGGATTGGTTCTGATCGGCTGTCAGTGTTCTATCATTATTAAATGCATTATGCCCATTTCAAATGCAAATGTTGTTTTAAGATTGATAGATACTGATTAGCTGTCAGTGTTTTTATCCAAAAAAGTTCTGAAAATCATTATTTTGTGTTGGTTTCATTCTCTGAATGAACGCTTTCACACCAACAGTGTAGATATAAAGATAATTAACAATATTAGTATCTTCGTCAGCAGACAACCTAGATTTTTTTTGCTTTAATATTATGATCATGCAACGCAATTGTCCATTGTCACTTTAAATGCTTGAGTTATTTTTCAACAGGATGAACTCTTATTGGCTGTCAATGTTTTTATTAAATGCAGTGGGTGGAGTCACTTGACACTTTAAATTCAGCACATTATTACATTTAATGCAATGGATTCTGAGTTATCATTCCCTGACTTGAAAAAACAATATTCTAAAAGTGGTTCTATCATGTTATATTTTTTTTGTTAGAACTAATCAAATCAAAGCTTGTTCACACTAAGAACAATAACTATAATTCTAATAAAAGTAAAACTTTAACTAGTGGTTAAAAACCATAATATCAGCAGACATTAGACTTTGTTAAATTGATATTTTTTTATCAAAATCATCCTGTAGCTTAGTTGATTATCGCCTTTTTAATGCTTGAGCTCTTTGGTTTCTGATTGGCTAACAATATTAGTATTATTCATAAAACCGAGACTCCTGTTCTGAGTAGTTTAGGACAGTTTTAAAATAAGATCTTAATCATCATAGTTACTGTTCTTTAAATGAATGAGCCTAAAGAACAATTATTAAAACATAGTTATATTTATCATTACATTCTAAATAACATAATTAAATAATTCAACATTAAAGAGCCTCTATTATGGGTCTTTGAAAATGACCTTCCATACCGTGTGTAACACAGCTCTGAGTGAAGTGAAATATCCAGCAAAGGCCTAAATCTGAAAGTGCACAGAGTTTAAAACTATTGATTTATCTATAAAAGAGTTGACTCAAGAGTGGTTCGAATGAATTGCAGCTATAACGCGTCTTTAGCTGTGTCGGCGTGACGTCGATACGGCACTCAAGTCCCGCCCATTTGTTGCACCCGCAGACCCAGGAAAATTTAAACCACGGCACTCCCTAAAAAAGGAAGACAAACACTGTAGCAGATCCTGGTTGAATTATGTCACGAAGACTCTGTGCTCTCAAGTGTGAGGGAAAGTTAGTGTTATTTTCCCCACCCACAGATGAGGCTGTGAAGAGTCAGTGGTTGAAGATGATTTTTCAAAAATACATCAGCATTATAGACCCAGCCTTGTGCTGTGTTCCTGTCATTCTTCTGACAAGTGCATCAGCAATCTACAAGCTTACAACGGGGAATCATCAGCTGTTTGTTAAAGGAAGGATCAGAAAAAACGATTGACGTATGGGACTTTGTCAGAGCTTGACAGGAACTTTACAGTACAAAGTTCATGTATCAGTTCCTTCCTCCATTTCCCAAGTGTAAGTAATGAGTGTAAATGAAATTACAGGAGTTTTACGGAAGAAATAACAAAATGTGCGGGTGGCGGGAGATGTTTCCGAAATACGGGAGACTCCTGGGAAAAAAACGGGAGTGTTGGCAGCTATGCTCACACATATACTCTGCACACTGACTACTTCAAAATTGTTGATAAGCTGTGGTGAGCATTTCTCTCTGTCTCGCGCTTAACGCAGTCGACCAATAACAACAGACTGGGTCATCGGACCAATCAGTGCAGATTAGCATCACGCTAAGGAGGGGCTTGGAAACAAATGAATTGCTGAACGAATCATATGGTGTCGTTGGGATAATTAAGTAAAAAATAAATGCATATTATAAGACAATGAAAGTGTTTTTTGACCTTGCATGCATATCAACCTGTTGTTGAGGACCACCAAAAACAAAATATGACCCTTTTTAATGCATAATAGGGCTCTTTAATGAACATTATAATATTAGCTTTCCCTCTAGTCAAAATTGTGTGATGGTTTTGGATTGGTTGTCAAACATTTTATTCATCAGTTATTATGAACTGAAAGTGCTTAAAACTGCTCAATATTTTAAACAGTTCAACAGAGGCAAAATCCTTCATTAATAAAACAAGAATTTAAACTAGATCTTTATTTGAGTATCCAGAATGCATAATTTTCCACTTGCCACAATAAATGTCATATTAATAGGCTACATTTAATATTCCAATGAACACAGTTCAAGAGTTATTTACAGCTATACAGAGTGAAGGATTTAATTGTACTTGCCAGGATGCAATGCTGTTGGGAGAAGGCCTGTTTTTCAGTATCAGAAAGTATAATCACTTGGATATAATGCCCTACTTGTAATAGAGAATCTTAATGCAGCCAGAAAAGAAAGGGGGGGGGGGTGAGCGGTTTGTCCAATATTACATGCAATTGCCTACATAAAAGCGTTGTATTAAATTCCATGAATGATATACCACGTCTGTGACTCAACTCAAACATCACAGGGAAGTTCAAAATGTGTGGCTATACAACATTTACATTTGGATAATGGGCAGTGTTCTTGAAAAGCGAGGAGATTAAAATCGTTATCAAGTTTAAATGCAGTCTAAAACTTTAATCCTGTGACAATCTTATTTGCTGTGTTCATTAGCCAGAAATCAGTGCCAAAAAAGCAATCAAATATTTGCCAGCCTAAAGGCAAGTGCGATGATCTGCTATTATTGCGTCCATAAAAAAGGATATAGAAGCTTCTGAGGACTCACAAATCAAAGAGCATCCTGTATCGCTTGACAACTGTGTTTAACAATACATAATTCCAGACCTCTGATGAAAGCTTTGAAGACGGGCTAATGATTAAGTTGCCAGGCAACCGTCAGCTAAAGTTAAGACCCTTCACCTGGCTCTTTTCTCAACATGTTTTGACAGAACAGAGAGATTATCGACTACATTGTAAAAAAAAAAAGAAAGGTTGAGAAGCTATTTTTACTTACAAATTGATATAAAGTTTATAATTGTGAAGAAATGGTTGAATGAACTTTACGTTCAACCACATTTTAATGAATTTATTTATTTAGTAGTGCACTTAAAGAGCTGGTCCCCTATGATATCATATTTTAAACTTTAGTTCATGTGTAATGTGGAAATGTGAACATAAACAACATCTCTGAATGTAATACACTCAAAGTTCAATGCAAAGGGAGACATTAGCTACCCGTATGTTTCCATCCAAAAATGCGAATGAACTTTATGCGCAAAACTGGAATATTGCATAAAAGATGTGCAAATAAAGCAGCGTTTCCATTCAACCAGTCAAAGCGAACAAAATTGTCACTTCCTGATTATCTGGCGCCAAATATCAACAGCAAAAATGGAAGTTGCTGTGGTAGGAGAAGCTGCGTGAATCTTTTTTTTATTTAATTAATGACTTGCGCTTCAGAAGACAATCCTGACACGCGAAGGATGTGTGATAGCGTTTGAAGATGTCAGACACAAAGCACAGATGTTTTACAGAGTGCTCAACCTGCTGGCTTATCCATTCACACACATTTTTGTCATCACATGATCTCTTATAACAAAAGCACATGACTTTTTTATTGCACATACTGGAATTTGTTCGGTAAAAGTGTTTCCATAGCAGTTTATGCGCTTCTTTTCTCATAGAAAAAGTTTATCCTACTTAGTTATGCGCATGTTTTTTATGCGCATTTCAAAACTTAAGTGAATCTTGGCATTTCCACCAACTGTTTCTTTATGCACATATCTAAAATGTGCATAAAAATAGGTGGATGGAAACGTAGCCATTGGCTTTTATAGAGTTAGCTTACCAAACCCTTCAGCGAACAAAGTTTGGGGACTACAAAAATAGTACATCTGGGTTAATGAGATCATAAACCCTTCAGGTAATGCACAAACACCCTGCGCAGACAACCTGCGCCGTAAAGGAGTGTGGCCAGGGACCCTGTAATGTTAAAGCAGAGAAAGCTAAAATGTCATCCAAACGCTGCTATTTCCACAGAGCTTCTTCTGTTTTTGTATTTGGGCTTCCAAAGGACATGACATAAAGAGAAAGTGCTTACAATTTCATCTTAATTGTGTTCCACTGTATTATAAAAAATATATAGCTCTAGCATTTGACAAAGGACAGCTTTCAGAATCTCTTCTAGTTCAATGCTGGATTCAGCTAAAACTCCTCAAAAAATCAGCTCCAAGTATAATAGAAGAAGCTGTGGATTGTGAGTAATTTAATTTGTTGATCTATTACATGCATATGTTCTAACGTTAATGGTATGTTGTAGCAAGGATGTAAACAAGGAGGTAAGCAATGAGAATTGCTGTTTGGCAACATTAACAATTTAGTTAAAATTTTTCCATCAAACCGCTGTAAACACCCACAATCTTCACCAGCTTGTGCAATGTCTCTCTATGCAGCCACTTTTCCTGCATTCTACATCTTAAATAATGAACTCACAAAAGATATGTGAACGTTTCATATTACTTACACATGCTTATAACCCAAATACGTATATATGAAAGACACTAGTCCGATTTTATTTTAGAGAGATTTTAGTAAAATGTACTAATACTACTAATATTATTAGTTTTCTTTAAAACTTTGAAAACAAACAAAAATATTTGTAGAAATAATTTTCACTGAGGTTCCTATTACAGTTTTTCTCAGTCGCTTTGGTGCATTCTCAGATCAGAACTGAAATTCTCAAAACTACCTGTTCAATCTTTAGATCATTGTGTCACTTGTGTACATCAAAAAAGCAGTTTCTCATTACTTTGACCAAGTTACAAATGCTTTTGTACATCCAATTCTCTGTTTCCTACATTATTAATTGCTTATGTCATGTTGATCAAAATGTATTATAATGGTTTCTGTCTGAATAGTCTTACCCCCACACTATTTAGGCATTAGTTCATAGCATAAGTCTTTACATGCAAAATGCTTGAACAAGTTGTCATAATATTTTATGAAGCATTGTTCTATATGTTTCCATTAGACTTTTTTTCTAAATCTGTCTACAACTGATAAATTTCTCCAAGGTTAATCTTGAATTTTTCTAATGAAGGTGCATCTGAAATGAGATTCTCCTATGTTCACATTTCTACTTTTGTTTTGTTTTTTGTGCAATGCAGTGCTGTTTTTTTTTCCCATTGCTATATCTTAATGACATGATCAGTCAACAAATTACAGTACAAGCAGCAACAAAAAATGTCTTCGTTTTCATCAGAACACCTCTTCCGAGCACACTGTTATATTGACAACATGACTAAGTAATTTGATTGTCTTATCCATACACAAGGACACAAGGACTTGTCATTCTGACGACCCTGACATACAGAAATACATTTTTGAAAGATGAACTAAGAATTTTGAGCAAGAGACTGGCTTTTTTTTTTTGCAGGTTATGCATGGTGTTTTGGTATTGTACGCACAGTTTTGAGAAATGCAGCTACTGTTTTGCAAATTTCAATTCTGATCTGAGAAATGTACCAAAGCAACAAAAAATTAAATTAAATAAAATTACAACTGCAAAGAAATGCCACAAAGAACACTGAATTAACAAAAAAAGTATAAAAATGTATTTGAATTGAAAAATTTGAGCAGAAAAATAAACAGAAAAAAAGAAATAAAAATTGGCACAAAAAAATGTACAATCACAAAGAAACTACAAGTAACAATTATGCATTGGAAATTCAATGCTCAATATTATAATCAATGTTCAATATAATTCAATGTTTACAAAGCAAAATTTGCAATAGAACCAATTGTATATAATAATAATAATAATAATAATAATAATAATAATAATAATAATATTATTATTATTATTATTATTATTAGTAGTAGTAGTAGTAGTAGTAAAATAAGAGTGCAAAATTTGCCATAGAACCAATTGCTTATTTATTTAAAATAAATAAATAAATAAATAAATAAATAAATAAATAATAATAATAATAATAATAATAATAATAAAGTAATCTCTATTATTTTTTTTTTCCAGTGCACTGTAAAAAAATCTTTTTAAAAATTAAACAGTATTGTAGTATTTAAAACAAGTAAAATGTACTTGTCATTACACAGAGCATAATACCTCATGCCGGTCATCATTTTATTTATTTATTTATTTTTACCATGGGACCATGTCGTCCAGCCTTGTGCTACACAACCTCCATCTATCACCAAACAACCATTTGCCAAGTTTGTCCCCCACTGGGAGCATTAAAACAAAAGGAAAGCAAGGAGCTAAACAACTACCTCAGCAGCGATTCCATCATAACTGACAGCGGTCCCCGGGGCCACTCAGGGTACCATGAAGGAGGATGTCAAGCTGCCCAATGAAGTCCATCAGACATCATTCACCTCTACATACCTGCATGCGGCTTGCTGGGGCGTAGTGAATAGTCCCTCGGTCAGGTGATTTTTCGGCTATTCTCCTGCTCCGGCAGGCTGGAAGTGAGTCGGCTATAGCGGAACTATTGACCCCTGTATGAAGAAAGAAGTTCCAGGCTGAAGTGGGTTTTGTGGAGACATGAGCAGAGAAGAAAGAAAATGAAGACATGTCATGAAGTGTACTTGGGGGATCTTTTTTTTCTTTTGCTATCTTGTTACCCCACTCTCATTTTCATTTCCTCATTCTCAGGAAATCAAGAATTTAAGACATTATAACTATACTATAAACACAACATGTAAGTTGAAAAACTCTCTTGTCCTCAAAACAAGACTAACCTCAGTGGTGTAGTCCAAAAAAAAAAAAACTATTACCCACCCATCCCAAATTTTAAACAAAAAGTAGTTAAAGAAACAATGAAAGTCAATGTTACCTGTTACCTATTGACTTCCACAAAAGAAAAAACATATACTATGAAAGTCAATGGTTACAGCTTTCCAGCTTTCCTCAAACTATCTTCCTTTGTGTTTAACAGAAGACAAAAAGACAAACCAGTGTGAAACAAGTAAAGGTTGAGTAAATGATGACAATTTTTATTGTTTGGGTGAACTATCCATTTAAAAAGGAAAAATATTTAAAGGGCACCTATTTTACCCCCTTTTTTAAGATGTAATATTAATATTATGGTTCTTCTGAGTGTGCCAGTTTAGGTTCAGTTCAAAACACAATTCAGATTTTTTTATTATGATGTGTTAAAAAGTGCCATTTTGGGGGCGTGTACACAGTTTGTCATTTTAGGGGCGTGTTGCTTCACATGAAAATTGTTTTAGACTTCCCGCCCAACTTAACAAGGGGGCGGAGCCAAGAGCTCCCATCTTTGTGTATGGCAACAGACAGGCAGACAGAGAGAAGCAACATGAGTGAGAGGACCAGCATTCAGTCGTACATGTACGACTCGGACACAGACCAAGCAGAGAGTTCAAAATCATTTGTGTCTTTGTATAGTTTTACAGCCAACTGTGTGCTAGTTTAAAGCTCCGAGCTTGTAGCCTACACTGAGACTAATAACCAAGCACACTGAATTAACTTTGACTGAAGGGCATCACACACCTGATGCACCGCGACACAGCGCGCACATGACAGTTGAAAGTATTGCACACTTGCGGCGCCAGTGTGTGTCACCTGATAGAAACTTATGTTTAGAATTCAGAAATGCATGCTGCTGCCTGGCGCGACGCTGCGTGTCACCAAACGGCGCTTCTGGTGTACAACCTGCTTGAGGCTATAACTAAAGGGCATCATACAGCGGATGCGCCGCTCAGAGCCACAACACGGCACACCAGACGCGCACATTCGCATGTTGTTTAAAATGAAACTATTCAGATAACGCTCTGTGGCGCGGCAAAATATATGAACAGTGTCCTGAGCAGGGCTAGCGCATCCATAGAGGCGACCTAGGCGGCAGAATAGTGAGCGAACATCCTGGTCCTCACTTTCATCCGCGACACGCACCCCCTCCCTCCCGGTCCTAACGTTCATCCGCGACAACACGAAATACATGTCTCTGCGTGTCGTTAGTTTGTTATTTCCAATGGAGGGACGAGCATGTGAGGCAACGCGCTCGCACTTTCCAGCTGCACCTAGTTAAGACGTCCGCACCTAATCAGCCTTGCAGATAAAATAAAGTAATGCTAATTTCAATTTAGAATTAATAATCATGCGTTGATGACTTGCTGATATGAGTGCAATAACTCCAAACAAATGTCCAATATTAAAGCTGTCCTCAATATTAGTTGACAAATATTGCAGACAGGGAAGAAGGGCGGTTGAGAAGGGAGATCGGTAAAATAAGGTGCCGGATCAGATTTCAGAGGTGCCGGATCCGGATTCTGCATGTTCCGGCACAAATTAAGCTCTGTTTATACCACAGAAATTGGTAGTGTTCGCTTTAGTCTGGCTTTTTCAGGGTTAACTATTATGAAATCCCGATTTCAACAGAGAAATATTGGGAAATCTCTGTAGATTGATGGCATTTCATTATGAATGTTCTTCACAATAAATTATTTTTTTTAAACACACGATTATGCCATTGAACTGTAGTATAAAGGTGATAAAGGTGCACCTTTATCTATATTCTGAAGAAAACAATACATTGTGTAGGGCCAAAACACATTCTTTGCCCACAACATACCAGGTTGACTACCAGGCAATCTACAATACCATGAAAAAATACTTCTAACTGATCACTTTTTATGTAAAACATTTGAAACATTGACCTCAGAACAGTGCAATATAAACAGGAAAAATAGACAAAAAATACTCATTTAAGTTTAGCTAGATGCAGACTGCATTTGTCACTGTCTGGCATGTTTCAGACATGATGGATTGGATAAGAACAGTTTCTTATTTTAACAGTATGACTGGGAAACCAGTAATACAAGCGATTTTGCAGCGAACACTGAATCAAGTTCACCTTCAGCTTTAAAACCAATTTAGGTGCACAAAATGAATATGAGCCTTTTAAAAGGCCATACAAGTATTAAAAAAAATCAGTTCACACTGAAATAAAGCTGAGGCTCAAATTTCCGGGGATATTAAGAATGATTAAGTTACAATATTTTACTCAACGTGAGGCCCATAAAATAGACCCCAAATCAGTTCCACGGCAAGAGATGGAACCAATATATTACATTAACTGAAATTTTACTCACATCAGATGTTTTTTTTTCTCTCCTTCATATGGAGAACAGGGAGATGTGGAGATCTCATGTTTTATGAACTTCCCTTTCTTTCACTGATACACTGAGGCCTTTCACTGGAGGTTAAAATGCCACAGCCCACAGTCACAACCTTCTCACCCCAAACCCAAATAGACCAAAGGCTAAACCTTGCCATTATAGGAATTACAGGTCAGCTGCTTGTGCACCAAGCAATTTAGGATAATGACAACTCAGATTTGTATATATTCTGCATGGAACTTTCCACATACAGGGTATGAAGTAAGGATTTTATTTATTATTTGCAAACTTGTCAGAAAACTTGAATCTTTTAAGTGCTTAAACTTTTAATGAAAATATGAAACATATGAAGTTAAAAAATACTGTAATACTTATACAGTGAGTCTATAGATTAGATAACACTATGAATAAAGATATACTAATAAACGCAAACAATGTTTTTATGAGCCACATGAACTAACAATAAACAGATGTAATATTGTAACCTAAAATACCATCTAATTATATATACTGTAACCGATCAGCAATACATTTATTATTTCTTTACTGTATTATTTGCTTTACATATATACAGTTGCAATCAGAATTATTTATCCCCCTGATTTATTAGCCCCCCTGTTTATTTATTTCCCCAATTTCTGTTTAACGGAGAGAAGATTTTTTCAACACATTTCTAAACATCATAGTTTTAATAACTCATCTCTAATAACTGATTTATTTTATCTTTGACATGATGACAGTAAATAATATTTGACTAGATATTTTCAAGACACTTCTATACAGCTCAAAGTGACATTTAAAGGCTTAACTAGGTTAATTAGGTTAACTAGGCAGGTTAGGGTAATTAGGCAAGTTATTGTATAATGATGGTTTGTACTGTAGACTATGGAAAAAATAAATAGCTTAATATATATATATAT
>CAIGQZ010001197.1:5715499-5749716 GCA_903798205.1 Danio tinwini
AGGAAAACAGATACAGTGTTTGTTTTAACAACACAAACCAGCACAAATCCAGCACAAACGACCTGTGCTGATTTGAAGTCATTTGAGCAACATGGGGTGAAAAGTGACGTCCCATGGTCAAAAAAATAATGCTTAATATCTTAGACCCCAAACCAGCACAAACGCTTGTTTTTGCGGCACAAATCAGCACAAACGTAGCACAAATGAATAGCATAGTTTTGGGGATTATTTGTTTTTATGGGGTGCCAACTTCACGGAGGTTAGCTTTTCTCTTCTCGTTTGCTTCTATAAACAATATCAGTTGAGTTTAGAGAAGGGGTGGGTGGGTCAGTTGATATCAAACCAATACATTATGCTGGCTGGACTCTCTCATGGATGTGTACAAGAAGCACGTTGAGATGGGCAAAACTGTACACATCGGCATCTGGTGGATTTACAAGAAATGGCACGTATAAGAACACATGACCCAGTGACGTATTTAAGATGGTCAATAATGTACATGGCAGCCTCTAGTGGATTTGAGAAAACAAAAACTGAATAAGACATAGCAGAAGGTACTTGTTTCTTTGTTCTCAAATAATATTTCCAATGAGACTATTCCAATGTGTTCCAATGAATATTTCCAATGTGTTGGTAAAGGCATATGTACTAAAGCTTTTGGCAATATGGTGATTATTATAATTATTGTATAGCATATTTTAGCTTCTAGCTTCTTATTAGTGCTGAATATATTAAACAGTGAATAAAGGACTTAAATTAAAGTTATTTAACTTATCAAGAAACGTTTTCCAAGATGCCCTCAATGACTCTCCTGATCCAGCACATTCATTATTATCGTTACAGTGTGTTTGATCCGCGCTGTCATGCTGTTCATTAATCGAAATGTTGCAATTAAGTCGAGCTTCAAATCATGATTCACCCACCTCAATGCAGGTAAACATCCATCATCTCTCACTCCCCCAGAAGAGGCCACTGCATCTTAACAAGCTACCCAAAAACACTCACATGTAAACGCTTTGTTTACAAGCAAGTTTACATTGGGCTAATTGGTTGCAGGCACACACCAGGCAAGTTAATTAATTTTAATTACTCACAGTGAACGGCAGAGGTCAGGCAAAAGGAGCAGACGGGGGTGGGAGAAGTTTAGTTTGCCACAGAGTTGGAAAAATAACACAGAGTTTGAGACAGGAAGAGGGCGGCTTGTTTAGCTACTAATCTGGTCTTGCTGTTGGCTTCACAATTTCAATAGCTTGTCATAAATTTACTTGAAAAATGGGGGAAATTACATCAAAGTGACGGTAAGACAGCAAAAATATCAGTGCACAATTAAGCTTAATGCATTATGCCAGCTTCAGTTATTAGCTTTTGCATAACTTGTGCTAGACTAACATTGTTTTATGTTTAGGTTTCAACTTTGAAGGTTTGAAATTATACAAAGTTTTACTTAATATTTTTAGTTGAGATGACTAGAAAAGTTTATTTCACTCAACCAAAACATTTAAGGCAGCAATAATTGTTTTACATTGTTTTTAGGGATGATTGATTACAATTTGTGTATTCATAGTTTTACTACAAATAAACTATGGCTTATTATTCATTCATTCATTCATTTTCTTTTCGGCTTAGTTCCTTCATTGATCTGGGGTCGCCACAGTGGAATGAACCGCCAACTTATCCAGCATCTGTTTTACGCAGCGGATGCCCTTCCAGCCACAACCCATCACTGGGAAACATTTATGCACACTCATTCACACACATACACTAAGGACAATTTAGCCTACCCAATTTACCTGTACTGCAATTTACCTGCACGCGAACGCAGGGAGAACATGCAAACTCCACACAGAAACGCCAACTGACCCAGCCGAAGCTCGAACCAGTGACCTTCTTGCTGTGAGGCAACAGCACTACCTACTACGCCACTGCGTAGCCTTATGGCTTATTATGGTTTCCGAAATAATGTTAAAAGTTGATCATAATATTCTTCAACGTTTTTTTTTTCCTCTCAATTGTTATTTAAATATTGCACATTAAATACTTTTGTTAGTAATATTATTTTGTAACACTTTATAGTTTTCTATTTGAAGTAATCAAATAATTTACAAATTTTAGTCAAAAAGCCATTGCAATCAATGGGCCAAATATTGACCCTTAATAGAAATGTTCATTCCTGCTTGTACTGTACATCATGATTTCAGTAGATTACAATTCTCTTTTCATACTAATGATGTTATGATGCTGCAAATCATGAGCTTTATGGCCTCTTATTAGAAACCTGCAAAAAGCTAATTGGAATTATATATATTTTTTAAATACTGAAAGGCAGAGAAGACTCCAACAAGATGTAGAAAGGAGAAATACCATGCTATACCACCCTTTGTTAGACCAGAGCGATCATTAATTACCTATATGGTCCACTTACCTCCTAGAAATTGGATTGTGTGGAATATGGTGAGCCGGTTTGAGCTATGTGTGTAATTTCATGCAGTGCAGTGATAGCAAAAGAGCAGTGATAGAGCACACAGATCTGCATTTGTGACGTCTCGGTAAAACCTCATGCTTAGATAGAAAGGACACTTTTAAAGGTTGACGAATAAAAGCAGGTGCTTTAAAGTCAATTCGATGTGGGATCACAAACCATTTTACTGAGTTATATGTAATCTGACATATTCAATGAGGGGAAAAAGTAGGGGAAAGACTTCATTTTACCCATCATTGATTAAGTGTGAGAAAGATGTTATATTGTAGGCATTTGTTAAGAGCTGTATTTATTGAACGAATATGCCAAATCAGCACTCGTTGATGGTTCAGAGAAGTCACATGCTGTAATCTTTTGATTGATTTGGATAGTCATATATTAATTAATTGAAATGTTTACTGAACTAACCATTTTGAAACTCTGATTTATTTAAGAATTAAATAACTGCTATTATCTTATATTGATTTAGTGTAGAATTATTTTCAATAACAAAAAATAAGTAAAATAAAAAAATGAATACAAATAAACAAACCAAAGAACACCAATTAATGTCTCAAAAAACTTTAGCAAAAAATTGTCAAAATAAGGTTCCTAGCTGAAAAAAATTCAACATAAAGTATTTTAATTCTACCCTTATTTTTTAAAATATATGAATACAATATTACGTTTTAAAAAATTTTGCTCTCTTGGCATGTTCAAATAAATGTTGTATACAGTTTTTAATACCCACAAAGTTTTGACATAACCAATGTATTGTTTTTTTGTCCAGTATATGCAGACTGCTTGTCACAGTATAATTACCTGTTATTATGCATAATCATATAGAAAAAATCTATATGAAGCTTATTCTTCAGACTGCCATGAGCCTGGTCATGGTTTACTAGATATATTTAAGACACTTCTATACAGCTTAAAGTGATATTTAAAGGCTTAACTAGATTAATTAGGTTAACTAGGCAGGTTAGGGTAATTAGGCAAGTTATTGTATATCAATGGTTTGTTATGTAGACTATCGAAAACAAATATAGCTTAAAGGGGCTAATAATTTTGAACTTAAATGGCTTTTAAAAAATTAAAAACTGCTTTTATTCTAGCGAAAATAAAGCAAATAAGACTTTCTCCAGAAGAAAAAAAATATTATCAGACATATTGTGAAAATCTCCTTGCTCTGTTAAACATCATTTGGGAAATATTTATTTAAAAAAGAAATAAAACCGGTGAACATGGATTTTGTTCAAATCTTTAATCTGCAACTTAAAAACAAACTAAACAAAACAAAACAAAAATACCAAATTACATTAATGGCCTGACATTTTTTTGGGAGGTGAATTGTCCTTTTAAAAAATACTTCAACATTTGTTCTGCTGTTGGTTGCAATGTCAAATATCAGTGATTTATGCAAAATATGTATATATTTGATGTATTTTAGCAAAGAAACTAATCCAACAGCTAATCCAAAGACAACAGATTGATCCCAATCGTGTCTAGCAGCGTTAGTGCATTGATCTGTTTCAGATAAAAGAACAGTTTTTTTCAGATCATGGCTATTATCTAGGATCGGAGGATTTGTGTCAACGGATCCATTCCATCCTCTGGCCTGTCAGCTATGAAGCATGGGATTGAATTTGGCTTCTAATCGAACAAATCATATTGTCTCAGTCCAGTGAGAGAGATAAGAGTCATAATGTTGCCTTTTCAAGCAGTTGAAGAATCTGTTCCACAAAGCGATTCTCAAAGGAGGAACAAAAACTCAGACTTTATCTGCCTTTCTTTACGGTTTGTTAGCATCATAATAGAGTCAGTTCGTGAGGTAACTGCCATACCTCAGGAAGAATGAAATGAAGTAAATATGCCTTTCGCCAAAAAGTTTGGAGACATAATATGTCATGAAGTGAATTCTGGTGATCAAATTAGTTGCTCTTCTAATTAACTAGTTCCTCTGGGCTCTAGACATGATCATTTCTATAAAAATTGGACCCCCACTCTAAATTTATTTAACTTTTTGAAGTTTATGTTTGGGTTTATATGGGGTAAATTCGTCCTCTTCTTATTCATTCATTCCTTCAGGCTTAGTCCCTTTATTATGTTTTACACAGTGAATGCCCTTCCAGCTGCAACCCAGTACTGTGAAACACACACACACACACACACACACACACACACTACAGCCAATTTAGCTTATTCAGTTCACCTATACCACGTCTTTGCACAACAATTATTATTATTATTATTATTATTATTATTATTATTATTATATTGTGTTGTTATTATTATTGTTTTTTTAGTTATTTAGTTATTTTTATTACACTTATTTAATTATATACTTTAATAAAGTATTTTAAATGAATATTCTGTTTATCTCTGTCCCCCCCCCCCCCCCCATTTCATCTCAATCCTCCATAGAACTTTACTGGCAGGGGTGGTTATCTAACACTGGTTTAGTTCTAGTTCGAACTTACACACAAAAAAAATTAGACAATGTTTCTGCATTACATTCTTCTTTTTTATTTTTATTTTATTTTACATGTATGTATAATAACGCATGATCAAAGTAAAAAATGGGACAATATTCAACAAGTGCCCTAAAAAAAAAAAACTTTTAAAAACATCTTTTTGTGAAGCTTTTAATTAACAGTATGATGAGCTGATTTTATATTTGGTGTTATTTGTACTTGGATTTTAAACTGTTTTGATACACAATTTGTTCAGTAAGTGACTTCTTGTCTGTGAAAGGTGCTCTATAAATACATTTTTACTATTACTTTTCTAGAAATACAAAGTGTGCTCTGTCAAATTAAGCTTGCTAGGGCTGTAATTTTATTAGTATTTGCGTTTGTTTCATCGTTGAGGAAAAAAAAAAACTTAACTAGTGTTTCTAGAAGCATTTGTGATATTTAACTCCATCAGGACTTTTAATTAAACTGCAGCATAATCTCTGGCCTCCCTTTTTTTTCTGTCCCACATACATTTTGCTTTCGCTCTCGTGAATGTTGTTGAACGAACACAGTCACATTAACGCCTAATTAATTTCTATCAGCCATGCCACAATGGCTTCTAGAGCAAAAACAGCATCTTTCAAAATGACAACAAACTAGAATCTCTTTTTGTTTTTATGGAGGGCTGATGTCGCGTTCTCATTTTCATAGAGCGTTCATTTGAAGCCCTGCCACATTAAGAAAGCTGACACTCGCAATGGATATTAGGTGAAGTAGTCATCCTGAAAAATAATGCTCATGGCACAGGATGAAATTGTGTTCCCTTGTGCAAGATATCCCTCTGTATATATTCTATTATTGCTTTATATCAATATATTATTCCAATATATCAAATAGATTTGATTACAAGGCAATTTAAAGGACTAAAATCGCACAGAACATTTGTGCTGAAAATGAAAGGGAGAAAATGAGAAAGAGAAAGACAATGGTTGCGGCTGACCATTGAGAGAGATTGCTAGACCAGGCAGCACAATTTCCTTTCCCCTTAGCCATCAATAATCAGGCTCAATGTTGGGAAAAAATGACTAATGTTTATCTCTTGCAGTGCCTACAGGGAGCTCAACATGGCAACTGCCAAGCAAATGAGGAAGCATCTTCTAGTGGTTTGCTTCTTTGCTATGTGAAGTGAAATAGTAACAGGTATGTTGCAAGAGGAGATGGACTCTCCACACCTCCAACATGTAAATACAATTCACGAATATCAACAAAAATATTGCATCATGTACATCATGTCATAAAAATAGAATAAGCTTCTTTAATCTGTATCGAAATTATATATATTTTCATAAATTTATTTACTGGTGTTCCTAGTCACAAATAACTAACCTTCCAAAGATTTTCTTGTACACTACTTGTTATGCTATATTATTACCAACTCTTGAATTCACTTTTGATATAATATGATATGATAAATAAAGTAATGATGATAATTTACATGGATTCAATTTTGGTGTGTGTGTGTGTGTGTGTAAATTATAAAATATATTAATTTGTGGGCGTCATGGTGGCTCAGTGGGCAGCACGATCGCCGCACATCAAGAAGGTTGGGTCATTTGGCATTTGTGTGTGGAATTTGCATGACCTGCGACGCAGTGGCGCAGTAGGTAGTGCTGTAGCCTCAAAGCAAGAAGATTGCTGGTTCGAGCCTCAGCTGGGTCAGTTGGCGTTTCTGTGTGGAATTTGCATGTTCTCCAGGCGTTCGCGTGGGTTCCCTCCGGGTGCTCCGGTTTCCCCCACAGTCCAAAGACATGCGGTACAAGTGAATTGAATATGCTAAATTGGCCGTAGTGTATGTTTGTGAAAGAGTGTGTATGGGTGTTTCCCAGTGTTGGGTTGCGGCTGTAAGGGCATCTGCTACATAAAACATATGCTGGATAAGTCGGGGGTTCATTCTGCTGTGGCGACCCCTGAATAATTAAGGGACTAAGGCAAAAAGAAAATGAATGAATGAATGAATGAATATTGAATTGTGTTATATAATATGTCTGATATTGGATTCATCAATTTCGATATGTGTGTGTGTAAATGATAAAATATATTCAATTGTGTTATGTTCGATATTGGATTCATTAATATTATTAGCTTGTTTCCTTTCAATTAGGAAAAGATTTGTGTGTGTGTGGTGTGTGTGTGTGTGTGTGTGTGTGTGTGTGTGTGTGTTTAAACCATGTAATTATAAGTGTCATAGGTTTAAGTAAATACATGTAATTAATTTCTTGTGTAAAAAAACTATATTTTTTACAGTTAAAGACAAAATGATTAGCCCTCCTTTGAAATTATTACTTTTTTTCCAATACTTTGCAAGTTTAGCACATTTTTAAAGGCAATAGTTTTAATTACTCATTTCTAATAACTAATTTTCTGTTGTCTTTGCCATGATAAAAGTACATCCTATTTCACTAGCTATTTCCCAAGATTCGGCTTAACATGCCAATTAAAAGCTAAGTTAATTTTGCTAACTAGGCAAGTTAGGTTAATTAGGCAAGTTATTAGACAACAGTAGTTTGTTCTGTAGCCAACCAAGAGAAGAAAAAATCTTACGTTGGCTAACAATATTGACCTAGTTTTCAATAGATTAATTAGTTTTTTTTTATTACAGCCTTAAAGGAACAATACTTGCTCCAGAAGAAAAATCATTTGAAAAAGATATATATACACATACATATAGAGCTCAGCATAAAGGATTACACCACATTTTGAAAATGAATATTTTTATCAGTGATCATACGTCTTTTGAATGCAAAACATTTGAACAAAACAGATTTATTAAAAATATATATTTATTACAATAATATTTATATGTTAATATATAATATGACTGAACATCTTTAGAAATAAAAAGATAATACATTTAAATTGATGCAAAATATTGCAAGAAATAAATTAATAATTAATTCATTTATTTTCTTTTTGGCTTAGTATTCACCTGTACCGCATGTCTTTGGACTTGTGGGGGAAACCAAAGCACCTGGAGGAAACCCACGCAAACATGGGAAGAACATGCAAACTCCACACAGAAACTGACCCAGCAGAGGCTCGAACCAGCGACCTTTTTGCTGTGGGGCAAATGTGCTACCCGCTGTGCCACCGTGCTGCATAAAATAAATAATACAAACTACAACATTTTGTGTATTTTTTGTTTACTTACATTTTTTTTTCTAAGATAAAAAATCTGGGCTACAAATTTTTGGACCATTATTGTAAGTTTATGTGTTCGATTAGCTTCAAATTTAGCTTCAGTGCTGACTATATCGTAGTAGAGCATCCTATAGAATATTACTTTAACTAGGAGATTTGTGAGGGGTGTACTCATGCATGCTGAGCACTGTATAACCAAATGTAGTAAATAATTCAAAATCATTTTGTCTTCAACTTTAGGCCATAAATCTGTTAAAAAAAATCTGCTGTGCTTACTCATCTCCTGCAACATCAGTGAAAAAACATTTTGCATTCCAAGAACTACAGTATATGAGACTTGATGTGCTTAAGTCCAAACATTCAATACACTAAATATTCCATAGTAAAACATGCTTTGCTTGTAAAGACTCCCATCTCGCCCTGAGGAAGTTATAATTCCGGTAACAAATAAGTGCTGCGTCAAGTGTTGTAGGTAATCTTGTGTAGAGTATAGTATCATTAGAGCTTTCTCTCATCAGCACTGCTGCCAAGGTGCAGATCAAACACTTCTAATAGCTGCGGCTCCATCACAAGTGCAAAAAGAGGCTGTGTGTAAATGAACTGTGAGAACACTCTCCATCACAGATGCTTTCCGCAATGGAGCAGACCCATATATGCTGCCTGTGAGCTCAAACCAAATTCTCCAGAGCCACAGTTTCTGGCCATAAACATTTCGTTCACAACATAGCTAATGGTAGACTTTCTGACTGCACACAGCCTCAGAGAATGAGCTTTTAACATCTCACACCTGGCACTTTTAAGTACAGGCAGATGGGCATTGCAATTCAATTAAAACTGAAATCTTGTTCAATTAATGTGCTGGAACAAAGGATTTTCTGCTGGTAACAAGAAACTGGGGGTCACTGGTTATCAGAGTTTGTGTAGAGATGGGACAGACAATGGATTATCATGGCAAGCATTCACAGACAAGAGAGGCATGCACATACATGAGCATGAAGTCATCAGAGCCAATGAGGACTCATATGCTTACATGGGCAAATCAGTTGATGAGTTACCTTTCACATGTGCCCTACTAGAGCTTAGTGCAATGCTGTAAGTCTTCACAAGAAAAGAAAAGAGAACATGAAAAACAAACAAACATTTTATTATATTTAAGTAATGTATTGTTTACTTTATTTCTAATAATTAAATATGAATGAATAAATGGACTGGACAGTCATTGTTGAACAAATTGGTTTAAAATAAACAACTAAACAATTTACACAAACAAATACACAGAAAGTGATTTAAAGGTATATTATTTTTTTTAAAGCTGTTGCTAGGTGGATAACTAACTAACTAAATAAATAAACTGACAAACAAATAATGCATTTCACGTTTAACTATTTTGACTTTTTTTGTAGTAAATGTATTTTTAGTAATGGTTGTTTGTCAGAACAAAATAAAAACATACTAAATAAAATAAGCAAACAAATAATAAAAAATTGCAATAGAAGATGAGAAGAAGGGTAGGAAGAAGAAGAGGAAAAGAAAAGAAAATGAAGAAGAAAGAAGAAGAAAAAAAAGAGAAGAGTAAAAGAACTTTAAAGTTACTTCAAAAACTAGCCGTTACTTCACTTAGCTGACAATAATACAAGTTTCTGGCTCGACAGCGTCTTGTCATATTTCATTTACATTGTTTGCTTTTTTTATTCCACAAAACTAGCATATGTCTAGAATTTAGTGCAAGTTGGTGCTACTTTGCCTTATGGTCAGTGCAGTAAGTGACTGTATTATCATGCTTTGGTTTCTTTGTTTGCCCGTTACTACAACTATGCAGCGCAAAGCTGCAGCATCTTCAGATTAAATTTATTCATTTCCTCAGAATTCTAAACACAAAACCCCATATTGACAATGTGAAAAAAATGTTTTTTTTTTATTGTTGCAAATTTATTAAAAATAAAAACCTGAAAAATCACATGTAAGTATTCACAGCCTTTGCTCAATACTTTGTTAATGCACCTTTGGTAGCAATTACAGCCTCAAGTCTTTTGAATATGATGCCATATGCTTGGCACACCTGTCTTGGGATTTGTTGCCCATTTCTCTTTGCAGTACCTTTCAAGCTCTATCAGGTTGTATTGGAAGCAACGGTGTACAGCCATTTTCAGATCTCTCCAGAGATGTTCAATAGGATTTAGGTCTGGGCTCTGGCTGGGCCACTCAAGGACATTCACCGAGTTGTTGTGAAGCCACTCCATTGATATTTTGGCGGTGTGCTTTGGGTCATTTTCCTGCTGGAAGATGAACCGTCGCCTCAATCTGAGGTCAAGAACACTCTGAAGCAGGTTTTAATTAGATGGCCGGCCAGCTCTAGGAAGAGTCCTGGTAGTTCCAAACATCCTCCACTTATGAATGATGGAGGCCACTGTGCTCATTGGAACTTTCAGAGTGTCAGAATTTTTTTTCTGTAACCTTCCCCAGCCTTGTGCCTCGAGACAATCCTGTCTAGGAGGTCTACAGACAATTCCTTTGTCTTCATGCTTGGTTTGTGCTTTGACATGCACTGTCAACCTTGGGACCTTATATAGACAGGTGTATGCCTTTTCAAATCATGCCCAATCTACTGAATTTACCACAGGTGAACTCCAATGAAGCTGCTAAAACATCTCAAGTATGATCAGTGGAAACAGCAAAGGCTGTGGATACTTCTGTACATTAGATTTTTCAGGTTTTTTATTTGTAATAAATTTGCAACAATTTCAAAAAAAAAATTGTTCACATTGTCATTATGGAGTATTGTGTGTAGAATCTTGAGGAAATAAATAAATTTTATCCATTTTGGAATAAGGCTGTAACATAAAAAAATGTGGAAAAATTGAAGCCCTATGAATACTTTGCAGATGCACTGTATTGTCAGTAAAGCCACGGTGTGATCAAATCTCCTCTGAAGGCCAGAGGGTGCTCTCACAGAAACTCCAAACATTCATGTCAAAACCCAGGTAATATTCATAGCTTTTCATTATAAACACAAGATTTAACTGCTTTTATTGATTCAGAATGACTAATAACCACACAACTACAGAATCATAAAGATTTATCTCAACACGCTGAAATTATCATGTAGGTTTGGGGTATAAACATGGTTATATGATGTGCAGAAGTTACTACACACGTCCGTAGTTCAACAAGAAGTGTAATTTTGAAATCAATGTTTGCATAGTGTATCAATGATCTATGGCTCTGTTTAGTAAGAGCTACTCCATCTGAAAGCACATGCTAAAGGCTTACTAGAACCAGCTTTACTGACAAAATGCACATGAAAATCGCCTCCTGAATAGAGCATTTTATTTATTGTATTGTATAAAAATGTATATAATACCAGTTTAATTAGCAAGCAAAGGAAATGTGCCTTTGTATGGGCAAAGGCTTCATAAGACTCTCAATTATGATTCATTCCAAGTAAAATGTGCTGTGGGCGAGTGCTGTCTGCTGTGTGGAGTCCTGCTGATGATTATTCTTTTTTTTAGGCTGAATATTTTGCACAGAATGACTTTGGTGCCATTTTGTGTTTAAAGCAATGACACGGCCTCCCGTGGGCGATTCCACTGTTGATAACAAAATAACTTGTAGATGAGGATGGTTATCGGATGACAGGCATGAAAATATTGGCCTTCACTTTCAGCAGATGAAGAGCTTTGTGCCAGAGATGCTCCAAAACTGCTGGCTCACGGTCTTCAACCTCCTGCCAGCCAGTTTTTACTTCATAAATACTGACACCATTAATCTTGTCTTTTTTAATTATACATTCAAAACAAGACAACAAAGTCATTAAAGGTCAGGGGCACCTCAAGCATTAAGACGCACAACAGTGTAAAGGCAAAGTTTGCTTGCTGCAGTGCTGATTTATTGTTGTGTTAAGTAGATATCGAGTAAATAATTCAACATAAATGAATAGATGTTTTCACAAATGGAAAATTGTCATTTCAGTAAGAGGATTTCTTAACTTATGGCAAAGAGTAGTGGTGATGTCATGCTGTTTTAATGAGTTGCAGTACAGAGGCTATAATAAATAATTCTTCAGCTCTGAAAGTTCAGATTTAGGCAAAACTGGAAGCCAAACCACAAATGTAATGCAGATCCTGTTTAAGAGGCAGACAGTTATTCAGCTGTGACTGTCAAATCCACATGGAACCTCTTCTTGAATAATAAATGAAAAATTATTACAATTATTTCCACTTTATTAGTTTGATTGTTTGTTTTTGGTTTTCACTTTTGTATTTTTTTTTCAAACTATCAATTTAAAGTTGCCATGAAAAAAAGGTTAAGATTGTCCTTTTTTCCCATATTGTAAAGTACTGTATATCCAATTGAAACGATCCTTGATTTCATCCTTTGAGAACAAAATTTGCTAACAAAATGAAAAAGATTGATGAATGGATAAAAGTAGAGTAGACCTGTATTGATAGCCCCACCCTAAAGGCATTTCATGTGACCAGAAGTGAAGAAAACTTGTTTTGAGGGAGAGGGAAGATTACATTGTTTGACTAAATATTCATAAGCCAATACATTTTTAATAATTGAAATATAGACGTTCCATGCAATGTGCATGGCATGAATTATGATTATAATAGCAATAGCCAATATAGTCACATTTAAAAAAAGGTTGCTGAGACTTATTAAATTTGTTGATGTACTTCTTACTGAAACAGAATATTAAATAAATGGTGGGGTTTTCTTTTTGAGCATCATTATCTTATAGCAAACTAACAGTAAGAGAGTGTGGTTAGGAATATTGTGGCTGAAGCAGTCAAATTGACATCAGAGAAAAAAAACGCAAAAGCAAATGATCAAACTTTGAATATTACCAAAACAAACATTTCTTTTAAGTAACAAAGAAAACAAGGTTAATCCAGAAACATTGAATTATAATGCTAATTTACTAAATGTTAATAATTGTGAAAATGCGTCATGCTTTTTGAAAATGGTTTGTCTGTTACTGGTCTGTTGGATGTTAATGTGATTTTTGCTGCTAACATAATAAGCAAACCGGCAACGCAGTGGCGCAGTAGGTAGTGCTGTCGCCTCAAAGCAAGAAGATCGCTGGTTCAAGCCTCGGCTGGGTCAGTTGGCGTTTCTGTGTGGAGTTTGCATGTTCTCCCTGCGTTCGCGTGGGTTTCCTATGGGTGCTCAGATTTCCCCCACAGTCCAAAGACATGCGGTACAGGTAAATTGGGTAAGCTAAATTGTCCGTAGTTTATGAGTGTGAATGAGTGTGCATGGATGTTTCCCACAGATGGGTTGCGGCTGGAAGGGTAAAAAAAAGGGTATCCGCTGCGTAAAAAACAAATGCTGAATAAGTTGGTGGTTCATTCCGCTGTGACAACCCTGGATAATTAAAGGGACTAAGCCGAAAAGAAAATGAATGAATGAATGAATGAATGAATGAATAATAAGCAAACCCACATTTAAAGTCAAAACAGTTCAACCAAACTATAAAAATCATACAAATAAAGTGGCTTTGTTGGCTTAGTCCCTTTATTAATCAGGGGTCGCCACAGCAGAATGAACCGCCAACTTATCCAGCATGATTTTACGCAGCGGTTGCCCTTCCAGCCACAACCCATCTCTGGGAAACATCCACACACTCATTCAACTGGAGCACCCAGAGAAAACCCACGCGAACGCAGGGAGACAATGCAAACTCCACACAGAAATGCCAACTGACCCAGCCCAGCGACGTTCTTGCTGTGAGGCAACAGCACTACTTACTGCGCCACTGCATCGCCCTATATCTCATTTTAAAATATTACTTATATAATATATAATAGAATGCTTTTAAATTTTTTTTGTTACTTTTTTATTGCTTTATGAAAAGTAACATTTTAAATTAACTTTATTTGTGTTTCACGAAGAAAACTACACTACCTGACAAAAGTCTTGTCGTCGATCCCAGTTGTAAAAGCAACAAATAATTTTAGTCGATCATTTGGAAAAGTTACAGAAGGTCTGTTCTTCTGTAACATGTGTTGAACTGCATCCCAATTATCACAAATACTACATAAGGCCTATTAGAACCAGCATGGACCCAAGATTCTTACAGAAATCAGTCAAGTTTGGTGAAGGAAAAATCATAGTTTGAAGTTACATTCAGCATGGGGGCTTGAGAGAGATCTGAAAAGTGGATGGCAACATCAACAGCCTGAGGTATCAAGGCATTTGTGCTGCCCATTACATTACAAACCAAAGGAGAGGGCAAATTCTTCAGCAGGATCATACTTCAGCCTCCACTTCAAAATTTCTGAAAGCAAAAAAGGTCAAGGTGCTACAGGATTGGCCAGCCCAGTCACAAGACATGAACATTATTGAGCATGTGTGGGGTAAGAGGAAGGAGGAGGCATTGACAATTAATCCAAAGAATCTTGATGAACTCTGGGTGTCCTGCAAAAAGAATTTCTTTGTCATCCCAAATGACTTTATTAAGTTATTTAAGTCATTGCAGAGATGTATGGATGCAGTCGTCTGAGCTCATGGGAGTCATACACAATATTAACTCTTTTTTCCCACTGCACCATGACTTTATATTCTATACTGTACATTTTTTCTGTTAAGTGATAAGACTTTTGTCTAAAGAAAGTCAGACCTTACGGTCCTAATTAAATAATCCAAATTAAAGGCATGATCATCATTTTATTTTAGTAAAATAAGTGTAATCTATAGAGGCCTTTGCTTTTCATATAAGCCACTTCTGATTAGTTATTTTTCGTTGTTCCTAAAACTTGGATAGGTGACAAGACTTTTGTCAGGTATTGTAAGCAACAGAGATTTTTAAAGACATTTTATTTCATGAGAGATTGTTAAAATAATTCCATTTTTATTTTGCTAAATAACTCTTATTAGGAATAATAATACTTAACATTTCCACCTAATATTGGTGTATTCTGCTTTATAAAATCTATTCTAACTTTAAATGGGTTTGATTTTTATCTTTTATTTATTTTTTATCCTTCTCCTGCTAATGTCACAGTAGCAATTAAATACAATCTGCTACAGTTTCAGCAGTTTGGACGAGCGTTTAAATCTGGTTCATAACCTCATAAAAACTGGTCGGATAAGAATAATTCTGACATGACATTTTCTGCTCATCCGATAATCCTAATGAATACTTGATAAGCACACGCTACCGACCGAGATGTGCAAAAGAGAGAGAGAAAAAAAGGGTCAGCTTTGGAATCTCCAAAGAAAACAAAATGTAGATTTGAGAGAATCAGCGGAAGCACAGACAAGTCAAAGCAATTGAATCTTCATTTGCTTGTTATTATTGTGATGTATGGAATACTGTTTTCAGGTCCAAGTATCTATTTTTATTAATCTATTGCTAAGCCCCATCATTTTATATACTTTTGCTAACTAAAAAAATGTCCTGAGCAGGGCCAGCGCGTCCATAGAGGCTACCTAGGCGGCAGAATAGTGAGCGAAGAACCCCCCCGTCCTCACTTTCATCCACGACAACCTCCCGGCCCTCGCTTTCTTCCGCGACAACGCGAAATGCATGGCGCTGCGAGTCGTTAGTTCATATTTCCAATGGAGGGACGTGCACATGAGGCAACGCGCTCGCACTTTCCAGCTGCACCTAGTTAAGATGCATCTAAAAATAGAGCAAAGGTGTTTCTTTGGTGACGTCGCTTTGACTCACACGCTGAAAATGGCGGACGTGAAACAACATACTGAGGATATGGTAATGCGCACCTGTCAATCAATATTCGTGTGTGTGTGTGTGGGGTGGGACCACACTCCTACGTCAAGTTGCGGTCGATCTCAAAACCGATCCAATTGGTCCACCGTTTTTATGTTGTTAAATTGAAAAAAAAAAGGACTGAGTGTGTTTATATCATCCCAATATGACAGTCTATACACTATACCTACACATATGTCTGTCCAAACAGCTTGAAAAGTAGATTTTTCAACATAGGTGCCCTTTAATTATTTTATTTATGCACATACTGTAGTTCATTTACTTAATAATTAGAAGGCAATGAGTACACTCACATTTTCAACTAATCATTATTTTACAGCGTAAGGCTGAACGTCGTTAAAGCGAAACCAGACTGCTGAAGCAATTGCTGATAGAAGAGGTGCATGATGCAGCACAAAAGCAGCAGAGCTTTTATTATATCACAGTCCATCGCTTCCAGTTCATGGTAACACAGGACATGGTCATTACCATTGTTGTAGCTTAAACACCATCAATATGAAAAGATGTTCAAATCTTTTTTATGGCATTTAATCCCATCCATTATAATTAAAATCTGTTAAGACTTCCAATCTTATACACTTTCATTGTTTTTTTGCCACACAAAAACAGCTTGTCATGCTGTTTGATGAAAGAAACTGGTATTTTCTTGTCATAATGTATTTTGTATAGATAAAAACAGGGCAGGGCATCACAGTGGCGCAGTGGGTAGCACAATCGCCTCACAGCAAGAAAGTCGCTGGTTCGAGCCCCAGCTGGGTCAGTTGGCATTTCTGTGTGAAATTTGCATGTTTGCGTGGCTTTCCTCTGGGTGCTCCGGTTTCCCCCACAGTCCAAAGACATGCGGTACAGGTTAAATAAATCAAATTGGCCGTTGTGTATGTGTGTGAAGGATTGTGTATGGGTGTTTCCCAGTGTTGGGTTGCAGCTGAAAGGGCATTCACTGTGTAAAACATATACTTGATAAGTTGGCGGTTCATTCTGCTGTGGCGACCCTTGATTAATAATGATACTAAGCCGAAAAGAAAATTAATGAATGGTATAAGGTATCACAATAGGAGAATGTTGCTGAGCCAGGACTCAAACTCAGTATTCCCGAACGCATCACTGTATGTTGGCATGCTGCCCACAAGGCTATCTGCGCCAATTCTATCATTTTAATGTTAATCTGTTGTCATAAACACGCTGATTTGTAGTGCAAGTAATCTGACTGTTTACTGTCATTTGTTGTTCTTTGACATTTAGCGCCAACAGCAGCAAGTTAATCGAAAGTCCAAAACATTCACAAAACAAAAGTGGATAGATGTCCAAGTTCCGGTCACTATGCAACTGATACTCAACTATCATTGCTCATCTGCATTTGAAGGGAGGGGTTTATGACAGGTCAACTGAGAAAATTGTCTCAATAGCCATTTATAATCTCAATTTAGTCAAATCACACAATAAAGTGAATCTTTTACAAAACCATGGTGCTCAATACAGTTTCGTGATGCATCCCAGACATTGTAACAATTTATAAATAAATGAATTACTGTCTGAGCATCTGTGATTAGGCATAGATTTAAACATACATCAGGAATTTCAAAAGTATTACAGCAAACTGTGAGCATATATTAGCACCATTTGTCGTTCGCTTTTGGCATCTGATAGAGCATTTGGGCCCAGAAACTGTGATGTGTGATGTCAGGCATATCGAGCGGATTGGCTGAGTCATTTTTGGAGTGTGATGCGTTTCTTACGGCAGATCTGCATGGTTAACAGTGAAGATAGCCACACGTGTTCGCAGCAGCACCTCCAGTGTTCCTGCAGGCGGGCAAAAAGCAAAGCCACTCCCTCCCCTTTGAGTGCTTGTGTCTGCAGTCAGGCTTGCATGTCGCTGGTATGGGCTGTGGAAGTGAACAGCTATAATCATTGCTCATTAAACACTAAAGTTACAGTTCAGTTCAAATGTCAAAACACATTACAAGGGAGAATTAATGATGCCTGTGCAGTGGAAATCATGCTATAAGAAAGGAAATAGGATATGTATGACAAGCCTTACCTTTGAATAAAAGTGTTTTCTACACCTATGCATTTAAATTTAAAAGCACATTTTTGTAGCATTATGGATCAAATTAAATAACATCCAATAAAACAATCCAACAGAAACATAAAACATTATTTTATTTTATTTTTCATTATACAATTTCTATATTTTAAATAGTGGCATATCATTAGTAATATTGCAAATAAAATTATAGTAATAATAATATTATCTAACAGTACCTATTAGGCCTATATAGATTGACAATTCAGGCTTATTAAATGATAAATTATATTATTGAATAGTATATAAAAATAATTTTATCTTATGAACTTTATTAAAGCATTTTTATATTTAACACATAACAATCACAAATATTACATTATTCCAAGAATTATAAAATTAATTATGATGACTTGAGAAAGCCAACATACTGTTATACCACATACACTTATTATTCTTCTGTCTTCTTCTTAGCCTATATTAAGAACGCATCTCCTCCTAGACCGTTCATACTACAACCACCAAACTTTCTCCAAACCTCCAAACTATACTGAATTAAGTTGCTATATCTTTTCCAATAGATCCCACTAACAGTTTTCTGAAAACTGACCCGGAAAATTCGGAAAAGTCCCATTGACTTAACATTGGACAAAACTTTGTGACATCATTACTTTGCGCCAGACTGTCATACAGACTTAAGGTTGGGCAGGCTACCAACCTGCCAATCACTGATGACCTTTCAACTTACTAGCCACACCCTAGCAACCACTTATAGCACCCTAGCAACTGTCTCATAGACTTCCTTTATAAAAAACAAAACAAAACTGCCATTGACTTTACCCTGGACATACAAACAACATACCAATTCATACTGACAATATACTAATCCATACTAGAAACATACCAACAACATACTAAAATACTAATCATACTAGAAACATACTAACAATACACTAATCCATACTAGAAACTGTTACCATTTTAAAGCAACTCTATATAGCGCAAAATAAGCTGCTGCATGTATGAATTCAATCATGAAGAATGATAAAGATCCTGCTTTTACTTCAATCCTTTCCACAAGTTATTTACAATTACTTTAAAATTGTGCCATATAAAGTTGCTTTAAAATGGTAACAGTTGAGGGAATATTATTGCAAATAATTATATATAATAATATACATGAATATAACAATGAATATACATTAATCATGAGCACGAGCGTAGGCGCTTATATTATGGCTGTTCTGAACGCCTTTAACGTGTTGCATGAATGCGCGTCTGCAGTTAGGCAATTCTCTCCCTGTTCACAGGGCCGGTGCAGACTCACTAGCCAGACACTGGCCAGATAATAATAATAAAAAATAATACTAATAAATAAATAAATAAATAAATAAATAAATAAAAAATAATCGATACATAAATAAATAAAAGCAAAAAAAAGTAATAACTATGACATGACTTTTTTTGTCAAGATCACGAGAAAATTAAGTCGTTATCACGACCAAACAACTTTTTGTTATGTCGAGATCATGAGAAAATTAAGTCTTTATCTTAAGAAAACAACTTTTTATGTCGAGATCACAAGATAATCTTTATCACAAGAAAACTAATGTTTGTTATGTCGAGATCACGAGAAAATTAAGTCGTGATCATGACAAAACAAGAAAAAATATTTTAATGCATGGCCTCTTAAAACTTCTGTAGAAGCAAAATGTGTCATATTTTGTAGAATTACATACAACATCTACAGTATACACAAATAAATAAACTAACATAATATAGCCAACATTCTTAGGAGATCCTTTGAAGGAACAAACTGTAAATATACGTAGAGACTAACCCTTCATTTACTGATTGCAGACAATAAATACATAACATTCTGGGGTATTTGCAGTCAACTCACAGTGCATTCAAACCATTTGAAAATGACCAGCAAATCACAGAGTATCTATTTGAATCGGCCAGCCCTAGAACTAACATATCAACACACATTAACCCACATCACATCTGTAATTTATTTGTGATTATGTGACAGTATACAACTAGTTTAAGGCATTACGCAAAGCAAAGCTATATATTTTTCAGTCATAAAGTTAAAGTTAAGAGACTGCCAGTTGCCGCCCACCTTACCGGTTTGACTGAGATCCATCGGCCCACACAGGAGAGTAGGAAGCAAAGCACAGAGGCCACTGGCTCCGCAAGGTTATGAATATGGAAATATGAAACACACAGCCGGCTGGTAAAAATAAAAACCTTCAAGTCAAGTTAACATAAAGATGCAGAGAACTTACTAGTGTAAGAACAGTGAAGGCTGAATAGTGTACTACTGCCCCCATGTGGTGAAAGAAAGCAGTGGACAAACTAGAGGTTAACATGAACAACACATCATTTGCTCAACATTATAGGCATAATTTCTATTACTGACGCAAACAACAAGTTAACAGTGTATGGCATGACACCATTTTGATATGGCTGTCAAGCTTAAGTTACTAATTTCATCAATTAAAATTCACATTTGACGATCAAAGTGACACACTTTATCGTTTTGCCACCGAAATAACTTGTCCTCAAGTGGCTTAATTTGATGCTACACCTGAAGCTGGTTAAGTAAACAAGGTTTATGAATATGCAAATGAACCAGCTCTGCCTGCGGTCTTTTAGCTTTTGTTGGTTTTTGTTAATATGATCCAAAATCATTTGTGAGCAACTACATTCATGTTAAAAACTCCACTTACCCTTTCCTGATTTACAATGGTAAGCTTGTAAAGATGTTGCTCCTTGTCCATTTTCGCGGGGAATTCGCTTGCCGATCGCGTCATTTTCGTCACGTTTGTAATTTGTAATAACTTGTAGTCTTTTCTGACAGCAACTGTACTTAAACTTGGAAAAGTCTTGGAAATGACAATAAGAGACTGTATATCGATTTAAATCTAAAGTTGGCACTAAAACACTACACAGCCTCACAATGCTAATAGTTTGAGAACAAAGTATAAATAATAATTAGCAAAAAATGTTTATGTAATATGAGCTAAGCGATTGTTAGATTTCAAAGTATGGTGACTTCTCAGTTGAACAGCCGTGCAAATTGACCAAGGTAACATTTTCTGGAGAAAAAATCTTATTTTGGTCACTTTCAAAACATAGACACACTTCTACATATTTTTATAGGTTATATAATATAATATAAATTATATAAAATATAATTTTATATAAGGTTCAGCAAGAGGAATAGAATTATGTGATTAATGTAAACACATCATATTGGTCATTGCATTCAAAAAGTTTACAGATATGTCTGATTGGCTAAATTGTTAAATGGTGTGCAAACACCATGTTTTAAAGCCCAGCATTAGAGATTGTTTGTTTGTTTACAGTGTAGAAAACATGATTTTTGAGACCGTCCTTGGCATACTGCAGTTTAAAAGTGAAAATATTGTGCATTGATGCTTATAAATATGTAAACAGCATTTAGAATTTAGATTTTCACCACAGGGAGCTTTATAAGGTAAATAAAGAGGTCACTTCACGTTTTATACTTTTTATTTATATAGTTGTATACATTTTAAGCAAAAATATAATGCAGCATATACACCTAGCAGCAAACAACTTTATTATTATTATTTTTACCAATAATTTATTAAGGATACATTAAATTGACTTCTGTTAAAAAGAAATAGTGACAATCATGGTTTCCACAAAACAAGGCACAACTTATTTAATATCCAACAACAAATTACTATGATTGCTGAATTTATGAAGCTTTTGCACGTTTCCAAACTTTTCCAAGATTGAAGAAAACAGTCATTTTCAAACAAGACATTTCACCAATCTTTATTTTTGAAAGAGATTGAAAGGTATTTCCATAAATACAAAAATAGCATATACAGTACTTCAGTTTAAATGAGATAATACACGTTGCAGGATTAGCATTTTAAATCAAATTGTGATTAAATGAATTTATAAAGTGAAAGTCCAGGGCGATCGAGAAGGAAAAGGAAAACATTACACGCACACGTTCTAAAAGCACACTTAAGATCACATCCTTTCATGTGGACTTTTTTTAATACAAAAAATAGATATTTATTGATCCCATTATGTGAACCTGATATATCAACAATTGCACAGAGATGACTTCATGTGCTCACCAAAGCACACAAACTTTTTCACAAGGAAGTTCTGTTCGAATTTATCCCACATTTAACACGCGCGCACATACTTACACATACATGGAAGGTCTATTCCGGTTAGCAGAAACTGTTAATAAGGGCACTGTGATTTCAAATGCATCAGTGTGTTACATTTAACCTGAAAAGCGATACAACACAGAGTAGGACTGCGCACAAATACACAACTTATAACCATTAGCCAGACTATCCACACTGGCTCTGGTTGATTGGGGAATATTGGACACCTACCAACAGACGGAATTAAGGCAATTACAACACATTAAAAGTGCTTCAGAGGGCTTAAAATTGTCATCACAAATAAACGAGGTTATAAATAAACCTGAGGCTAAACCTCTATATTGTAAAGAGATAGTCAGCTGAAAGGTAAAATTCTGTCATCATTTACTCGTGTCTAAATGTCACTGATTTGCTTTCTGATGTGGAATATGGAAGATATATCGAAAATTGCAAGTAACAAACACTCTTTAATTTGATAAGCAAACATTATTCTGTTTGGACAAATGGGGAAAGTAGTAGTCACCCAAAGGTCCTTCAAATGACAAATGTTAAGAAAATTTGCATCCATTTATTATTCAATTTATAAGTGTACACCAAACGTTCTTTGAAAGAATGTTGGTAATAAGACATTGCTACATTTAAAAGAAAGTTGGCATCTAAACAGTCTTTGGAAGAAATTTTGGAAAAAAATTGGTAACATTTTTCAATTTGTAAGAAAGTAGATATCCAAACAGTCTTCAATTTGTTAAAAAGCTGGCAACCAAATATTCTCGAGGAAAGAAAGTTGGAAAAATTCTAATTCTGAAAGTTGGAATCCAAACACTCTCTGAAACATCCAATATCTTTTAAAACATTTGTTGGTAACCAAACATTATTCTGTTTGGAATAAAGCTGATGGAAGGAAGCTGGTATCCAATTTGGAATTTTTGGAAGAAAACTGGTAACAAACCCAATTCTTTGGATTGAATCTGATAACTAATCATTCCCTATGAAGAAAGCATGCACCCAAGCATTTTGTGGGGAAACAAAAATAATAAAAAAGCCGGTAATACAGATTTTTTGATTTTTGATAGATGTTGTAACCAAACATTATTCAGTTTGGAATAAAATTGGTAACAAAACATGAGGTTTAGAAGAAACTTAGTATACAAACAATCGGTGTTATTCACCAAACAAACACATTTTGCATGAAATGTGCCTAAGGACATTTTCACAAATAAATCATAATTCATTAAAAATGTTCATACTAAAATATATTCTAAATGTACATAAAAAATTCAAAGACAACTTGTATCACTCTTACAAAAAAACATGTATGCCCAGGGCCTTATAAGCATGTATAAAGAACCCTACATATTAATTAGATATTAATATAGTTATATAATATAATTAGCTATTTACAGGCTGTGTGAAAAGTAACTAAACATAAAAAAATGATAATATAGTATAATTAAAGGTGCTTATTTAGAAGATTCCAAATGCACTGACAGAAGAACAAGTTTAACAACAAGCTCATCTGGGTACAGAAGTGTTGTGAAGTCTACTATTAGAGAATGAGATCCATTCTCTGGGGGAAAAAAATGAAATACAGTTTACAACAACTATAATGTTGGTAACCAAACATTATTCTGTTTAGAATCAAGTAGGTAACTAAACGTTTTTACTATGTGGAAGAACGTTTCCACAAAATATATTTTGTGACCCATCAGAATGACGTTTAGAATGACAGGAGGGTGGTTATCCTGTTACTACTGACTTCCACTGTATAAACACAATGAAAGGACAAAAGTTAGAGATTTTGGACAAACAAAATGCAATAAGGGTGAGTAAATAATGACAGAATAATGATTTGTATGTGAACTATCACTTTAACCTCTCCCTTTGGGACTTTAGAGGGGGAAAAAAGGAAATGTGTCTACATCATTGTCTATGCAGAATGTGCTTGCCACCAATCGAGCCCCTAGCCTATTTACAGTTCCTCAAGCAAGCGCACGTGATCATTAGTCTTCAACACTGCAGCAAAGAAACAATGTTTAAAATGTGGAAACAGCATGTGTGTGTGTGTGTGTGTCGTATAGCTATGCGATGTGGTGTTGCTGGAGGAAATGAGCATAAGGCATGGGTGAACTGAAAGCACCGGTACACCAGCGTGGGCAGAGCAGTGCTCCACTCTGCTAGAAGATGGCGTCAAGCCAGTCTCATTTTTTATACTGCATATTGTGCACTATCCAAATTCTTTCATGCTGTAGGAGAACAAGCGAGATCCAACCTTTTCATTTTGTATAATATGCTTGAGAGAAAAAAAAAAAAAAAAACAAGATCTAAAGGGGCTAAAACCTTTGCTTAGCCCTTGTTGTTTGTGTACAGAGAGAGGTCTAACTAGACCTTCCCTCTGACTGTGATTGGCTCTGGCTGTGGGTGTCTACTTGCTGATTAGCTGGAGAGATGACGCTGGGTGTGTAAGGGGGCGGGGCATCACTAATTACACTGGAATCATTGGCGTCCGGGATGGCAATGCTCAGGGAGGTGTCGGTGTCATCATTTTGAGCGTATTCACTGTAAGGAGGAGGCTTCAGGTCATTTGCTGCACAAAACAAAAGAGAGTGCAATGGTCATGTGAAAGGTTTGAAATTGCAGAGAAAATCTATTTTAAAAAACATTAAAGACAACATGAATTTTTGTTTGCATTCTAAAATATATCAGGTTAATATATCAGGAAATTTCATTGTAAAATAATGCAACATTGTTTAGGTATGATGGCATAATGTGATGCCCGTATATACTTTATATATTTAAAAATACAATAAATCAATCGATCAATAAATAAATAAATAATAACAAATGCTATAAAGGTCAAACCAAAATAGGCATTATTTACAACAAGAAAATCAAAACTCTTTAAAGAGGGCTGTGTATACTTCTCATTCTCATTAAGTAATATAATAATAAATGACATAATGACACAATATTAAAAAAACTACACACACTGAACCAAAAAGTTTATATTACTTTTAAAAAGTAAAATGTCAATGTAACTCCAATTACCAGTCTATTGTGAATGCTCAGAGCTTACATAGTCCAGCAAATATAGATACGCAGATTATTTTATTAACTGATTGATTGAATAGACCGATTAGTAGCCCCACACGGAATTCTGTTTATTTACTTGAGTAAATGTGTGTAAATCTATATTTATTCAGTTTTTAATTAATTACAGTAATATTATTGACTATAATAAAAATGTTCATCTGATTTATGTACAATGCAGTTTGTACAGCAATATTTTCTGTCTTTTAGTAGATATATTATATGAGAGACTTGCTTTGTTTACCAAATAAAGTGGATATGATTGGATTTGCATTTTAAACATTAAATAAAAGTTTAAAAGATATCATTTTTTTTCACATAGTAAGGTTTTAGTTATGATACTCCCAAAATAATTCTGCAGAAATATGCAGATTTTTACCAAAATTCTCTGCAGAAATGGCAAAATACGTCTGGATTCTGCAAAAAACGACGCAGATTCCGTCTGGCCCTACCGATTAGCAAACAGATAAGCAGTCTTATTTTATTTATATGAAGAGATCTCATATTTATATTGTTCATGTGTCTTTAGTTTATATATTTGTGTATCTTTCTATGTATATATATATATATATATATATATATATATATATATATATATATCAATGTCAAAAAGAAATCTGCAGACTTTTGTCTGAAAAAAATGAACCTTTTCTTTAACAATTGCATGAATCGTACTGCATCTTGAGTTAAACAAATCATGGAAAGTTACTTACAAAAAATAAATGAAAAATCGTCAAACCAGATGTAAAGGCAGCACCATCAGTTATTTTTTTTAAAAGGAGATTTTTTTTTCTGAGCCATTTCATTCTTTCTGGTTTAAAAAGTAAAGTGGACCAAGGTTACAAAATGTGAGGGACATGGATGAAATGAAAGTGATTATCAGCAGTGGCTGGAAAGCATGCGTTTATGTCAACAGTTTCTGAGCTCTACATTATTCAATACAATCACTGTAATGTGATATTTTGTATAATACAGCACAAAGTAAAATTCAAACGTCATTCAAACAGCCTGTGCTTTTGTTCAGCTCCTCCAGCTCAGATTTGCATTGTTGTACTTCAGATACTTCCCTGTTCCAGTAACACAGGTATTTGTTTCATTTTCCTACCATGTGGTCAGAGCTGGCGGTTGACTACCCACACATAAAACATAGGACTGCAACAATGTTTAATAGATAACAACATGCATTTAAAAATATATATAAATAAAAATATATATTACAAATCTAAGAACATACGTGGGCCTGGACTAGTGCTTTCTTTTTCAAATTTAGATTTGATAAAAATTCAATTAGATTCAAATTAGAACCATTTGAAAGCTGAAATTTCAAAGCAAAAAAAATTAAAGCTTAAAATTTCATTTGAAATCATTTGAAAGTTTTATTTTTCACTTATCAAAATGTCATTCTGTGTTCTTGTACTAAAGAAAAATCAGTTTTTGCTACTTGTTTAAACTCTTTATTTAAAATGAGCTGAATCAATACAATTTTGAGCTTTTTTGGGATAACTTAATTTTACAAATTTAAGTGGATTGAACAAAACAATTAAGTTAACTTAATTGTTTTGTGTTGGGACAACATGAAAGAATTGTGTGGAATCCAGCATTTATTAATTTAAAAAAAATTAATTCCTTGTGTTTGCGCACACTTGGCGAATGAATCTCATTCTAATTCTGATTTTTTTTTTAAGCTGATTAAATATGCTTTGCTAGGATAGGACATTTGGTTATTGTAGAATCTAATATTAAATAAATAAATGAATGCAATTCTGGAAAAAAAAACTTTAAAATTGTGAAGTGAAGTGCTTAGCAATGCACATTACTAATCAAAAATGTACAGTTGGAAATTTACAAAATGCCTTCATGAAAAATGATCTTTAAATAATGTTCTAATTTTTTTTTTCCATAAAAAAGGATCCATATAGTATATTTGTGGTCATAAAGTTTTATGGTTCAAGGTCAAATATAAGTGCTAGAAAACTCTACTTGCAGTCTAAACTAAATTTTTGAAGACTCAACAATTAAACTTAAATTTGAAATATAAAAATAAAAATCTTCATAGCTTCTATTTAAGGCTACATATTGAAATTCAGAGCAAACCAGTAATTTGGTCTTTAACAGCAAACAAAATTAAAAACGAAAAAACTAAAGAAACAGGTGACAAAATGCGCACACGCCGCATTTGGAAATAGGGGGGTTTCCATTATCACTCAAGAATGAAGAAGCCATGGAAATGCTGAATAATGTGCACACTGAAGGTTGACAAAAACCACATCCTGCCCTGCAGATATTATCTTTCACTCTTCTGGGTCAAAAGAAAACAGTATATGCACGTTAAATCTTCAATCTCAGGTCTCACCCTTGTGGTTCTTTTAGAGACATACGAGTTCCATGCTGAATTTCAACGTTCATAAACTCCCAGGACATTGTTAGCAATAAAGAGTGCACAAAATCGCAAAGAAAAAAAGTGGAAATGCAGCAATAGCTCTGTTTTCATTTACTTATTTTTATGCATATTTTGCAATGTCGCAAAAAAAAAAAAAAGCTTGAAGATTTAATTTTAGTATGCGCATTAAAAAACGTTTTTTTTTTTAGACTATGTGAACAAACCTGGGCGTTATGGGAGCAAAATATTGTAATACTAATTCTAAAACCCATCAGCCAATGTCTGTCATTAAAGGGATTCATTATTATTACCTCCCAGAACGCTCTTGAGCGGCTGGACTCCAAAACATTGGTCTCACCTGTCCAAAAGCCAATGTGATCACTGCATTCATTGCGTTTTGTCTTCTGAAGAGCAAGTAATTTATTGTATTAAAAGAAGGTCTACAGTGGCTTCTTCATTCAATTGCATTTTTATTATTTGATATTTGGCTCAAATTTATCAGGAAGTAGGCCTGCACAATTTTGGAATAATTAAGAATTAAGATGTCATGGCTGCAGTCACTTTGAGAAAAAAAAAAAAAAACATCCATGCAAATCCTACTTCCCACACAGCTCGTGAAGGATCGCTCTGTGCAACAAACTGAATGTTACTCACAACTTTATTACCTGTTATTCACAGCCTATGCAGGTTCTGTTCACTAAAGTAGACATCATTGGCAGGCATGCGCACGTCCTCTCTTGGTAAACAAACAGAGCGTCAGCTCATGTGTGATTTCGCAGCCGTGAATACATCATTGCGTTAAGACAGAAATGACATTTTTGGGCAAATTATACCTTATAAATACTGTATGTAACACTTTTGTGTGACACACTTAATGCCATTTAGAGGTGTCCATGTTGCTGAGCAACATAGTTGCTGTACATGTTGCTGTGAAGACTTGTGCATTCACCTTTATGCTTCTCTCCCTACCTTGAAAATATAATTAGCTGAATTGTAGAAAAGCTGAATTAAAATTGTGTGTAGGGGCGAAACGAGATTGCAACCTTTTTTTGATTAATCATGCAGCCCTATCAGGAAGTGACAATTTGGTCCTCTTTGACTCTTTCGCTTATGTTTTATGCAATATTTTCTGTTTTGCACACAAGTGTAATTCGCATGGAAACAAAGCTACTGTTAGCAATAATGAGCACACAAAAATGCAAAGAAAAAACAAGGAATGCAGCAATGACAAAAGAATGGAGCCAAAATCTGCAATTTGCTGTCAATCCACACAAGCACCAGATTTCCTTCTCTGTCTCAAACTGAAGTAAACCTGACGCAAAGAGCTTAGATAGCCAAAATCAATCCAACATTTTCCATGTCTTAATGTCAGTTGCTGGCAGCTGGTGCACATAAACGTCCTTCTCAGTGTGTCAGTTACAAAACCTGCCAATTAAGAAGCATTGGTCTAATTTGGGATGGCTGATGTCCGCAGGCCCACTCTCCAACTGTTGTTCCCTCTTGTCATAAAACTGTCCCTGTTAACCATTTACAGAGCATACAGCAGTGTGGGTGAAAAAGCACGAGACTTTCCCTAGAGAGATGTTAATGTGACTGTTTTTTTTTTATTATGGTAAAGTGAAGAGAAGTGTTTAACCCTAGAGGTTTGACAGACTGTTCTCCATACCATATATGTATATATTCTTGGTGATTTTCTTGTAAACATTTCTACTGTTGCTGTATTAGCTTCTCGTGAAGAGAATTTCTGAAGGGGTAAATGCAGACTGTTACACGCTAGTGTAAGAGCTCAGAGTTCAACAAACATTTAATCATTTACATTCCAACTGCATGGAGTGATGCTTGGAAATGCACTTTCAGAGATGATTTTTAAAATGTGAGTTATATGATGTAGCGATACTGGGATTTCATATATACAAACGCACAAAGCTAAAGACTGGGTACATCATAACACTAATTATATGCGGCTAGAAAATGATTAGCAGAAAACTTCTCATGTGAGTGTTTATGGTTAACTTTACTGAAACATTCCAATGAATGCCAGAAAATCCATTACTTTATAACAAGAATAAAACTCCCTTTTTTTTAAAAAAAAAAGCTAAAAATTAAAGCTTATCCTGAAATATATATATAAATGTTTTAAAAAATATATCGCCGTTAATCTATTCTCAAAGTTGGGTTGGGAGCTGGGTCTATTCTATGCAAGCTATGATGACTTTCACCTTGATATTTAATTGCGAATGTATACCTGGCTAATTGCACTGTATGTAGCGAGAACGAGTCTTCGAACCTGTCTATATTCCTACTGTGAAATTACCACATCAAATGTGACGTGCTAACATGGATGCAGTTCACTAGAGTGAATCTGATTAATGTTAGCTCCACATCTAACTATCAGGCACATGCAGAGTTTATGCGTTCCAGTAAAACATATACAAATAAAATGGACTGGGTGCTTTTTAAAATGAATGATGGTGAATGAAAGTCAAACCGGTGAGTCGTCTGACAAAAAAAGTGCCTTTCTGAATCAAATCAGCTGGATGCCCTTCTGGATCTTTTACTTAATTCGAAGACACTACAGACTATGCTACACTATGCTTACATGGACATCTGTAATCTAGTTATTTCCCTTAATAGACAATAATATAATTAAGGTGTTCACATGAAGTGCTTTCATGTAAGAGTTTCCTGTAATTGAGTGACTTCAACAGCAGTTCGGCAGTTTCACATTCACTCATGAACATTTCTTTCATGCCCCTGTGACAAACTGGGGTATTAGACACAAATAAGGAGTAAGGACTGGTGAGTGTGTTATGGAATTTAATAACGCATGGCAAATGGAAAGAAAAAACTTCTGCATTTCGTGATGTGTGTGGTCCTTTACTGACAGCTGCGTGTGTGTAGATCTTGTCGGAAAATATGGCGAAAAGTCCTACATGACAGTAATAGTTTGATTGTGGTGTTTACTTCAATAATGCCACTAATATATGCATACTCCACGTCTTAATTCCATTACTGTTTAGTTCAGTGATGACTTTAGTTGGATTAAGGTGATCAAAAAATAAATAAATTAAATAAATAAATAAATTCGCTGTTTCGAGCTTATGTAGACCTACAGTTCCAAAATTCATATTTAACTAAAACAGTTAGTAAAACACAAGTACATCTTATTGAACATAATTTATTTTCATCACCAATTATCATAGTGGAAGAGTTTCTCAAGCAGTTTGTGATTTTGCAAACAGGAGATGAGCCCCTGATCTAATGCAAGACTATAATGACAATTGATAATTAATGATAATGATAATTAATAATAAGTGATCTTTTTTAATGACTTTTGTTTAAGCAAAGGGCGAAGATTAAAAATAAATAAATAAACAAATAAACAATAATTATAATAATAATAATAATAAAAAGAAGAAGAAGGCAGACGCACAGACTACAGATTTTAAATTGTAATCAAAATCAGTGTAAAAAATTTTTTATGCAAAATTACGTTATTTTATTTTCTTATTTTAAAACTTATTTAACTTTATTTAAATAGTTAATTTTTATTATATATTTAGTAACAAATTATCATGAAAGCAAGAGTTATATTTTCAAGCAGTCTCAAGCCATTTATACAAAATCTAAGCATTTTTCAAAAACTAGATTCAAGAATATTTTTAAGTATTTTCAAGAATTTCCAACACCTCTACGAACCATGTTAATTTTCATTTAATTGTTGGGTCCTAGATAGGGTTTAATGTGGTTAAGTAAAGGCACGTCAGTTTTTGTTTCAATGCAGACTGGGGTGAAGTCGAACAATGAGTCACTCTTACCTCCAGACACCGCCTCATATGGAGGAGGCATGTCCAGTTGAGAAAGCGAGGAAGATGGTGGCAGAGAGGCGGAGGGTTCGCCCACCGAGCCGTCGTCCTGAACTCCGTACCAATTGGGCCAGATTGATGTCTGTGGAGCAGAGCAGCAGTGGGAGTTAAAACACCCACAATCAGACGGAAATCAAACGCATCACAACACAAGCAGCATCTGAGATTGACAACTTCACTTAAACACGACTTTAAATACATGTGCCAGTGAAACCAGACCTGGTTAAAGTTTGCTTCAGCAAATTATTACCTACAAGCACTAGTGGGGTTTGATTTTGATAGTAGACACAATGTTATCTCGTTTTCAGTAAGATGAAACCCTATTTTTGTGTCAAACGCAGATGAAAAGTTTTAGTTTTGCTCTTAATGGTCTGGTATTTCCCTTTTTGATTACACTTATGCTCAACAAAGCGTTTGATTAGCATTTAACATGTTACTGTTTAACCATTATGAGATATATCTCAACGTTCTCCTTACAACTGACCTTAAAAGGCAAACTGTATTACAAAGCCACAGCATGAATGACAAAACTACTGGCATGTGCATGTGCAGGGCAAAAGTTTATCATCTTTCTGAACTATTTGTTGTCAAATTGAGGGCATTTCCTGTGTGGAGAAGCAACAGGCAGCTTGGGTTTTCTAAAAATAAGCATGCATACCGTTCTCACCACGTCAAAGCAAGCAACTACAGTGAAAGTCTGACAAAGTGTTGAACAAGTAACTGAGAAAAAGAGTATTAATTAACAGTTGCCTGTATTGAGTGATCCACATGCATTTATGGTGTAAAATTGCATTATGGGACCTTGATTTAGCCTGAAACTTTATTCAATTTAAGTCTGTCATTGACATATTTAGTAGTTTGGGAAAAAAAGCTGTGGCAAATAAAAAGTTACTGCAAGTCTCAAAACGAATCACGACTCCCTCTTGAATTGATTCTGAGCTTAGTTTTTAACAGCAGATGGCGCTCTAGGTTAGTTTGTAACTGAACACTCAAATTATCAAAAAGTGAGTTGGTCTCATGAAATTAACGTAAACAGCTCGCTACGAACATTCTTGTAATTCGCTTAAACCTCTCACCTTTCGTTTAAACGTCAATTTATTAATGATTTTTTTAGGTTCAAGACGTATTTGTAAATTCCCATTAAGATAACATGATTAGTTGTGATTATGCCAACAGTAGGTTTGTATGACAGGTTATCACAGAACTACCATGATGATGATGACAGAAAAAAAAGATAAACGTAGGCAATCGAGGCACAGCAATTACCAGGTAAACTAACAAATCACACAATTACCGAGACATTTGTAATTTTTGTGACTTCTTGATGACAGAATGCAATTTGCAGGCATTACGTGATGTATGATCACAAAGCAACCTGGAGTCTGGCATGTCTGAATGGCGCTTTAGGAGTTAAGAATGTGGTTGTTTGTAAACATACAGCGCCATCTGTTATTAAAAACTATGATCAGAATCGATTCAAGAGAGAATAGTGGTCCATTTTGAAAAAAAAAAGAAAGAAGAAAAAAGTCTTAAACAACATTGTGTATAAAAAAGTACATCTATAAAACATTTTTTTTCCCAGCTGTTCACTTACGAAACATAATTTTGTCGGTATTAATACAAACATCATATACTTTGCCAAATGGTTTATTTTTAATGTATCAAATTTTGAAAACATGGTTACACTTAGGACCTTATGAACTGAAATTTCCTCACTGAAACCCATTAATATTATTTAATGCAACAAACATAAGCCATTTCTACATATTCACCTTTAAAACTTCTGCTTGCAAAGCAAAAATATTGCTATGACTATGATGAGATATTAAAATCAAATGAAACAGATGTGAGTTTATTTTTACCAAAGAATATCCAGGGAAATATTAAAATAAAAGCATAGTTGAATTGCAAAGCTCTTTGATTTGATATAGTCTTCAAACCTTCAAACGACAAATGGATACCAGACTCTTTTCTGAACATAAGACACTTTCATTTAGAAACAAAGGGCTTTTTCTTAATTTAAATGCAGCGATCAGAATAATTTAGAGCTACATTCTACACTTTAGAATCTTTGTAGAAACTCTCATTTATAATGCAGTCACAGATTGCATAACTTGACTGTATGAAGAATTCGCTTTAGTTAAACTGCCACAAAAATACAATAACACTCCTAAAAGCTTTTGTCAGGACTGTCATGGCCCTTAGCTCTGGGTCCCGCTCTTCTTCTGCTTCTTCAGGCTTTTTCACAAGCACCAGCTAGTTTTGACAAGTGCTCAGGACGAACAAGGGAAACAATTCTCCTTAACAGAAAATCTCATGCATTTAGTGGATTGTGCAAATAACACAAACATGAGACATAACACTCCTGCGCTCAGTTTAGTTTAACGGATCCCTTTGAGCTTGAGCCGCAGAGCAGCAAGGTTAAAATGGTGTTGTGAAACCCTAATAGTGGAAGTTTATCGAAACCCTCCCTGTAGATAAATGACAAATGCAGAACATGCACTCACACTGAAAATGTCAAAATGCTACCTTTTCCACTGAAAGCACACTTGCATTCAGATAAAAACCTATAAACCAAAATCCATGAGCTGATGCATTTTCTGTGTTCATATATCTTGAGATTCCCCTAAAAAGCCTAATTAACCTTTGTGCATTATTACTAAAATGTTACACATAAGTCCATAGAAGACAAAATGTTCATGTCAAGAAATGTATTAATACCATTTTTAAAACCAAAAATCAAAACTACAAAATTAAGTTACAAGCAGTTTTTATCAAAGAAAATCGGGAAAATATTTATATACTACATAGTTCAAACGTTTTTTTTTTT
>CAIGQZ010001197.1:5750116-5776769 GCA_903798205.1 Danio tinwini
AATAATAATAATAATAATAATAATAATAATAATAATAATATATGTTCATACTGGCGAAGCAGTAAAAGAGGTAAGATTTTACATCACCTTCCCTTGTGCTAAAGTGAAAACAAGGTGAAGTGTCATATTATATCAGCATGTCTGTTACTACCTACTCAAGTCTTCAATAAAATGGCAACATAACTGTATGTAAAAAAAAAAAAGAAAAGAAAATCTTCACCATTTACTCACACTCCTTTGGTTCTAAACTTTTATGAATTTATATATATATATAAAAAGAAAACAGTTACTAATTCTTGTAGACTTTAGAAAAAAACAGCAATTGATATCCATAGCAAAAACAAAAAAATACTGTGGAAATCAATGGCTGCTCCTTTCCAAAAAAGAAAGAAAAAAACTCAATAGTTTCCAATAGGTTTGGAACAAGTGTAAAAAATAATGATAGAATTATTATTTTTTCTTTGAACTACCCTTTTAACATATACATATAACATGATACACTTTGGTCTAACCTTATTGTGCACAATACAGTAGACCCACACTGTACTACACAGAAAGCTAAAGTATGTCATGTTTCCAAAAGTGCGATTATATCAGCAGCAATTGACGCAAAGCCAGGAGAGCCACTCCTTAAAAAAATAAAAAAGATCTGATTGAACGGAGCATGTAGTTTACTTACATTTTGTCTTTCACAGATCTGATGAAGGTATGCTCGTCCTCCCACAATGACTATTTGAGCATTTCGGGGATTACTGAGGTACGCAGCGAGCTGCCTTTGCCTTGAGCGATACCAGCAGATGTAGAAGAAGATCTTAATCATAATAAATATTATGACAACTCTGAAACAAGATAAAGAGCAAGTTTAAAGTCTCGTTAATACAAGAATAAATGGAATGGCATAGAATGGCATTATTACATCAAAATCCTGAAATATAATATACAAAATTATTAAAATAGAAGTTAAATAAAATCAAAGCTGATGCAATCTTGAAGGAAACTGCAGGTTTTTGTCGAGTTAAGTTTGATAGCTTATTAATAGCATAAATAGGCCTGACAAAGCAAGGTCTAACATTTATTTTAACTCTGAAAAGCTTGAAATTTAAGATGGAGTCTGCGAAAGCCAGTGAAATGTTTACTGCTTATGTTTAGCATGTTGCTATGCTACTATGTTTTAAAGTGTTGTTAACATGAACTAACATGTGAACTTGTTTTTAGCGCGGTTAGCAAATTGCTAGCATAAATATTGCTAATATGTTTTTATTACGCTACCAACAAGTATAACAGGCTAGTTCTATGATTTAATGATATGTAATTACTGTTTATTACATCATTGTTATTAAATTAATTATATGAATGACTTAGTATGTTTGTACCATGTTTACACACATTGACGACATTTTAGCTATATGCTAGCATGAGTTGCCATGTTTACATGTAATATAAACGTGTATATTAACTCATATTGCTAACATGAATTGGCATGTTTCTTAAAAACGCTGTTAACGTGTTGTTGACAAGTTTAACAGGTTAGTTCCACTGATTAATTATATGCTGTTCCTAACATGTTTATATTATGGTTAACAAATTACTAATATGAAGGACTTGTTTTTATTATGGTTCTACCACGTAACTAATTTCTTTCATATTTGTTTAGCTATTGTTTAGCCAAGTGCTAACAAGAGCTGCATCTTTGGTAATGATTCTAACATGTTTGCAACTCAATGGCAAACATATATCAGTGCATAATGCAAACATAAATTAGCATGTTGTGAATATATCTCTACCAAAGTTAACATGTCTAACCCGTTTTAAAATGCTGATAACGAGTTTTATAGGCTAGTTTTATGGTTTAATGACTTGCTGTTTCTAACAAGTTTATATCATGGTTAACAAATTACTAATTTGAATAATTTGTAGTTAATTAGTTGCTAGCATGTTTCTATCAATTATTGACATGTTATTAGCATTGTTAAACATGTATCAAACACATTTCTAAAATATTTAACGCATGGCTAACATGTTGCTAACAGCTCTATAATCTCTTATGAGCTAATATGTTGTAACTAACATTTTGCTTAAACGTTGCTAACATGTTTTAACAAACTATGATTAATTGACAAATTTGAACATCTTATAAACAAGTTAAAACATGTTTTACTGTTATTGCTATGTCTTGCTAGTGACAGATAAAGCAAGTCAGCCTTGAATTAGGTGGACGGTGGTTAAATACACTTAAAGATCAATTTTGAAATTCTTTTCTTGATATAGATTTTCAGAGATTTGTTCATGTGCATTACAAAAACAGTAAATCTGATTAGTTATCTAAAGCATAGCGAGTCAGAAAAGTCTAGAAATCTGACTCAATTTTGATTATTATAGCTAGAAAATGTAAGGAGACAAATCTAGACTAAGGAAGTAAAAGAAAAAATATAATATAAGAGTATAATAAGAGTTGCCTTAAACTTACATGTACCAGTACAGCTCCATGCTTCTCACCAGTTGGTATCAATTACCATAATCAGCTTCCAAGCTGTCAAACTAGAAAAAAAAAAACAATAACAAGAGTTTGGCAAGATCTGCTTTGAGAAATGTCAAATGAGATCGAAGCAATCTTGATTTTCTCATGATTATAACAATCGTCCAACCCACATATGAGTAATCCCTCTAACTGTCATCTGATCTCATGTTTAAAAGTTCAGATTCCTACAGTCACGCTGGAAATTCAGACAACAAAACAGACTTTAAAACTATGAAAGAGAGCTGGGTTACTGTTACATAAACAACAACTGAAAATAAACTCTGCCGAGCACATGCGTGATTAACCTACATAAACAAACAAACACGACACGGGAACGACAAACAATTAAATGAATTGTGATTTATTACGGCGAATTTGAGATGTAATCGTACACTTTTCATCAAGAAAACGAACTCACCTTGTAAACGCGTTATAAGTAGCGTTATAATCCACTTTTACACAGCTTAGTGAGGCATCTGTTCTTCAAGAGGAAGTCGCCTTGCTAATGGGCTACAAAATAAATTCACCTTCATAAAACACTAACGCGGACATCTGGGTGTATTATTTTCTAGCAGATCGGCGTCTGTGGATGTCCGTAGGCCGAATGTGACTCCTCTGTCTGCGAGTAAATGCTAATACTTGAGAGTCTCAAATGGTTTCCGAGAAATGTTGGGTGCTGTGTGCTTTTTCCATGAGCAAACGAAGGGGGTTTTGTTGCAGTTCTTCTGTTGTCTCGCAAGGCGTCTGTACTTCCGTGGAGTCTTGGGAGTAGAACGTCAAATTAAAAGTCCATCATCGGATTACTATAAATACAGCTTTGTAAAGCTTACAGAACTATAAATGTGATGACTATTTATTTATTACGTTAAATAGTATGCTTATGTTTTATTTTAAGTATTAATATGTCAAAATGTTGGACATTAAATAAAAATACAAACAATAAAAGAAAACATTTTAAATAAAATAATATTATTTATTTTAAATAATTAAATAACAGCACAAAATTGTAACTGATAACTAACATATATTATCTATAACTATTATATACTATTAAACATAAATAATAAAATATAATAATATAAAACAATACTATTAATAATAAAACAAATAAAAATGTTTTCTTCTGCTCAGTTTTAAGTAATTGTAATTTTAAAAATGAATATTTTCCTGATTACTATTATTATTATTTACATTTTATTTTCACCTCAGGTAAAATGTATTTCAATCAATTTTAGTTTATGGCATTAGTTTTAAAAATAGCCCTGCTAAATAACAGTATTACAAGTAATATGTGGAAAAAAATGAAAAAGCTTAGGTCAAATTAATTTTTATTACATTAAATAGACAACAGACAATTTCCAATAATGGTATCAAATAGCTTTATTAATCTGTATTCCAATTACATGGATTAAAATACTTTCCTATATTAATCTTTATCGCAAACCACAAATTCTACAAACACAAACATGCAAATCCTTATACGAAATGCACAATGTTTGGCTTTGTCCAAATTTCTAGATCTACAGTTAATAATGCAATCTTGCAACACATCAAAATTCAAGCAAATCATGCTTGATTAATTAGAGCACCGGTATAAACTCAGCTATCAGAAGAAAAACATTGTCTGCAACTGAAAATCCTCATTATGCATTTAACTAATTTTATCTGTTGTCTTCAATGACGATTGTTCTTCTCGGATATGTGTCTATCTCCACAAAAATATACCGGAATTCATACTTCCCAGTCTCAGGATTCTGTCAGAAAGGAAAAACAGTCTGTAAAAAACACATCTTTGCATGAAACAAACTTATTTTCTTTTTTGTGATATTACATCATACCTCCTTTGATTCTGAATGAACGGTTCCTCGCAATCCTGGTTCAGATCCCTCAATGTAGAATTTCAGCCGCATGTACTTGAGTCCATCCTTCATGTACTCCAAATGACTAAAGAAAAAAAAACAAACATGAAAGAAATGAGATATGAGATCCCAAAGAAGAGTTGGAGTTTACTGATATTATGTATTTTACCTGACTTGTTGTCTTCTGCCACGTCGACTAGTTTCCCCAAAGCCTTTAATAGGCTCTCCAAAAGCTCCAATTACCTTAGCAAATATAGATTAGATTAGATTCACCATCAACATAGATTCAATATGTATTGTTTATTGTCAACACACATGTAGAGTACAGGGTAACAAAATGCAGTCAGCGCTTAACCAGAGTGCAAACATACAGTGTATCCGGAAAGTATTCATAGCACTTCACTTTTTCCACATATTTTGTTACCGCCTTATTCCAAAATGGATTAAACTCATTTATTTCCTCAAAGTTCTACACACAATACCCCATAATGACAATGTGAAAAAAGATTTTTTGAAATTGTTGCAAATGTATTAAAAATAAAAAACCTGAAAAGTCACATGTACAGAAGTATTCACAGCCTTTGCTCAATACTTTGTTGATGCACCTTTGGCAGCAATTACAGCCTCAAGTCTTTTTGAATATGATGCCACAAGCTTGGCACACCTGTCTTTGGGAATTTTTGCCCATTCCTTTTTGCAGTACCTCTCAAGCTCTATCAGGTTGGATGGGAAGTGATGGTGTACAGCCATTTTCAGATCTCTCCAGAGATGTTCAAAAGGATTTAGATCTGGGCTCTGGCTGGGCCACTCAAGGACATTCGCTGAGTTGTTGTGAAGCCACTCCATTGATATTTTGGCAGTGTGCTTTGGGTCATTGTCCTGCTGGAAGATGAACCATCACCCCAGTCTGAGGTCAAGAGCACTCTGAAGCAGGTTTTCATTCAGAGAGTCTCTGTACATTGCTGCATTCATCTTTCTCTCTATCCTGACTAATCTTCAAGCTCCTGCTGCTGAAAAACATCCCCACAGCATGATGCTGCCACCACCATGCTTCACTGTAGGGATGGTATTAGCCTGGTGATGAGTGGTGCCTGGTTTTCTCCAAACGTAATGCCTGGCATTCACTCCAAAGAGTTCAATTTTAGATTCATCAGACCACAGAATTTTGTTTCAGATGCCTTTTGGCAAATTCCAGGCATGCTGCTATGTGCCCTTTACTAAGGAGTGGCCACTCTACCATAAAAATCCACCTGATTGGTAGATTGCTGCACAGATGGTTGTCCTTCTGTAAAGTTCTCCTCTCTCCACAAAAGAACGCTGGAGCTCAGACAGAGTGACCATCAGGGTACTGATCACCTCCCTGACTAAGGTCTTTCTCCCCCGGTCACTCAGCTTAGATGGCTGGCCAGCTCTAGGAAGAGTCCTGGTGGTTCCAAACAGCTTCCACTTAAGGATGATGGAGGCCACTGTACTTATTGGAACTTTCAGAGCAGCAGAATTTTTTCTGTAACCTTCCCCAGCTGTGTGCCTTGAGACAATCCTGTCTTGAAGGTCTATAGGCAATTCCTTTGTCTTCATGCTTGGTTTGTGCTTTGACATGCACTGTCAACCCTGGGACCTTATATAGACAGGTGTATGCCTTTTTAAATCATGTCCAATCAACTGAATTTACCACAGGTGAACTCCAGTTAAGCTGCTGAAACATCTCAAGAATCATCAGTGGAAACAGAATGTACCTGAGCTCAATTTAGAGCTTCACAGCAAAGGCTGTGAATACTTATGTACATGTGATTTTTCAGGCTTTTTACTTTTAATAAATTTACAACAATTTCAAAAAATCTTTGTTCACATTGTCATTATGGGGTATTGTGTGTAGAACTTTGAGTAATAAATGAATTTAAACCATTTCTGAATAAGGCTGTAACATAAAAAATGTGGAAAAAATGAAGTGCTGTGAATACTTTCCGGATGCACTGTAATATACAGGTTTACTTAATATGGACACATTATACTGTTAAAATTAGGTAATAGATGTATGTACACTACAGCAGAGGAACGATGAATATATGTTACAGATGGACATGATTAGATCAATATGATTAGATCAAAAATGGTACAGTGAATGTGTCAAGTAATAATTCAATGGGCTGATTTATTCATGCATTTAAGACATTAGGTTTACACGTGTTATTTATAGCTGATGAGTCACTGTCTGCTGACCTCTGGATGAGATCTGCACCTCTCGAAAGCTTTTCCATAGATTTTGCTTGGGCTTGAAGAGGAAAAGAGTTCTTGAAAGACCACATACAGCAGGCCACCTAAAACAATCAAAAAACCTTAATCCGTTTGTTTATTATATTGCTAAATAATATTCATATACAAAATCAAATAAATATGCGTAGAAATGATTACAACCTGCCTGCCTGCCTGAATTGCTGGAATGTTCTACAATTTGCAATATTATGGCCATTGCTATTTATGTTAGGACTATGGCTATCTGTGTTTAGCTGCTTTGACACTTTGCTTTGCTTTTTGACACATCTATATTGTAAAAAAGTGCAATAGAAATAAAGATGAATTTAATTGATTTGTATGATTATAAGGTCTGGGTCATGTATTTGAGTCAATGTTATCGTGAACTTAAAAAAAAATTAAAAGAATTTTTGGAATTTGAAATGGAGCTGAAATGACATATAAATACTTGTTTATTTAGTGTTATATTTAGCATCACTGAGACTATTCAAGTTTTTATTATTAGTTTAATTTCAGAGTTGTTAAAGATCACTATGTGTGTGGAGAACAAAAATCCTACGCAAAATTACTCAAATCAAAATAACTAAAAATAAAAATAAACATAAAAACTACTGCACATTCGTAAACTATCATATTTTAGTTGTTAATTTTAGTACTTTTGTTGTGTTATTTTTATACAGTATTTTATTATTACATAATATTATAATATACAATTAATGTATTTCAATTTTCTAAACATGTTTAACCCATTGCAAGCATTACTAGAATGAATGACCATGTTTTACTACATAGCCACATGTATGTTTTAGCATATTGATAACATTTACTGTTATTAGCATGTTTTAACACCAATGATTTAGCATTTTGTTAGCATAACAAAAATGGTTAGCATTTCTAGAATGTCTTAACTCATGACTTGCATGTTGCTAAAACGAATTACCATGTTTTAGCAACATGTTAGCAATAATGAACTTTTTGCTAATACAAAATTTAAAGTGAATAAAACATCCATAATATAACTATTTAGACATCATCCTGTTATCATCATTAGGAAATGCATGTTGGTGCTCTCTCAGAGTTTCTACAGGTTTTATCAAGTCAAATTTAAGACTTTTAAAGACCATTTAAAGACCATGAAATTTCTTACACAAGGCTAAACGCTAAAGATGCTATTTAATGACCAAGTTAAAACCTAAAAAAAACTTTAAAAACAAATGTTATTGTAAAGAAGACAATTAAACCATATTAATACATAAATAGTTACTAAATAGTTGTTAATAAATAAATATTTCTTAAAACTTTTATTGAAATACATCGATTGTGATTAGATGGGTGTTGGCCTAATTGTGTATAGCTTTACATAGGACATAAAACCCTTTTAAAAAGATTTAAGACCTACAACATACTATTTTAGTGGATTTAAGACTTTTTAAGGCCTAAAATGTGGTTTTTGAAATTTCTGACTTTTTAAGACCCCACAGATACCCTGTCTCTGTTGGTTTTCTGGGACAATAAGAGTATAAGGCCCTAAAACATGACAGTCAACAATCCAGCCCTGGTTTACACAAAAACCTAATTTAAGAACAGTTAAAAACACAAGTTGAGAACAAGTTACCTGTTACACCAAGTCCAATGAGCACGACGATCAAATAAGTGAAATCTTTGCCAGCTTGTTTAACTGTTGAGGAAAGCAGACATGCATTTACTGAACGGCTACAATTTCATATCAAGTAAACGTTTTATAAATATTATTTTAGTGCAATTTTGTAATGACTATAAAATCGCAACAGCTAGATTTACTTGTGAATCTGTTTTGTAACAACTCTAAACTCAACTAACAGTGATGGGCAGTACCTACATATTTTTGTTACTTCAAATTTTTATGGTTAACTTTACTATCAGTACTTTATTAAAGTATTTCATAAAAAAAAAAAAAGTTAACTTTTACTTACTACTACTACATTTGAGTCCAAAATATTGTACCAAATTGTACTAAATTATTCATTTTTAAACTGGACCCGTCTGATTGCATTTGTTATTGGGTCAACAACTTCTGATTGCAATGAACTATGTAGAGCAAACATTTAGTAATACATTAACTGCATTTACAAACTAATTCTAAAAATGAGTCAATGTCTCCAACATTCTTCAATATTTCTTCTTTTGTGAAAAAACAAAACAAAAAATCTTTAAACTGATTTGGAACAAGTTTGGGTGAGTAAATCATGACAATTTCCATTTTTGGAAGAACCCTTTAAAAACTGAACATTATGTTACAATAACAGAAAAATATTGTTTTGTTTGTTTTTACTGCTGAAGTACATTACAGATATAAAATTGTCAGTTACATAGCATTCTTCATACAATGTGAACATATTGCACCGTTACGCCTTTTGTATATTGTATGTTTACAATGTATTTGGGTCATTATCACTATAAAGTGCCTTTGATGTCCCACAAGATTGTATCAGTCCTATATGAACATAGTAAAAAATAAAGAAATTCTGATGTTTAAATATAATTGGTTAAACCATTACACACATGCAGGTAGAACTATAAGTGTTTTGAAATATGTTTGTCATATTCTGTGATTTTGCCCTGTCCAACACACTGCTCAACCAACTTCAGTGATTCTAAAAAGTAGGTAAATTAGATCAAATCTTTTTGTCTTTATCAAGTTATTTGATAAAGTCACTTTGATAACTTTTCTTTTGTTTTTATAATATTATTAATAATTTTGCACGTGTCCTTGATTGTCCACCTTGTCATGATGTGGTAAATGCCCCTTTAAGAAACCCTCTGATGTTCTCATTGGCATCCCCATGCCCCTTTTGCCTTTCTTCAGAGGAGGTTAAAACATCTGCTGTTAGGCCTGTCACAATAATCAATATATTGACTTATCGTACAACACACAGACGTGTTTTAATCATTTCTGGTGATGCAATATATATCGCCCATACATAAAAAACAATCTAGCTACATTTTAGTTGAAGGTGTCAGTGTCTGTATGGTTACAAAAACACTATAATATTTATTATAAATTACTGTAGTATATTTTCATGTAGGTGCCTGATGAATGAAAATAAATCTGTTACTTTTATCTAGTTGTTTTTACCTTGGACACTATTGTTAACATTGTATATTTTTATTCATTTGTTTAGGATGCACGTTTTCACATTCTGTGAAATTCCAATACCTTAATTATTAAATTGTTAAAATGACTATAATTAAATTTAATTTAATTAAATATTCTTAAGAATAAAATATTATGTGTTCTTTGGAAGGGTGTACTTGCATTATGATGCTATTATAGTGTCAAAATGGTCTTAAAATAACAATATTTAATATAACAATAATTGCTATATCGTACCACAACTAAAAAGATATCACAACAGGCCTATCTGCTGTGCACACTGAAAGTATCTACACTTATGTTTCCTATTTTTCCTCATTTTGTGTTTGAAACTGAATGTTGTCAAGCTTAACATGTGCACCCTGTCATAGTGAAATATATATATATATATATAAAAATCAGAAATTAAACATTTAGCTTTTAATCTGTGTACAAAGAGCTTAAATAGGAAGAAACTTTACCAGCTGCAGGTACAACTAATTATTTATAAACTTAGCAAAAATATTGTGAGATTTCTTAATTAACCAATAAGGGCCAGTTAATATTGTTTGAAAGATTGAAAAAAAAAATAATCTTGGGTTTTATTGTGAAAAGAATGTGCAACACTTGCATATTTTATTGGTAATACATGTTTTGTCCATTTTTTCATTATTCTAAATAGACCTTTTCCATAATCTATAAAGTTGGGTTGGTAATGGGACACATTAACTTTCTGAAAATATACATTTTATAATCACACTGCAATAAAAATATACTTATACTACTTTGAATTTGTCCACGATAGGGTTGACACAATTTGAGGTTTGTTTACTGTTTGTCTGCTTGTAAAAGCTTACAAAAGGTGCAGGAGCTTGACCAACATTCATTTCTGACCGCCTAAGGTCTGATTAATACAACAACTATGTGGTTAAAAAAAATAAAAATAAAAAAAACAATAATATTAATAATAATAATTATATATATATATATATATATATATATATTTTTTTTTTTTTTTTTTGCTGAAGATTTTGATGTCTCAAAGGCACTTTAGTGATAATGACCCATTTATTAATTTCTGTAAAACTAAACTATAGTCTGTGGTATATGTACGTGTTTGCAATCTTAATAGTCAAAAAATATATCAAGTTTTGGTAATAAAATTAACGTTTTATAATATGTAAAAGGTAAACAAACATCAGTAAGTACTTTAAACGTTTTATGATTTTTAACACTTTGTACATTAAAATACGTTTTGAACATTATATTTACATATATATTTGATAGTTTATACTTTATATGTGTATCAACAGTTTTACTCAAGTGGTTGAATTGTGTACTTTGTAAACCATTGTTAAATGTATTTGTTGGAAACCAGTGAAGGGGAATAAACGCACGTAGCGTTACCTTTCTGTGTTGCAGACCCTCTGGGAGGAGTATGTGGACTTCTTGAGACTGACAGCTGATCGGTGTCCTTCTGCTCATCTTTCCTACTACACAAATAAACTCTTGTATGAAGCGAGCGAGTGTGATAAAATGCCCACTTTGAACCAGGGCAGTGGTTTGTCTGAAATACGGGATCTAGTGTCAGTAAAGATGATCTCGGTTGCTGTATTCTGACATGCACACGTTGTAATATGTGCTGAACACACTTTGTCGTCCTTCTAATTCTCAAAACTAAATAAGACATAATGATTACAGCAAATGTCTTGCTCTAAATAAACGCTATAACGTGCATAATTTTAACGTATTATTAATGACTTTCGCATGTCTTATCGTTTAACCAACTGGAGTTATATTGAGCTAGATGTCATTGTTGGCTTCACGCTATTTAGTTTTTTCATAATAAAAGCCTCATATCAAACCATCAAGCTTACCCAGTATATGATTTTTTAAAAAAGTAAAACATAATATAATATAAAAAACTTAAGGACTTATGAAGCAAATGACTGTTCTGTTAAGGAAACTAAACATTATTCACTCGTATTTGTCAATTTCTCTTAATGATGTTATTATTTAAAGCTGTGACCAAACATTGACGCACAGGAGCCTTAAACATTAATTTTGTTGATTGAAATTAAAATAATTGTAAACAAAACAAACAATTTATTGTGTAATATAGGCTAATTGTTTTTAATGCAGATTTAGTAGCATTTGTCGTTGACTTCACACTAACTGTTCTTTTTGTCTTTCTTATTTTACAAATTAAAAGTCTTTACATACAGAAAAGTCTCCGAATTTCATCATTGTACTATCTGTTACACAAGACGTGTTGCTCATGTCAACCATCAGTCTAGTTAAGCCTGTAAAATGCACTTTAAGCTGAATACTAGTATCTTAAAAAATATCAAGTAAAATATTATGTAGCTGTTATCATGGCATAATATACAGGGCGCTTAGTAATTCAGGAGGGCTAATAATTCTGACTTACAATATACCCCAAATCAGAAAAAGTAGTGATTTTCAAATGTAATTTTATTTTGTATTTTTTTATTACTTATATACATTAAATGACGTTTGGTACAAAATCAACTGTCAATATTTACTTAAATATTATGAATACAGTATTCATAATATTGTAGATTTCAGAAAAAAATAGTTTGTATATATATATATATAAGTAAATATTGACAGTTGATTTTGTACCAGACTAAGTACTGTTTCTTTGAGTTAGTATTATTCTATGAGCTTTTTTTGAAAATATTTTTTTTTCTAAATTCTACAATATTATGAAAAACCTAGAGCTATCTAACTAATCAGAATCTAGTGCCTTTCCTTAAATTAGGAAGAAGGCACTATAATTAGTTTGGTGTAGGGCCTCCTCCTTTTGCAATACAGCATCAATTTACCTTAGGAATGACAGAGACAGAATGTGCAGATGTCCTGCAGAGTGGCCAGTGAGATTTTGAGCTATTCTTCTTGCAGAATAGTGGCCACGTCACTACATGATGCTGGTAGAGGAAAACAATTCCTGGTTCACTCCTTCAAAACACTTAAAAATGGCACAATAATATTTAGATCTGGTGACTGTGCATGCCATGGAAGATAATCGACTTTACTTTCAAGTTCATCAAACCTCTCTGTCACCAGTCTTGCTGTGTGTATTGGTGCATTATCATAATCATACACAGCACCGCCTCCAGGATACAATATTTGAACCATTGGGTTCACATGGTCCTTCAGAATGGTTCTGTAGTCCTCGGCAGTGACTTATATAAGTATAAGTATTGGGCCTAGGGAAAAAACATCACTGATACACCCCCATGCTTCACTCTAGGCATGCAACTGTCTGGGTACACTTTGCAGGTCTTCACACTGTAACTCTCCAGGATGTGGGAAAGACAGTGAAGGTGGACTTATCTGAGAACAATACTGTACATGCTTCACATTGTCCACTGCTCAAGATTTTTGCTGCTGGCACCATTGAAACCAACATTGGACATTGGCAAGAGTGATCAAAGGTTTGGCTATATAGCAGCCCAGCCCTGTATATTGAGCATGTGGAGCTCCCAACCAACAGTTTTAATGAAAACAGGAGAGTTGAGGTGCACATTTAATTCTGCATTGAGTTGGGCAGCTGTGATTTTATGTTTTTTTGGATAAAATCTGGGGTTGCACCGACAGTTACTATTGTTGGATTTGGTTCGTCCATCTTGGTGGTATGCTGATATTACTCTGGATACCGTGGCTTTTAAAAAATCACAAAGACTTGCTGTCTTAGTCCCAGGTGCACCATGAGAAACATAACAACAATTTGTTCTCCTTCAAACTCTGATATATCCCTCATAATGCTGTGTGCATTGCAATATTTTAAACAAAACTGTGCTATTACTCTGCTACTTAAGCCTTTACACTTTGCTCTTGCTGGTGGAATGTGCTATCAATATAGATTGGCCACCCGGCACTAAATTGGCCAGTGTTTCAGTTTCATTGTTCAACCCCTGTACCTTGTATAATCAATGCAAGCTGTATCACTCAATATCTTTTTAATACAACATACAAAATTGACCACAAATACTTAAAGAGCCTCTATTATGGATTTTTGAAAATGACCTTCTATGCAGTGTGTAACACAGCTCTAAGTGAAGTGAAATAGCCAAGGCTTAAATTTGAACGTGTGCCATGTTTAAAACTATTGATTCATCTATAAAAGAGTTGACTCAAAGTGGTTTGAATGAATTGCTGCTGTAACGAGTCTTTAGCCGTGTTGGTGTAACGTTGTGAACTTAAGCCCCGCCTATTTGTTGTGCGTGCAAACCTGGGAAAATTAAAACTCCTTTTGTGGAATAATACTGAATTTGTGTCACTGTTTTTACTTACGGTGAAAAATAGAGCAATATGCTGGTGTTTAACTGCATTGCTTTGCACTCCTGCATTGGGCTCACACTCCTGCACTCAGACTGCTTGTTGATAAGCTGTGACGGGCATTTCTCTCTGTCTCGCGCTAAATGCAGTCAACCAATCGCAACAGACTGGGTCATCGGATCAATCAGCATAGATTAGCATCATGCTAAGGAGGGGTTTGGGAACAAACGAATCGCTGAACGAATAATATGGGAGTTGTTGAGATAATTAGGCAAAAATAAGTGCATGTTATAAGACAATGAAAGTGTTTTTTGACTTTGCATGCATATCAGACTGTTGTTGAAGACCCCCAAAACCAAAATATGACCTTTTTTTAATGCATAATTGGGGCTTTTTAATACAAAATAAAGGTCCAAAGCAGTCCACAATAGGTTTGTTTCACTTTATTTAAAATATTCAGTCAGTGTCATTCAAATATATCAATTAAATACTTAATCAAATAATAGGTTTCTCAAATCCTAATTGTAGTAGGGAAATATTCTGATATGTGCTTGTCTTTCAGTTTATTTCAATTTACTGTACCTATAAAGTTGCTCGGAACACTCATATTTTACTGTATGCATAGACATGACCATAACTGACCTTAATGTTGCACATTAAGAGAACAAGTCTTGTGAGAGATGCTAGTCAGAGACGTCTAACCAGGCAAGAGTCACAGTAAAATCACCCAGAGAATTTGAAACTAGTTTATCCGTTGGTTCAAGTATTAGACTGTATGGTTGTGTTTTAAAGGTCTTGATCTATGTTTCTTGCAAAGAAAAAACGCTATGTACCTACTCAGGACATTACAGATTGTATTGAAAAATAATCTGAGCATTACAATCATCAAATCAGAGGAAACAAAAACATGTTCATATCCCACTGAATGAAAAATGATCATCAGTTTGTATATTCAGTTTCAGTCCAGAATCTGAAAAAAATGTTGTAGTCTCCAAGAGCTTCACAGTATCTGATATCTGATCTGGTCTTCAGAACATGAATCGTTGTCGAGATATTCCCCGACAAATTCTAAAGATTGACAAAAAAATGTCACAATGTCAAACCACTTCCAGTTCTTTGAGGTCATTTCCACAAGATGTCAGTCACAAGAGGTGGTGGGAATGATGGAACAGCCTGTAAAGAAATTAACATGTTATCCAAATTCACATCGAAAACAGATCCATGGTAGACATTTATGTTTTAAATAGCGATAAAATACCATTCAAAAGTTTTATTGACTGATGAACGTGTCTCCTGTGATTACCAAGGCTGCTATTTGATCAAAACTACAGTTGCTTGTGGCTTCTGAATGCTAACACGTTTTAGCATAGATTTATACACTAGAAATTGCATACAATGCGTCAATAGCGCCGCCACATTTGTACAGTGCTCCCAGGACTACTGTCATTCAAGCCAATGTAAAGATGTTGGACTTTAGCACTGTGTACCGGTGCAGTAAAGAAAAAAAAAACAAAGCATAAAGGCAGAACATTTCATAAGTAAGATTTAGTTTTTTTTTACGTTTTTGTATGTTACGAACTTAAGTGCTAAACAAGTAATGTTATTAATGAAAATACAGTCACTTACTGCATTGACCATAAAGCAAAGTAGCACCAACTCGCACTAAATACTATAGGCTTATGCTAGTTTTGTTAAATAAATCAACAAACAATGTAAATGAAATATGACAACAAGATGCTGGTGCTAGAAACTTGTATTATTGTCAGCTAAGTGAACGAGTCGTTTATAACAGGGATTCATTCACAAACGAATTGCTCCCTCCGTTGAAATGAGAAGTGAAAGCAGGAGCCAGGTGCCAGGTGTTTCAGGACATGGATTAGATCCAATTTAACAGGTAGGGAGGATAATACTTTTTATCTTTGTTGGCAATGCCCGTGCGGTCACTTATCCATTGATGTAGAAAATTATGTCATTTAAAAACATATTTGCATACTAACCACCGGGAAAACTCCCGATCATAGATATATGTCTATGTATATATGGCTCTGGATGGTCAGTCTTCACTGCACCTTGTTCCCACATTAATTTCAAAGAAGCACTACCCTGTACTAAAATGGCGGCTCTATTGAAGCATTCCTTCCAATACACAATAACAAGGTAGATGACATCTATTGTAAATATCTATGCGTTTTAACATGTAGTTAGCATGACTAAGCATAATGCTAGCATGCTATTTGAATATTCCTAATATGCTGTTAGCACGTTTTAATACCATTTTGCTTCATCAAGTTGCTAGCATATAATAAATAGTAATTAAATATAAATGCTAAAGGTTTTTATTGTCACATTCGATTAATATAATTCATTATTGTAGAAAAACGTAAAACATATGTCTAAGGAAATATGAAATATTAACAGTTTACTGTATTTTATGATTCACCTGGAAACTCATCTGGTTTTTATACCATAATATACAGGACATACCAAGACAACATGTAGTTTTACAAAAAATAAAAAATAAATAAAAAATAAAGTCACTTTGTTTCAACTTTTTGACTAAAATTGTCAAAATCTCATAATGCAATTTAAAAATGTAAACAAACAGAATACATAAATCTCAAAATACAGGAAAATGTTTATTAATCCTTTTGTGAATGTAAACGTTTAAATAGTATAAGTGAATTTAATATAGGGTCCAACAACATTATATAAAGTATCATTATCATTTATCATTCATCAGTTATATTATTATTACTTCACAATTTACTGCACACACTATAATAAGGCTTTTTTATTTTATAATGATTAAAGCTCATCTTGTGTGTCACTCATAGAATGGCATTTCAAACTAATAAATACAAAACATATATAACATGAATATGTAAAACATTTATAAAGGTAAAAGTGTTGAAACAAACCTTTGTGCCTTCCAAGTCAGATGACATTTTGTCTACGTATAATAAGAAAGTGAAAATTCACCCATAATGCAAATTCATCAATAAATTCTTCAATAGCATATTATTTACTTTCCTTATAGTTTCTAAAGCACAAATGTCATGACAATGAACACACAGACAGAAACACTGACAACCCAACTAAATAAGTGTGGTGACTATTTAAAAACTAAGTACAGTTGATACTAGAGAGAATAGGGCTTTTCACACTAGAAGCCAGGTAAAGACAATCCTGCATTTCACATTTCAGAAATGAGTTAAATGTGGCATAGATTCAATATGTACATTTTTTCTACATTGTAGATACAGCAAGTGGCTTAGGCAAGAAACAGTTTTACATGCTTATTTATAACCACAGAAATTACCTCCAGAATAAAAAGCTTGGTTTTGACCATATTTGGAATGGGCTGAATAACAATAAGCTCTGCTCTGATGCTCTGCAGCTTGGTGTCAGTGACTAGCCTACGTTTACATGGACATCCAGCTCGATCACACGAGGAAACGTAAGTATTTTACGTGTTGTCAGTTTAGTGGCTAATTCATACGAATTCGTACGAGTTCAGTCGTACGAAAATGTAAGATTTTAAAAAGAAGGCGTGGCACCTAACCCCACCCCTAACCCCAACCACCATTGGGTGATTAGCAAATCATACTAATTTGTACGAATTAGATCATACAAATTCATACCAATTAGCCACTAAATTAAAAAGTTACGAATTGCCGTGATATTGCATCGGGACATTAGTAATCAAATTATTTGCCTTAATCTAATTAAGACAATATATGATTAGGCGTTTACTTGAGTTGCTTTTTAAATGTTTCTTTCAAAACGCAAAACGCGGCGAAAAGCCCTACACGAAGGTAATAGTTCGATTAAGGTGTTTACATGTCTGTACTGCACTTTAATAATGCGACTAAAATCATCATACTCCAAATGTCTTAACTCCATTTCTCTTTAGTTCGATTATGACCTTAATCAGATTAAATTAATCAAAAATCGCTGTTTACATGGTGAACTCTTAATCAAAGTATTGTCCTAATCGCATTATTGGTGTCCATGTAAACGTAGTCAGTGCCTGCTGTAGTTTTAACAAACTAAGTAGACGCCTTGTTAACAATATTTTTCAAATGAAGTGGTAGGGAGATTTATTTTTAATTAGGAGGAGCAAGGGAGATATCTTTAAGCCACCAGAGTAACTTAGTTTGTTCCTGAGTTATATTAATTTATTAATTTTCCTTCGGCTTAGTCCCTTTATTTATTAGGAGTCGCCACAGCAGAATGAATCACCAACTAATGCAGCACAGCAGATGCCCTTTCAGCTGCAACCAAGTATTGGGAAACATCCATACACACTCATTCACAAACAAACACTACAGCCAATTTTGTTTTATCCAATTCACCTATAGCGCATGTCTTTGGACTGTGGGGGAAACTGAAGCACCTGGAGGAAACCCACGCGAACACAGGGAGAACATGCAAACCACACAGAAATGGCAACTGACCTAGCCAAGACTCAAAGCAGTGACTTTCTTGCTGTGAGGCGACAGTGCTAACCACTGAGCCACCGTGTTGCCCTCCTGAGTTATATTTTGTATAACATACGCTAAATTATAATTATATTCAATAAAGGGCCAGACAACGTTGTATTTTAAAGCTTTAACAAATATGAAATTCAAAAGGAATTAATGTCAACCTCTGCATATGCTAAACAAAGTTAATCTGCTTCTTTTCACACACAGTAAGAGCTGAGTATAAGACACAATGCATGAACATGCATCAAGCACTAATTTGAGCACTTTACATGTGTCTGTTGCCTCATTACAAACAAATGTTGCAAATTTCACAATATACACGGTAAACTAACAAAAGATACCTTATGATTTTCGAGGTGGCCCTGAAATTGTTATCCGTATATCCTGCATTTTGCATTCTGTAGAGCTGTGAACAATGTATGCAATTCTGACTGCCTGCTTCACAAAACTGCTCCTTCACTTTTTATGCCACTTCCATTTTCAAAATAAGAGTCCCACATACATAGTTTAATACATGCTCAGATAAACTTATCTGAGAAAATATCATTGTTGTAACCTCACTAGAATACATTGTGGCCAATCAAACGCAGTATGAGGCATGCACATTAATAAAACATCAGAGTTTTCTGATTGGCCTGTTTTTTTCACTGGGATTTTACACACAGTATTTTCATGAGACAACAGTTTGAAAACAAAGGGTGATTGAGTCTCACGGCATGTTATTCCCATTTACTGAACTCTTATTATTCATATCCCAGCTATGCCTAGGTTGGAATATCCAGATTTTCATTTTATGGCACTCTATACTGGTTATTCATTCATTTTCTTTTCGGCTTAGTCCCTTTATTAATCAGGGGTAGCCACAGCGGAATGAACTGCCAACTTATCCAGCATATGTTTTACACAGCGGATGCCCTTCTAGCCGCAACCCAACACCAGGAAACGCCCAAACACTCTTACATTCACACACATATACTATGACCAGTTTAGTTTATTTAGTTCACCTTTAGCGCATGGCTTTGGACTGTGGGGGAAACCGGAATACCCACACAAACACGGGGAGAACATGCAAACTCCACACAGAAATGCCAACTGGCCCAGCATGGGCTCGAATCAGTGACCTTCTTGCTGTGAGGCGATCATGCTACCCACTGCACCACCATGCTGCCTACTGGCTATCCCTGAACTCATATTTTATGTTGTCATTTCTTCAAGAAAGCAACAGCCCTTACAACTCAATTTTTTAGAAATGTTATTTGTAATGTTTGTTCTTGCTACATTGAAGAGTTTTTGTTTTATTCTTTCAAATACTGAACGATGTCCACTACATAATTTCAAAACAAAAATTAACACTGTTAATTAAAATTAACAAATAATTTTGATCTCCACTGTAGGTTTCTTACTTTACCCAGGCTGAAAGTAGAGTTTACAACAATGATAACGCAGGATTATCTAAGCTAAGTGCAGTGTGAAAAGCCCTGTTCTCGTGCATTTGGGGTTTTATAATGCTCCGTTGACATATCTGATATTCACAGCAGGTTACTGGATCACACAGAATGAAAGGTGAAGATTTACCATTACTAATTTCATAATTTATAGTAACAGTTTATTGTTCTTTGACAAAGCACAAACTCTGGTCGTATTCGAGACTGAGCTGTCGATCAAGTAAGTCTTCTACAAAAACTTGAACAGTTAACATACAAAGTTTGTGTGCTACTAAAATGTAGCAAATGTTAACTTACTCTCATCCATCATTTTGTCCTACAACAGCAACTGAAAGAGTTTACAGTATTCAGAACTTAATCATGAACTTAATCAAGGTCAAATCATTGAATTTAATTATGTTATAAATTGTATGATTTTTAACATGCAGTTAGTAATTATACACTGTAAAAAAGCAATTAGTTACTTTACTTAAAACATTTACTAAACCTGTTGCCTTAAAACAGGGGTGTATAAACTCGGTCCTGGAGGGCCGGTGTCCTGCATAGTTTAACTCCAACTTCCTTCAACACACCTGCTTGGAAGTTTGTAGTATACCTAGAAAGAGCTTGATTAGCTGGTTCAGGTGAGTTTAATTGGGGTTGGAACTAAAATATGCAGGACATCGGCCCTCCAGGACTGAGTTTGGACACCCCTGCCTTAAAAGCAACAAGTTGACTTAAAAAAGCGTGTAAATCTGTAACTTGGAACTTTTAAGTTAACCTAACTTTCATAATTTTTAAAACTATCCACATAGTTCATTTACTTATTTTTATATACTTTTTTTAAGTAAAGTCAAGTAATCACTTTTAAAGCAACAAGTTTACACACTTTAAAAAAAAAGTTAAACTAATCCTTTTTACAGTGAACTATCAGGGAGGATAAGGGCTTAGTGTCATTCAATTTCTTATAATATATATAATTTTATAACTAAATCTATATACAAGTAATTAGTCTTGGGTTTGATACTGTACTTAAATGTACCGTTGCTCACTTTAAGTTGATAAAGAAAACATGCATCCAAATCTTAACATTAAACTGTGAATAGAAAGAGCTGAAAATTTTAAATAAAATATTTTGAACAAATGAAAAGACAACATTTGGTGGCAAAATTGCATGCACTAACAGTCCTAATTCACATTTTTGGTTATGTAAATGAATAAACTTTCATGTAATGTTCCGCAATCCTAAATAAGTAACCTTAAAAAGGCAACACGGCAAAATGATAAAGCGGTTTCATCCCATGTCACTTCCTTTGTTAGCGGATCCACGTCCTCCTTTACATCTCTGCAGGCTGTTTTTGATTAATTTGTCTTTAAAATGTCCGTGTTATTATCATGCTGGTGTATATCTCCGGTCCACATTTTCATATTTCATTGAAGCCCGTTCGTACTGATCCAGGATTGCACTATTTTCAAGAAGTCTACATGATGGAGACGATGCATGATGGGAGATGAGAAAAGAAACACACAGCATTGCACATTACACACAGTGTGATACACAGAAAATCATCTGCAAAGCGCACAAACGCACACAGAGAAAATAATTGAGAATTATTTAAATATATAAAACACATAAAATTATATTACAGTAAAAATCATTTGTAACTTAGAAAAATGTTCTACAGCTTACACACACTTTTGTTTTGTTTAAATCTATAAAATCCTGAATGAATTATAAAATCTATACCTAGCGAATGAAAAGGTTTTCTTAAAGGTGCAGTATGTAAGTTTGACACCCAGTGGTTAAACTAGGTATTACATTCCTGGATCAAAACACACGCAAGCGCAGGTTGCCAGATTGACGACCAACAGGAGCAAGTCTGCCGATTGAGCCTAAAGGCTGATTTATATCGTGTTCTATGTAAAAGCAACAGCACGCGATAGAAGGAATATTCTCCACATTCAAAGGAGTTTATGTTCTAACCAACACCTCGAATTGATATATCAGAAACGGCTTCTATTTCTTGCAGCTGAACAACAGAAAACTGGCAATTAATCAAGAAGTAATCGAAATCGACATCCAGAACCTATAATCGGTCAAATTTTTCATTGTCAATTGTTTCGATTACTTTCCCTACCATGTGTGGAGTCACGTGGCCTCACTCTGGGGTATATTTCCCAAACAATGATGTAACTTGCAGCTGAGCAATTACACACCAATCTCCAATCTCCTCTTCATTGGCAAAATCATTGAACGTTCTTAAACTCCAAGGGGTGTTTAGACAATTTTCAATCTGGTTTCAGAGCACATCACAGTACAGAGAGCGCTCTTATAAAGATAATCAATGATATACGCCTAAATACAGATTCAGGCAAACTAACAGTGCTGGTATTGCTCGATCTTAGTGCTGCATTTGACACTGTTGATCACAGCATACTTCTGAATAGGCTGGAAAATTAGGTTGGGCTGTCTGGGACGGTCCTAAAATGGTTCAGATCTTATCTTGAAGGGAGAGGTTACTATGTCAGTATAGGTGACCATAGGTCAAGGTGGACACCCATGGCATGTGGAGTCCCACAAGGCTCGATTCTGGCACCTCTCCTGTTCAACCTTTATATGCTCCCTCTGAGCCAAATAATGAGAAAAAAACTAATTCCCTCCACAGTTATGCTGATGACACTCAGATCTACTTAGCCTTACTGCCTAATGACTACAGCCCTATTAACACCCTCTGCCAATGCATTGATGAAATGAACAGTTGGATGTGCCAAAACTTTCTTCAGTTAAACAAAGAGAAAACTGAAGTCATTGTGTTTGGGAACAGAGATGAGGTTCTCAAGGTGAATGCGTACCTTGGCTAAAAGGGTCAAACAACAAAAAATAAGGTCACGAATCTTGGTGTGACTCTGGAGTCAGATCTGAGTTTCAATAGTCATGTCAAAGCAGTTAATAAATCAGCATACTATCATCTCAAAAACATTGCAAGAATCAGATGCTTTGTTTCCAGTGAAGACTTAGAGAAACTTGTTCATGCTTTTATCAGCAGCAGGGTGGATTACTGTAATGGCCTCCTCACCTGCCTTCCCAAAAAGACAGTCAGACAGTTGCAGCTCATCCAGAACGCTGCGGCCAGGATTCTGACCAGAACCATGAAATCAGAGCACATCACACCTGTCCTCAGGTCTTTACACTGGCTCCCAGTTACATTCAGAATACACTTTAAAGTATTATTACTTGTCTATAAATTACTAAATGGCCTAGGACCTTAATACATTACAGATATGCTCACTGAATACAAACCTAATAGAACACTCAGATCTCTAGGATCATATAAACTAGAAATTCCAAGAGATAAGTCAAAGCAGGGTGAATCGGCTTTCAGCTACTACGCCCCTCGCTGCTGGAATCAACTCCCAGAAATGATCAGATGTGCTCCAACATTAGGCACATTCAAATCAAGACTGAAAACACATCTGTTTAGCTGTGCCTTTACTGATTGAGCACTGTGCTACGTCCGACAGATCGCACTATTATGCTTTTCTCTTCTTTTTCATTCTTTTACAACCTGTTTTAACATATTTTTTTCTGTTTTTATCTAAGGTTTTTTTATTATCCGTTTTTATTTTTTCTTACACTTGTCTTTTTTATTCTTGTTTATGTAAAGCACTTTAAATTGCCACTGTGTATGAAATGTGCTATATAAATAAACTTGCCTTGCCTTGCCTTGAACTATCATAGTACGATGCATCGTTTGGGAAAAGAACAATGTAGTGACGAGTGTTTCCCAAACGCCGTAGTTTCTCTGTCGCAGATCCATCACTTGAACCACGTTAGTTAAACGTAAACCGCCCACAATGATGCTCTAAACGGGATGGTAACATCTTCTTTAGAGAAGAACCCCATAATTTATTTGTGCAAATTATATTGTTTTACACGCACATGCATTTAAAAAAAATCCAATATTAGTTTTGGTAAAAACATGCACTCGTTTTCCATAATAATTTGAATATATGTAAATGGCACATATAGAGCCTATGTTACCTTTAGAAATAATAATGAAAATATTCCATATTCTATTCTAAACTAACATAAAATTACTTACAAAAGCTGACACATATTCTAATAGAATATATAAATCATATAAATAAATAATGAGGCTATTTATTAAGAAATAAAATTTAATATTAATTATTTATTAGGAAATGTTTTCATATATAATAGGTCACCTATAGCTTTCATCATGAGTAGGCCCACACGGAATCTGCGCACGCAGAATTCCGCAGATTTTTAGCTCATTGATTCTGTTTATTTACTTTTGTAAATGTGTGTAAATTTATATTTATTCAGTTTTTTAAAATTAATTTCAGTAATATTATTAACTAATATGAAACTATTTATGATTTACTTACAATATAGTTTGTAAAGTAATATTTTCTGTATTTTAGTAGATATATTATATGAGAGACTTACTTTGTTTACCAAATAAAGTGGATCTAATTGGATTTGCATTGTAAACATTAAACAATGTAAATTACAATTGTAAACAAGTTAAAAAGGTATTACTTTTATTTCATATATTAAGGTTTTAGTTATGATACTCCCAAAATCATTCCGCATAAATCCGCAGATTTTTAACACAATTCTGCACAGAAATAGCAAAAAAATGTCCGCAGATTCAGTCTGGCCCTAGTCATGAGCCACGACTGTGTTCAAAATGACATCAATGTTTTCAAAGTGCACTGCGAAGGGAGCGCAATTGTAAACATGCTTAAACTGAACTTTAAAAATGCTTTGAAAGCAATTTACACCTAAAAGAGATGACTTTAATGCTTTAAAAAATCATTCCATGTTTAAATGTTAGAATGTTCTAAAAAGGGCATAGGAGGGATAACTGGGAATAGAATACAGCCAGGAACTATGTTTCTAACTACAGCTCCAGAGGTGTAGTTGCAAGCATTGAAGTTTGCGACGCTGTTTGCGAATGTTCATTGAAACAACGGATTTTGGAAACGCCAAATCATCGAACTATGTTTCGATAAACTAACTTTAGAACTGTGACTCAAAACCAACACATATCAGTGATTCAGCATGTAGATTTAATACTGTTAAAGAGGTTTAATATGTATTAATTATATTATAAACCTTACCATTTTGTGAGTGAGTGCATATTCTGTGCCTCTGAAAGACTGTATTTAACCCTCTACTGCACGCATTATGAATCTATAAAAACAATATTTGACTGTTTTTCTTTTCTTAAAATGGCTTAACTTAAGGTGCTGTAAGGAAAAAAAAAAAATTATGGTACTTTATGATACTTTATGATATGTTGCAACAACGCCCAACAGTGGATCTAACTTAGAAATTTCAAATTTAGAATTTTCTTATAATTAATAATTTTGTTGTTTGAAATGAATTAATTGATGTTGCAGTATTATAAGCTTTAACACAGAACTTAGAAATGTACATACTTTCCAACAACTCATATTCCAACAGCTTTCATTTATTCCATTCTTTTTTGCTGAATATTACTGAAAACAATCATAATATTGTATTATCATGTATACAGCATACAGTAAATATAAATATTTTCTCCAGTAAATATTATAACAAATTAATAACAAGTCTAATATATCCAGATGCATCAAAATAATGTAGCTACTACTGTAGCTAACAATGTCTATATATTATACTATATACTATACTACGCCTGTCTTATCTGCCTCAGAGCTAACTTACTTGAACTGTCTCCATCGCTATTCTTATCAAATGTCCAATCTACATCATTTTCAAGGTCATTAAAACCTCATACTATCTCATTCCCACCTTCATCTGCAGGAAAAGCCAGTTCTGTCCTTTTCTGGTTTCACTTACCATAGAACATGGTGGTGCTTGCTAATACACTCTTCCTTGTATTCATATCTGTTAAAAAGTAGTATTGCCATTAAAACTAGATTTTATCCATAATGCAAATCCCATTAACATACAGCTAATCAACATTATAGTATTATCATTCATGTTGTTATTGTTACAACTTAAAAGTTCACAGCTGACCTTGCTAGCAAGCTAACCCATTGCAATATTACATGTTCCACTATTGCACAGTGTTGCCATTTGGCAACACATACATTAGATCGATTTACAAAACCCTAATTTGATAAAAAAAATTAAAAATAAAATAAATAAAACTTTTTTAAAATTAACAAATATCATGTTGCCATATGGCAACACCATGCGGTAGAGGGTTACATATTATGGTATTTTTATGCTTTAGAAGAGTCAAAAACTTACATACAGCACCTTTAATAAATAAAATTGTAATTTAAATTGTAAAGCTAAAAAAACGAATGTTTTTGCATTTTAAACCTTTCAGTTATTTTGCTGGTTTGTTTTTATAGATATTTGTTTTATTTTCTAATTTAATATTAGTTAATGAAGAAATTAACTCAACTAAGTAACAATTCTGTACATTTAAAATGATTAAATAATTAAAATTGTATAGAAATATTTAAAAAACAAACAAAAATTGACAAAGGTACATACAAATGGTTTACTGGTGTTGATATAGAAATAAATCAATAAAACATCTATATAATAATAGTACACAAATAAAAGTACTAAGACTTAAATGTTAAATGGAAATTTAACATTTTCACACACACACACACACACACACACACACACACACACACACACA
>CAIGQZ010001197.1:5776869-5788930 GCA_903798205.1 Danio tinwini
CACACACACACACACACACACACACACACATGCACACATACACACAGCATGGTTTATGTTTCCCTGAAGACATACAGATCAAAGTAAATAATAACATCCTGAATAACAACATACAGTATTTTATATATCTACTCATATAAATAATGATCAGACAATTTCCTCTCACTATTTTTGAATGATGAAAGAACACACAAGACAAACATATGCAAAGTGCTGTTTTTCTAATGCCACATTTTTTAAACATCCTGTCAAAAGTTGTGTAATGTCTATTTTAATATCCTGAGTAAAAATAAAATAAAATCAACAAACCTGTCCCATGCACATCGGAATGTGATACAGTAACATACAAAACAAATGAAATGACAAGCAACATATAAAATGACCTCATTAATAAGCAAGATGGTCACTTCCTAATGAGGACCATCTCAATGGCAACGATGAAGGGATTTAAAAAAAAATAAAAAATAAAAAGAATACACTGACTCACAGTGACTAGACTAGACAGACATTTACACAGATGAAATTGAGTGTGTTTAAAGTGTCTTACCTTCAGATTGTCTGTTACACTCTAGTTGTGTTGTACTCAGATTCATGTTTGTTTAGAGACCCAATGAGGCAGAACCTGGAATATCATTGCTCGTATGTTTAATATCATGTTACTTGTTGCAGAATGAATTATAATGCACATTTCATTTGTCCGCGCTCTGGTTCTCTCCAGTCCTCTCAAAGGAGCAAAACAATATCAAACAGTTTCCCTTTTGTTAATACTGAAGTAATAAACACTTTGAGCTATTTTTGTAAGTTCTCAATGTCCTTTTCTTCTTAACATGCTGAAATTGATTAATGCATGTGGACAGGCTTAAATAAGAAGCCTTTTTGATAATTTGAAATATATTCTGAGTCTCTGAAACCTCTGGAAAAAAAAAAGATTTGTGTTGTCTCACTTCAATCTTCATGCAACATGGATATGTTATTTAGGAGTGGTCGAGTTCAGTCCTGAAGAGTCACAGTCATGCAGAGTTTTGATCAAACCTAGATAAAAACTCACAGTTGCACTTTATTTAACAGTAGGTGTACTTAGCATGTACTTACCAAGTATTTATCTTAAAATTTACTGGGTTATGGTGGTGACTGTTGAACATGAGTAACTAATACCCAGTTTATGTAATAACTATTACGTGGTTTCCATTTTAACTTGAAGCAATTGTTTTCAATGTTTCCAAACAATAAAAATAAATGAAGAACAGTTGACTGTAGTATTGGTAACCTAGTAACCAACAGTAAACAATGCAAAAATATTGGAGACATTTTATTGGTGTACACCGTGGGTGTAATGTTGGCTTTGTCAGAGTTTATTCATCAAATGCATTGTCATCTTCCATTTTTCACATTTAACCTTTTTTGCACACATGCAAAACCGCATCAAACGAATTGCAATTAGTTTTTTTTGAGAATTGAAGTTTTTTTTGTTTTAATTAATTTAATTTTAATTTTATTAAAATTTATTTTATTTATTTAATAAAATTTTAGTTTTTTATGACTTGTTTCTCGTGCTATTCTTCAAAATGCGCATTAAAAGGTGATGAAAATCATCTTTTGTAAGCTGTTTAAAAAGAACGGTGTGTAGGTATAGTGCGTCCACGGTAATATTGGGGTGATATAAAGACAATAAGTCTCTTTTTTAATTTCCTAATGTTTGCTTGATTCACAGTCACGTATTAACATGTCTCCATAGTAACGCCTATAATCATATCAACCAGACAGGACGTGCGCAAAGCAACTAGGATTAAAAGATCTGTTTAGCTCGCTGTGATCATCAATCATCATCAAAGGTGATCAAGAATGAGTTTTACAAGTTTAAAACATTTTTAAACAGTGAATGTTTGTAATGAATTACAGCGATTTTACCTTCTTTACTTTATCACCACAGCCGCATGTCAGTACAATTATAAAAGACGCTTCAGTCTTGGTTTGTGAACGTTAAATCTGGTTTATTTTGTACATTAACATAACAGGTATCCACACAGCAGTGGATATTAATGTGTACCCTGTCACATTTGCCACGCAAAAACAGTGTGAAGTTAAGCATGCTCTGTGTGTGTGTGTATGTGTGTCTGTGTGTGTGCTTGCACTTTGTAACAACATTGTGTGTGACTCATAGTTGCAGAATTAACTCCACAACAAATACATCAAATAATCATTGGGAAAGTTCTTACTGTAGTATTTCTCACAAAAACGTTAGGTAGGATCTGCTTCCTTCATGTCTGTCACTGTGCTGTTTAACTGACGGAGCCAAGGCGGAGATTGAGGCACACTCTGACAAGCACGTGGTAACGGTGGGCGGGGAGAACTAGCATTAAAGGCACAGGCCACAAAAACAGCTACAGTGTTTTTAAAGCAGAACATTTCAATATTCTGAAAGGTATAATAAGTAATCTGAATACACTCTCAGAAATAAAGGCATGAGAGCTGTCACTGTGGTAGTTCATTCTTAATAGGTACATATATTAGTACCTAAAAATACAACAGTGTGCCTCTTGAAATTTTAGGTACTAATTTGTACCTTTAAGATATCAATATGGATCCCCCCAGTGAAAACTCTCATAACTTTATACCTGGGTGTGCTGACAAACTCAACTGTGTAGCTTTTCAGTAACTCATAGACCAAGATTCGCTTTTCCATATGTTTTTGACTGGGGTAGAAGAGGAACTTGACTTGACCGTGACTCTCCAGGACTGAACTATGCCACCCCTGTTCCCCTTCGGGAGGAGAACTTCAATGCTATGTGGAAAAACTTCCACTATGGGATTTTATTCAGAAAGCCAATCATATCAAAGAGTATGTAAACGGGCCAATGAAATGCCAATGAAATGCCAATGAGTTGGCAGCTCGCAGTATCGGTGCACTTCTCCAGGGGCTCACAATGTCTGGGAGGACGGTCTCCTTTCTCTCACACCTCCAGCCTCTCGCCTTCAGCTCTTCCGCGGGACCCCAGCGCTTCCCCGATCAGCACTTCCACTCTGCGCTGCCCCACTGCTGGTACATCGGCGATTGTATCGATGCAGCCATTAGCGAGGGCTCTGCCTGCCTGGTTAGCACAGGCCAGTTCTTTGCGGTGGCTCATACGCACGATCAGACTCAATTGAATCAAAAAAACGAATCAGATTCAATTCGCGAACAGCCTCCCAAGTTCACAGGGGTGTTTCTCACCAGGGTCAGCTCTGTGCCCGCCCCTGTCTTGTGAGAGAAGATTGCTGTCCTCCTGGCGAAGGATGCAAACTAACCGTTCCCTCCAGCCGAAATGGAGAGCGGGTTTACAGCCTGTACTTCATTGTACCCAAAAGAGCAGTGGGCTACGGCCAATACTAGATCTGCGCGTTTTGAACCGCTGTCTTCACAAGCTGCCGTTCAAATGCTTATGCCGAAGAACATCCTCCGGTTCGTCCTCGGTATGCAGCAATAGACCTGAAGGACGCGTACTTCATGTCTCCATACTCCACGCCACCATCAGTTTTTTTCGGTCTGCGTCAAGGCGAGCCTGGCAGTACAAGTCCTCCCCTTCGGGATCTCTCTGTCTCCACGGGTCTTCACCCAGCTCGCGGAGGGTGCCCTAGCGCCCCTTCGGCTCACGGGCATCCGCATACTCCATTATCTTAGCGACTGGCTGATTTTTAGCCCGATTCGCGGGAGCAATTGATTATGCACAGGGGCAAGGTGCTCCAGAATCTCCACCTATTAGGGTTTCAGGTCAACCGAAAAAAGAGCAAACTCGCCCCAGTGCAGAGGATCTCTTTTCTCGGGTGGAGCTGGACTCGGTCACCATGACAGAGTACCTCTCCGGAGAGCGCACTCAGCTAATGCTGAACTGTCTGAGAGAGATCAACAGCAAATTAGTGGTCCTACCGAAATCTTTTCAGAGGCTCCTGGGGCGTATGGCATCCGCAGCCGCTGTCACGGTGCTCGGATTACTCCATATGAGACCACTTCAGCACTGGCTTCACGATCGAGTCCCCAGACGTGCATGGCACACGGCACACATCGAGTGATTGTCACTGCGCTGTGTCGTCGCGCCCTCAGCCCCTGGAACGACCCCTCGTTCCTACAGGCCTGAGTGTCTCTAGGACAGGCGTCCAGACATATTGTCATTTGGACAGATGCTTCCAGCACTGGCTGGGGGGCCGTGTGTTGTGGGCATGCAGCTGCGGGCCTGTGGAAAGGAAACCAGTTGCATTGGCATATCAATCGCCTAGAGCTGTTGGCAGTGTTCCTCGCTCTCAGCCGTTTTTTACCAGTGCTGGAGCGACAGCACGTGCTGGTCAGGACGGACAGCACGTCGGTAGTGGCATATATCAACTGTATGGGGGGTATCTGCTCTCGCCGCATGTCTCAGCTCGCTCGCCGCCTGCTCCCCCGGAGTCCTACGCGGTGCAATCGATGCATTCTATTTTTCCCCACCGAGCTTAACCATGCAGTCCATGCACTCTCACTGCAGTTTCGCCTGGGAAAATGGAGACTCCACCCCCGACTGGCCAGCTGTTAAGGGCTGCGCCTTTCTCTCTCTAACTCAGAGATTCATGCACTCTCACTTGAGTTCCCCACTTGGCGAACCCTGCAAAGTCCACTGGCTACACAGCTGGCCCTGGGGCGTGCGTAATACGCATTTCTCCAGTGAGCCTACTCGCACAGATACTGTGTAAAGTCAGGGAGGTCAAGGAACAGCTCTCGTATTGCGCCTCTCTGGCCCAATCGGACCTGCTTTCAACTCTCTCCTCATGATGGCCCCTTCCTGGCACATCCCCTGGAAGCAGGGGATATAGGCACCGTTTGGCACCTGCGCCTAGAACTATGCCTCATGTATGGTTCATGGATGGATGGAGCACGGAGGACTTAGGTGACCTACCAATTAGGTGGTTTACACTGTCACTCAGGTGCCCGCGCCCTGAAGTGGAGTCTATTCGCTGTGTGGTTACCTTTTTCCCCGTGAAGGAAATCCCGAACATGCCAGATCATAGTGATGCTATCCTTCTTCAGTTGGCTGGAGCTAAGGCTGTCCCTTTCACTCTGAGGGCTTGGCGTTACGATCATCCCCACCCTGAGGATGCGGCAATGGTGCCGCGCTGGGAAGCATCGTCTCATCATCGAGTTCCTAGAGGCGCGAGTCGTGGATATTAATTATTTCCTTTTCCCCTCTTATACCCACTTGGAGATCTCTCTTATGGGAGGTCTGCTCGATCACTCGACTCAGTATCTTTAAGATTTCTGTCCAGGTAGACAGCTCTGCTGGTCGCGTTCGCATCGACCAAATGGGTGGGTATCTGGAGGCATTTTCGGTCAGCAAAATGTGCCAGCGTTTTGGGCTGGCCCACTCTCACGTTTACCTGAGACCCCGGCCCACCTAGGTGCCCTAGGTTCCTACAGCGTTCTTTCAGCTACGTGGTAGCTGGGTATAGGTGCCCACTATGTGCGATCCCCACTAGGCGATCCCATATGCTTATACTGCCTAGGTGCAGTCCCTCCTCACAGGCAGACCCGTGTCTTCCCTCACTGCTAACCATCTTATATTCATATGCATACTCCCCCTTCTCAGGGCTAGTCCATATGCTCTCTTGTCACCAATCTCCCCACTTGGGTAGCAGGTGGCCTCCGCAGCGTCCTCCCTATCGGGACTGCACGCTTCCCAACGTACTGTCGTATTAAATTCCTAGAAATGATCTAGATGCATTTGCGACTCCCAAAAAATATATCTAAATCCGTAAATCTTCTGTTGAAGTGGGATAAGTAAGGGCCAGGGAACACGTTGGAAGACCGTGCCTCTGGTGATGCAGGTGCGCTCACGCTCTCTCTTGCCTGGCAAACCTCTCATAGGGGGCGAAGGTAAGGTTTAATCATTATGGCGTTTTCCATACATTTCCCCATAGTGGAAGTTTTTCCACATAGCATTGAAGTTCCCCTCCTGAAGGGGAACGCTCCGGTTACTAAGGTAGCCCTTGTTCCCTGAGGAGGGGAATGGAAATGCTATGTTCCTTGGCCATAATGATTGCCCCATAGCTGTTGAGATGAAAGGCTCTTCCGCTAAAAAATGATGCTTGGCTTTGCTCGCACTGTGCTCTAATAGCCAAATTAATTGCAACGAGCATCAGGTGCGCAAGGTGAAGCTGCCAACTCATTGGCATTTCATTGGCCTGTTTACATACTCTTTCAGATTATTGGCTTTCTGAATGAAATCCCCATAGTGGAAATTTTTCCACATAACATTTCCGTTCCCCCACTCAGGGAACGAGGGTTACCTTAGTAACCGGAGTGATCGTTTTGATCATTAAATTGCCCTTATTATGTTATTTCAGATATTACCTTTCATGCAGTGTGTAATACAGCTGTTTATGAATGCAAAAGATCGGCAAAGATTTAAATATCAAAGTTCAGGATAAATGAAATTTATGAAGTTTTTTTCAGCTGAATCCCAAATTTTTGTATACATTTTTTCATATTCACTATGTTAAAATGTGTCAAGCAGTGAGGATGATTTTTGTCCTCTCTCCTCTTAAAGGGATAGTTCACCCAAAACTGACAAATTGTGTCATCATTTACTCAACCTCCAGTTGTCACAAACATGTTTGAGTTTCCTTCTTCAAAAGATATTTAGAAAAGTGTAAGGAACATAACCTGTAATATCCATAGCATATGCTTTTCCTACAATGGAAGTTAATAAATAGGCTACCAGTTTCTAATATTCTTCACAATATCTTGTGTATCTTACGTTTAGTAGAAAAAAAAATCATAAAGGTAGTAACTACTTGTGGGATTATCCTGAGATTTCAGGATGTCTGTGGCTAAGTTTGATACTCTTATCTGTCATAAGTCTTCATATTCTCTCTGTATTTTGCCCTTTGTCAAAAAAGTTCTCTGAGCTGTGTCTAACAGAGTTTGGTTTTGGAAAGTTGTAGTTTGAAAGGCGTAATAAGGGCATTTTAATATTTAAATAAGATAGTTAAGATAGTTTTAGTTGATAGTGAGCTGTAAACATGCAACAGACACCTTCTTAAAGGGATAGCCCACCCAAAAAAGAAAAGTCTGTCATCTTTTACTCACTCCTCTTGTTTCAAGCCTGTGTGTGTTTCTTTCTTCTGTTGAACACAAAATAAGATATTTTGTTGAATTTTGGAAACCAGTAGCGAGATTAATTGAAATTAAATTGACATTGAGATTCAGCAAAAGTTGTGATTCTCATCCACATGTTGTCAGGGAAGTACAGCTCTGTGATCACTAGAAAATATCCTCCAAAAGCCAGAGGACGCTCTTGTGTGGAAACTGCAAATATGCTACAAAGTTTTTTTTAAGGTTTTTATTGTCTTTTATTGATTTGACCTGACTAATAGAGCGGATGAACTATGACGTCAATTTGTTTGCAAAAACCCGGAAGCAAGTTAGCATTTTAGAAGTTCTGGTTCCCTCGTCCCAAAGTCAATGGGTTTTTTGAATGGGATTTCGGTTAAATCGCTTAAATAAGGTTCGTAGCTTCCCCAAACTCAAGGTACTTTCATGCTTTATTCTATGACATAAAACATGTCAGTTACACCCAACTCTTAATTTTTTTAATTGGTTACACTTCTTTGAAAAAATGGTTGCTATCAAGTTGCTAAATGGGACTACAGGTGATGTCAGAGACATTATACGTCATGGAGCTGAACTGGTCTGGAACACAGTTCGCTTGTATTAGACACTTCTGTTATTTAGGTATTTTCATAAATAGTTGTTTATAGTTTGTAGTATTTTTCTAAATGGGAATTCATATTGTGTGTAGATAATGTCTTCATTTGCAGAGACTGTCATGATAAGATTAATTTGTTGATCATTTATTTTAATAAAAAGATTTTCTAAAGATACCAGTGCAGCCTGTCTCTTTCTAAAATACAAATATATAATAACATCATTTTAAGGTGATCAATCAATTTTTCATTGTTTTTTTCTTTATTTGAACACATATTTAACTCCATCATAACTGCAATATTTACACTCCTCCTTAAAATTTATGGAATATGTGTATTTTGTATTTCTTGACAAAAAAGAATATTGAATGTTGTTCTCTATCTATGATGGAACTTGCAAGCATTTGATAAACCTGCCAATCACGCCTCATCGCTAAGATAAGCGGGCCGTATGCAAGGGCTCGATACACTTACTTAAATATGTCTTATAATACTATGTAGGCACATTAATAAAACATACAGTACGTGTTTTACAACTTTTACAACAACCGTAAAGCAAAACAGAGGTATTTCCCACATAAAAACTATCCTAAAAGCATATAGGTTTATATAGATGTGTTTTTGCGTATGTGTTTATAATATATAGCATGGCTTACAAAATAATAAGCAAAGAGAGTAAATCTTCGCCATGAATCATATTTCTAAAAATAAGCTTAAAAAGTTGTCGGAAGCAGAGTGGTTCTGACATCACAGGCGAGCGCCTCGAAGGCACTGTATTTCGTTTATAGCCCAATGTTAGCTTTTTTAGTTCTTGCGTTTGCATTTAAGATCCAAAAGTGATAAAAGTTATATGTTAGTGTGAGGATTATCCGGTTGGACAAAACGTGTAAGTGTAATGTACCGTGTTTGGACACAGAGCTTATTATTTGCAATCTTCAAAAAGCCTATTAAAAAATACTATGGGGATTTTATCGAAGTAAAAGATAAAAAAAAAATTGGCAACACTGCCACTTTAGCTCTCAAAAATCTTTAATAGGCTATTACTCACACAACGTTTCGACCTACATGGTCTTCATCAGGTAACCAGGTTCCAGATTACCTGATCAAGACCATGTAGGTCGAAACGTTGTGTGAGTAATAGCCTATTAAAGATTTTTGAGAGCTAAAGTGGCAGTGTTGCCAATTTTTATTTATTTTTTATTTTATTTTATTTTATTTTTATCTTTTGCTACTGTGTTTATTTTTGATCGAGCACCTGCCTCCGAGATTTTTTAGATGTGCACACGATTCTGTTTTTTGCTTGTTTTACGATTTTATTGAAGTAACAAGTTTTATGCTAGCAGCCGATTGGCCCACACGGTGATGTCATAGTTCCTCCACTCTATAAACACACAGCTATAGAATTATACCAAAAACACTCGACTGAAGCAATGAGGTGAGTTCGGAGCAATCATTTTATGTGTGAATGTGGTATTTTCACATGCTTCCAGAACAGCATCAACACAAAGTGTTCACTGAGAAGTGATGCAAACAGCTGTCTAATTGCAGAACAACTCCCTTTAATTTAACTATTTCCATTAGCAAATAAGCAGAATAAATTGTGCAATATTTTTTGTGTAGCTTGTCAGTGAACTATGGCTCTGTTTTGTAAACACTGCTTCATCTGAAAGCAGGTGCTGGAGATTTATAGCTGATCACAGAGCTGGTTTTACTAGGGATGTACAGATACCATTTTTCAGGGTATCGACCAATACAGATCCGATTCCGATACTGTGCCATTTTTACAGTTTCTATAGTTTTTGTGATAAAATAATTTTTTTTTGTAAAAATACCAGACTGATAGGCCTACTGTATATGACAGACAACGTCAAAACACAAACTGGTCTGTTAAATAAAATATTGATATAGATAAAATTGCAGTTTCAGAGTAGCCTGTATTGGGCTAAATAATTTTCTGTTAATGACAATCTATATTGCACCTGTCAGTTTCACTTTTATTAATTTAATTAACTACTTTGACCACAATGAGCCAGGCTTTACAAACTATTCGCCGCACTGAAAGTATTCCTCTCGGAAGAATAAACACATTCGGAAGGATGAGAGAACAAAAACTCATTGTGAGAATAATCTTACGCAGCGGCACACATCGCGTCTGCGCAGACGGTTTGTGAATAAAACACTAAGACACCAGTATCTGACACGCAGCCCACTAGTATCTGTAGACACTTTCAAAACTTAGCAGCACAAAGGGATGAAATCCATTGTCCAATGTATTATTGAGCCTTTTCTATTAAAAAATTTCAGGTTGGCCTACTTTGTGTGTTAAAAGCAGGTAATAACCCTCTCTACTCCAGTGTTGTGAATGTGATCTGCTGGTATAACAGACAGCGCAACAGGATTTAGAAACAGCAATGAACTTCTTGTTGCAGGTCGATATGAACCCATTTAATGCAAAACTAAATACATTTATCTTCTGATTATTTATAATAACAGTAACAAAAAGTCTTGGAAATTTTTTTTTTTGTGTTGTCATAAAAGAACGAGGCATGCAGTTTGATTGTGAATGAATGGAGAATGATTGACAGGCACAGCAGAGGGAATCGCCGAATTAAACAAGAATTTAACCACTTGAAAATTCATCTGTGGTTCACAATAAACTATAGAATGGCTTCAGAACATTTGGGATATAGTAGGCATGCATGACAACTTTCTAGTGCTTTATAATAGGCTACCTTCATGGCTTTTTTGGCTTATAAATTACACAAGATTTGGATCGGTACCAGCTGGCCAACACCCGATCCAGCAAAAATATGTGGTATTGAACCGATATCCGATCCAAGTATCAAGTATCCCTATAGGTTTGACTGCCAAAATGCACATGAAAATCGTCTTTGGTTAATTGTGGAGCCATACCAGTAGTCACTGGCTTCCTCAGTATTTTAATGGCTTTTGATGGCTAATATTTTTCACTATTTCTCAAAATATGTAAATTGGTGCTCAACAGAAAAGGGAAACTCATAACGTTTTCACCAGGATAAGTATATTTTGATTTTGGGGTGAACTATCCCTTATTAAGCATTATCTGAATCTCTAAGAATTGTAAAAGCTCTAATCATGACTGCTATCTTAGTTTCATAAAAGAGAATATTAAAGCAAAAGAGAAGAGAGAAAATGAAACAAACAAAAAGAAAAAAATCAATGAGTAGCTGAGCAGAGGAGCTAAAGGAATAAAATAAAAGTGGAAGTAAAACTGTTCCAAAAGATGCACTGTAATGGACATTTCTCATCAAAACAACAACAATAACAAACAAACAAACAAACAAAAACAATGTATACTAACCGCTGCACTGCTTTCTCATGTCTGGACAGTCTGTGGCTGGTGGTGGGCACTTCCTCCAGCTCATCATCCAGATCACAGGCATCAGCGGCATCTTGGGAGTAAGTGTGTCTCATGACCAGAATGTTCCTGCGGTTGGTTTGGGGAGGAAGCGGCCGCATGGGTTGCGGTGGCAGGTCAGTTAAGATGGCCGCCGCTGCCGCCTCACGTGCACTCAGGTTGGTGCGACTTCCCTTGTTGCTGGAGATCTGTGAGGTGCCGCAATGGTGCTCGTGGACGCAGCGTGAAGATGCACGCCTGAGTTTGTGGTAGGTCTCGAAATCCTCTGCAAGCTCGGCCAGGTCTGCAGATGTGGCGGCAGCGCTGCGTAGGGTACACAGCTCATAATGGGGCGGCTCCTGAAACACCTCCTGGAACATGGTGGGGTCAAAGTCTTCTCGCCTCAGGATGTACTTTTTCCGTGGTTGCTTGATTTGAACAATCACCGATACGATTAGTAGGATCAGGACGATGCAGCATGTGACGCCGATGATTGTGCCGTTGGTGTTGTTGAGGTTGTCGAGAATGTTTGCTTTCCGCTTTTCTGGAAAACATATACAGTAACAGGAAAGTGATGTATTGTTAATGTGGGTATGTCGAGGCAGGTTACCTTTTGTTGAAACTGTTGTATTAGAGAGATTACAAACAGGACGCAGACGCAGTAGATCATTGTAATGGGAGAGTGCTGACGTTTATGTAGCACAGTGAGTGTATAACATCTGTGGTGGCTCTGGTTCAGTCGAGAGGAGTGCTTGTGTTTAGAGGTGCAGACAAAAATACTAAGTTATGATTTGTGGCTTTTATAATGCTATCGCTGTAGTAAAACTAACAAACTATATAGTGCCTACAGAAAACCATCATACCCTGTGAAAATCTATACCTTTTCTCACATTACACCCTGCTTTTAAAAAACCTTCGGGTTATTGTTGTAGAAAGACACAAAGATCTATCTATCTATCTATCTATCTATCTATCTAT
>CAIGQZ010001197.1:5806742-5819341 GCA_903798205.1 Danio tinwini
AAATAAATAAATAAATAAATAAATAAATAAATAAATAAATAAATAAATAAATAAATGGACAGACAGACTGATGGATGGATGAATGAACAAACCGATGAACAAAAATACGAATGAATGTACGAATAAATAAATAAATAAATAAATAAATAAATACATATATATTAAATATATATCTACATAATATGTACATTATACATAAATAAATATATATCTTTTACTATATCTTGATATCTTGATGATATTTTAGGGATATAAATAAGAACAAAGCAAAACAAATTATGCTTTATTTGAGCATAATGAGAAAAGTGTGCTGCTGACATTCTAAGCAATCAGGCAAACAAAGCAAACTAAAAACAAAATTAATTGGGAAAATTATTAGTCAATAACCTGCTACATTTTAAGTATAATCAATACATAACGCTACAATACAACAATACAGAAAGCCAATCATACCATTTTGATGCTACATGAAAGTGAGTAAATGAATTTCCCTACATCTATAAAAGCACTGCTAGAATGACCCTCATAATAATAAACCACAAGACACTATCTGACGGAATCAAAACGTCCAAACATTAGCTTGGCATGTTCTTGTCTAAGCGGCTGGAGTTTGCAGTCGAAAGAGGAGCGACTTTACATTTAATGAGCACTTGGTGTTGTGTTATGACAAGTAAATAAAGCACCCCAGTTCAACCAGTGAGCAAACCAGCAGCACAGCACATTTTCTCACTATAATAGCTTTTCGTTCCAAACATTTCCACAGTTATAGAGGAACCAGTCAGTGTGACATGCCAGCAACATTAGTCAGTTTGTCCTTGCCACCCACAATACGCTCACACATACAATATAGGTAATGAACTAGAATGTTGTGCTGTCTACAATCTCCAATCATCAGCAAAACAGCATGGAAGCATCATTTATAGGCATACTGTACGCAGGGGCACATTTAGGTATAGGTACGCATGGCCCCCTGGGCTAAAGCTGTACAGTAGGCCTCCCAATGGCCCCAAAAAACTAAAGAAATTACTGTACTACAACATTTATTACACTTATAATTTCACTATTTATAATATGCATCAGCAATCATTAACAAAGAGTTATATATCTACTATATACAGTATGATACACTGTCCTAATGATTCAAAAACACTACAAATTTATATTCACTACTAAAAATTAATATTGTATATTTATACAATTTGTATAATTATACATTAACAAATTAAATTTGTGCTGAGACATTCTTCATAAGCTCTGTTAATTGCAGTTTTGGATAAATGTCACCACAGCTTTTATTAATATAGAGAATGGTCAGACAGGCAGAGGTCGAAACAGGAGCAAACAACACCAAGGGTAATCCAAAAAGTGTACATTAAACAGACAGGCTGAGTTTGAGGCAGGCAGCATTCATTCATTCATTTTCGCCTTAGTCCCTTTATTAATCTGGGGTCGCCACAGCGGAATGAACCACCAACTTATCCAGCATATGTTTTACGCAGTGGATGTCCTTCCAGCGGCAACCCATCACTGGAAAACATCCATACACACTCATTCAAAAACATATACTATGGACAATTTCATTCATTCTTTCATTTTCTTTTCGGCTTAGTCGCTTTATTAATCCGGGGTCGCCATAGCGGAATGAAACGCCAACTTATCCATCACATGTTTTACGGAGCGGATGCCTTTCCACCCGCAACCCATCTCTGGGAAACATCCATACACACTCATACACTAGACTACCCAATTCACCTGTACTGCTTATCTGCACGCGAACACAGGGAAAACATGCAAACTCCACACAGAAACACCAACTGACCCAGCTGAGGCTCGAACCAGCGACCTTCTTGCTGTGAGGCAAACGTGCTACCCACTGCGCCACCGTGCAGCCTGGGGCAGGCAGTAATCATAAAAAGAAACAATCATACAGTCATACAAAAGAAACAGTCCTAGAATCAAAACAAGGAAACCTGAAAACACTATTCCACAATAAAGATGTGTGAGTGTAGTGTTTATATAGTGTATATGTAATCAGTGTCAATAATTAGCAGTTCTGTGTGTATCAAGTATCTAGATTTGTAAACCAGTTTCAGATGTGAGATTTAAAGCATGGTGGGACGTGTAGTCCGGGTGAATGGCTGGTGGATTGTTCACATAGCTGGAGTGCCCTCTAGTGAGTCTGGTGTGTACTGCAGCGAATGATTCATAACAGTCACTCTCAAGAGACATTAGAGTCAGATGACAAAGATGCTCCTGCCAATGACAGATTGCAGCTTTGTGAATGAGCATCTGGCTGTGGCATTAACGCAGGAAGTGTGAGAAATAAGCAAAAAGCAATCACAGAAAATATCGCTTTTGTTTTAGTATCATGAGCACGCTTGTCATGGTGTTGGTTTTATTTTTGAAAAGTGCTTTAAAACGCCCTTTTCAGATCTCTGTAGTATTTATTTAGCAAATTTGTTGCAGACGAATGCAAATTTTTTTTCAAGAAGAGGATGTTAATTAAAAAACTCAAAGCAGCGCTGGTTTACAGTGTCAAATGAATTGACTCCATGGCTCAATCTATCAATCACCAATAGGGCATACACACACACATACTAGAGCCTTAACTGTTTTAAGCACTTTTTAAACTTTATCTGGTGCTGAGACTCTGATTTCTAAACCGCAGACACTGCTGGAGGCATTTGTTTTGCCATTGTTCCAAAAGTGTCAACATGTTTGCACCAGTTGTCAGCAAACATTAAAATCATTCTTTCATTTTCCTTTGTCTTAGTCCCTTATCTATCAAGGGTTGCCACAGCGGAATGAACCGCCAACTTATTTAGCGTATGCTTTTCACAGTGAATGCCCTTTCAGTTGCAACCCAGTACTGGGAAACACCCATACACCCTCTCATTCACACACACACCGATACACTACAGGCAATTTAGTTCATCCAATTCACTTATAGCACATGCCTTTGGAATGTCAGGGAAACCGAATCAACCATAAAATAGTTTTTACAACTATTTTTTTCTTTTCGGCCTATTCCATTTATTAATCAGGAGTCGCCACAGCAGATTAAACTGCAAACTTATCCAGCATATGTTTTACGCAGTGGATGTCCTTCCAGCTGCAACCCAACACTGGGAAACACCCATAAACTCTTGCATTCACACACACATTCATACACTATGGCCAATTTAGCTTATTCAGTTCACCTGTACCACATGTCTTTGGACTGTCTGGGAAACCAGAGCACCTGGAGGAAACCCACATTGCAAACTCCACACAGAAATGCCAACTGATCCAGCCAGGGCTCGAACCAGCGACCTTCTTGCTGTGAGGCGTTTGTTCTACCCACTGCGCCACCGTGATGCCCTACAAATGTTTTAATAATATTTATTTTTATCATTATTATTATTATTTTGCACACATTAATGTATCTCTGACTGTACATAAACCTCACTCATTCACTTACTCACACCTGAACAAATGAAACTTACATTATAGCATGAAGATTTGCAAGCCCCTCTCATCTCTCATCTTTTATCTCATAAAGACAAAAGGAAACTTACTACAGTATCTGCCAGCCGATTAGTGCTTTTCAGGCAAAATTTACTAGGAGGAATATGAGAAATGTGCAAGACATTAATTAGGCAGAATTGATTCCAAAAGGTTATTCAGATCAGTAAATAAAGCATTAGGGAACACAACCAGTGATTAAGACAGACTCGTCTAATAGTCTAAGAACCTTAAGGCAGCTGAAAGTAAAATTCTGAGAAAAGTTCATTTACTGACAGCTGAATAGCAGATTGCTAACAGTGCTGTATAAACCCTCAAGAAGATGAATATTTAATTTGAAAAAAAATCTGATAATCTAAAGAGTTAAGCCTGGTTTATACTTCTGCGTCAAGTGATCGCCGTAACCCACAGCGTATGCCTCGTGCGTATAGCTGTGCAATAATACTTCTGCGCGCTGTTTCTTTTTTTTTCTGCAATACACTTCCGAAATGCTAGCTGGCAGTAGGTGTTTATGTTTCTCTGTGTCAAATTTCTTCACTGGTGTTCTGTTTTTTCTGAACACTTCCTTAATGTACAAGTGGCTCAAATTTGCTCATTTTGAGGTGGGAACTGGCGGACGTGCAACAACTTTAATCATAAGGTAAACACAAAACAACAGTCTCCATCCGGAGCTCCTTCACGGGACTCCACACTTGTAAACACTCGCTGCATTGGGCGTGCAGCTCTCACCTCCGCCCACACTCGTCAGCGCTACCAAGCCAACCAATCACAGAGCTTGCGCTACGTGTACGCGTTCCATTTTTTGAGAGGTGCGCATCAACGTCGCCGACAGTTACAGTGAGGGGCTATGCGTCCATGCGTAGGCTGCGTAGGCTTCTGCACTTGACACAGAAGTATAAATCGGCCTTTAGGCTGTCCTGAGATCACATAGTCATGGCAGTCTTATCAATGCACTCTAATTAGTGCGGCTTGGTCTTTCTTTTAATTTCTATATTTTTCACCTCAAAGGACTATGGAGAGAGAATTGTTTCCTAATTCCAAACAAAAATAATAATTTAATACAAATAAATGTGAAGGGATTGACAAAAACCAGTCAAATTTGGTGAAGATTGTACCAATGGTCTAGGAGGAGTTAAAAAAAGAATGGTTTAAACAAAATCAAAATGGTGGACTGGAAGTTTGGCAGATTATGGCATAATCTGTGTTGTCGGCATGACCCACGGAATAATTTGAGACCAATTTCATCAAAATTAGGATATTTGCAGGCAAAAGTTATTACCAAATTAGTAGGTTTCATTAATAATGGCTAATGAAGGTCTTATAACTCTTGACCCATAGGTGGCGATGTCACCAGTTTTTTATGGTGTGGTCAGTGTGAGGCAACAATGACAGACCTAGACTTTGGTGTCATTATATTTAACTATCGCAGAGATACAGCCTCAGATGTAATTTGGCATCATGCCATCACATTTGTTGGTGCAGTAAACAAAAACCGTTACACCTATCGACACAAATTCCATAACCTTTTGTCAGCATGGTCTGAAGATGATCTGAGTCAAATTTGGTGCAAATCAACTAAACAATGTAGGAGGAGTTTGAAAAAGTAGGTTTTTGACTTAAGGCAAGATGGCGGACAGCAAGTCCATCCCACTGGGCTGCTTGGCCCCAATAAATGCTGCTTGCAGCTATATTTGTTGTTGTTGTTGTTATTATTATTATTTATATTAATATTAATGTTATTCATTTATTATTAATATTATTATTAAATTTTCCACCATTTATACATGATTATTATGTTTTTTTCTATTTCAGTAAAGATTTTGTACGTATCGCTGTCAACACTGCCAATTTCACATTGTTTTTTTTTTTTGTTTTTTGGGAGTATGTTGTTGTATTTTTCACTGTCTGTATTTTGCAGTTGTTGTTTTTGCTGTATTTTGCACTGTCTGGAGTCAGCACCTAAGCTTTTCACTCATCATAGCACATGTGCTGCTGATGACGTGACAATAAAAGTGATTTGATTTGAAGTATATAAAATTAATAAAAACAAAGTATGAAAGTTCAAACAGGCTGCAAATATTAGCAAAACAAAAACATTTGCAATACTTCCTAAATTGTGCTTTATAATAAAGATTTTATATAAGGTTTTACCTTTAACAAGTAATAATAAAATATATTTAAAATACATGCTTCTAATGGCAAAAAATTGTAGTCTACTTAGTTACATAAGGCTAGCACCCTGATTTATTTATTTATTGCATCAGATATATTGACTGATGAAAGGCTGCGCCAATATTTCATTGCTGCATATTATTACCGTCGTTTCTATAAAAGAACCAACGTTGGATTTCAGTTAGACTTAAACCACAAACAAGTAAACTTAATTTAGATAGATCCTCCTCAACGATGGACATTAGATAATTGTTTGTGTAGGCTATTTGATTTGTTAGCACACTGTCTCAGGTATAATAAAGTACTTCACATTATCGACATGCAAAAGCATAAAAGAGCCGTGTCCCACGTCATGGGGCAAACTTACTTCAGCCAATCAAGGGCCCTCTCCTTCTGCAGGCCCTGGGTTTTCAGCCCCAACTAGCCCTTATGTTAATCCAGCCCTGACTATGAATCATCTATTAAGTCTTAGCACATTATTTTATCATGTATTACCCCACATTAGTAGACTTCAACAAGCTGTTTATGAATACAGCTGCAAGTGCTGTATTATTGACTTATAAGCACATGTATAATGTGCTTAATGATTATTTTTTCATACTTTTTAATGGTTAATTTATTATTACTAAATTAAGTATTGCAGTATTTGCAAACCAGTTATTTAAGAGCAGTTGGTGGATTTAAAGATCAAGTAAAAGAGTAATAAACTACTCAAACAAACGTTGTAATTTATTTTGCATACAGTATATCTACCCTATATGTTAATAAATGCTTTATAACTTTTATAAAATTGTTTATGCTTTTAAAATCCTGTATAAATGACAATTAAAGGCTCAGTTATATTCTAATCAGAAAAATTAAGTAAATGAGAGAATCAGAACTATAAAAAAATTATTTCAATATACAAAAATGAAACAACTTTATCATATAAAAGATAAATCATTGCAATCTTATCTAAAATCAAAACTATTGTACAGTATAAACTTCTCCTGTTCTCTGAAACAAAGCTCTGAACTTCCGAATCATGCTTGATTGTTCAAATCCATTCTAATTATACAGCAGAGCTTTTGTATCTCAGTAACTAAGCTGTTTTCTTGCACTGCTCCTCTGGAATAAATGAGCCCGGGCTGCCTGACATGCAGACGACAACCCTTGGTCGGTTGGGGACTGCTGTCTCTTCAGGGCATGTGGACTTGTTTGAGTTGCTGTTCACATCCCCCCTCTGTGCTGACTTATTTGTAGCCTGGATCTGCTGTTGGTCCCACCAGAGCAGAGAAGGAGAGAAAAATCCGGACCGGCTGCAGCTCACAATTGATCATATGAACGCACTGCTGTATAATGATGTAATAGGCAACGCCCCCTTTTGTTTTTATATCAGGCAGTAAATCAAATGAGACAAACACATTGGAGGAGTTATAGTCATATTAAGAATGGCAAGCAATTTTTTAAATTGTAAGTCATCTGAAATATTGTTGAAATATGAAAAATTAGGCAATGTTTCATTAAATATGCACTAATTTGCATACATATCTGGCACAACAATCTGAATATTTTATGAATTAAAGTTCAACATTTTTGTTTAACCCTAGAACTAGCCAGACAGTGATTTATTTTCTTTTTGGCTTAGTCCCTTTATTAATCAGGAGTTGCCACAGCGGAATGAACCACCAATTTATCCTGCATGTTTTATGCAGCAGATGCCCTTCCAGCCACAACCCAACACTGGGAAACACCCACACACAGTCTTTCACACACATACACTATGGTCAATAAAGCTTATTCAATTCACCTACAGCACATGTGTTTGGACCGTGGGGAAAACCGGAGCACCAGGAGGAAACACGTGATCACAGGGAGAACATGCAAACTCCACACAGAAATGCCAACTGACCCAGCTGGGGCTCAAACCAGCCACCTTCTTGCTGTGAGGTGATCATGCTACCCACTGCACCAGCACGACTCCCTGTCAGACAGTTATTTTGACCATTTTTAGATTTTTTTTTTTTTTTATTAAAATTAAACCGGCACTGTAAAAAACTGATAGGTTCCACACAATTCCATCATGTTGTCCCAACATAGATCAATTAAGTTAGTTTAATCTTTTTCAGAAATTTAAGAGTATTGCACACAAAACATTTAAGTTTTCCCCCCAAAAATGTAAGAATTGTGTTGTTTTAACTCATTTTTAAATAAGTAGTTTTATCAAGCAAAAGTCTTTTTTTCAGTGTACTACAGAGCCCTGACTTTTACTAAATAAATGTATATTTAATTTTAACATTGCTGTTTCATTTAAATTCATTCATTTTCCTTCTGCTTAGTCCCTTTATTCATCAGGGGTTGCCACAGCAGAATGAACCCCTGCCAACACGTGGAGAACATGCAAACTTCACACATAAATGTCAACTGACCCAGCAGGGACTCAAACCAGTGACATTCTTGCTGTGAGGCGACAGTGCTAACCACTGAGCCACCATGCCCCCTGTTTTAATTATGTGCGAGATGATATTATTGACATGGCATATGATATTACATACAAAAGAAGACATTTAGAAGAATGCTGGAAACTTGTAGCCAATAACATATATAGTAGGGAAAAATCATTGGCTACCAGTTTCCAACATTCTTCAAATTACCCCCATGTGTTTCAATAGAAGAATGAAACTCAAATAGGTTTGGAATTGCCTGAGGGTGAGTTTTTTCCTTTACTTTACTGAACTAGCCCTTTAAGAGTTAAAGGCATTCAATATGTGATGAAGCCTGTGGACAGGAAACCCATGGCAAAATGAAGAGAACATGCAAACTCTGCACAAAAATGCCAACTGGCTCAGCAGGGATTCAAACTAGCGACCTTCTTGCTGTTAGACGATAGTGCTAACCACTGAGCCACCAGGTCACCTTCATTAGGATTACAAAAGAGTTCTTAGTATTTCTTTGTTTTTCTATCTGAGCTCTCAGTATTTCTACCTTGAATGGCCCTAATGCTCAAACTGACCTCATGGATTTCAGCATCCACTACATTTTCCCGTGCTTTTGAATATGCATTTCTAGCAAGTTTGTGCTGACAAAAACACAACTTTACTTTAGGCATGCCTTGCAAGCATTCAAAAACAAAATTTTCACTTCAGTCACTTTTGCGTCTTCTAGCTTGTACACAACGAGGTATATGCACAGCTAGTGTTTTTAGCCAATGAAAAACTTGACTTTTCAATTACATAAGGTTCCTTTTACAGCATCGATGTTGTAATGTAAATACAATGCATTTAGTTAAATAGACTTAAGCGTTCATTAAGTTGTTCAAGCATAAAACGAGAAAAACTGCAGAAACTCCATTGAAAATACTGGGGTAAAATAAACATATTTTAAAGACATGGCGGGGGGAAATGGAATTTAAAGCAGTAGATATTGTCCGGTCTGAGACTAACTTTGTATTGTATATATCAGGCAGTGAAGATTATTGATTATTAAAGAAATTAGACCTTAAACGTGGCAATTTTATAAAGAAAACTGTTTTTTTGACATAAATTTTATAAGAAAATGGCCTTTAAACATGTGCATTGTAATTGAAATGTCCAAACACGGATAAATCAGAAAAAATAAAGTGTATTTTGGAGTTTTTTTAAATGTATTTATTTATTTATTTTACATAAGGCTGAAAAAACCCCACAAATCTCAAAACTGACCTGTTTTGTCCGCAGTGTCGCAATTTAATTGGATGAGATGTATGAAGGCATGTGAGAGACATCATTTGAGCAACAGTAGCTCCACGCTTTCCCTGCCATCTGCGCATCAAACATGATTCCTGGGAGATTTGCGGGGCCAGACAAACATGACTCTGATTCTGAGCTGCCACAGAAAATTATTGTAATAAAATACAAATTTCATGTGTGTATTGAGATCACGTATAGTTATAGGCACACTAGGAGAAATGTTAGAAAGAAGAGAACAAAAAAAGTCGCTCATAGATAACGCTATCATAAACGTATATATTTTTTAAAAGCTGAATAAATATATATATATATATATATATATATATATATATATTTTTGTATCTTTGTGATTTTGTCAGGATAGGAAAGTATTTGTCTGAGTCAAAACAATTTGAAAATCTGCAATCTGAGGGTTAAAATAATAATATTATTAATAATAATTAAATATTGTGAAAATCACATTTTAAGTTACACATTACTAATCAAAAATTGAGTTTTGATATATTTACAATTCGATATTAACAAAAGTGTGGTTATAGAACATAATCTTTACTCAATATAGAAATGATATTTGGCATAAACTAATATATAATTTTGATCCCTTCAATGTATAATGTTGAAGTCAGAATTATTAGCCCACCTGAATTACTAACCCCCATGTTTATTTTTTCCGCCAATATCTGTTTAACAGAGAACAGATTTTTTTTAAACACATTTCTAAACATTATAGTTTTAATAACTAATCTCTAACAACTGATTTATTTGATCTTTGTCATGATGACAGTAAATAATATTTTACTAGATATTTTTCAAAACACTAGTTTCCAATTTAAAGTGTCATTTAAAGGCTTAACTAGGTTAATTAGGCAGGTTAGTTTATAGGCAAGTTATTGTATTGTATTACAAGTTAGTGTTTGTTCTGTAGACTATCAAAAAATAATTCTGACCCTAAATGGCCTTTAAAAAATTAAAAACTGCTCTTGTTCTCGCCGAAATAAACTCCAGAAGAAAAAATATTATCAGACACACTGTGAAAATTCCCTTGCTCTGTTAAACATCATTTGGGAAATATTGGGGAAAAAAAGAAATAAAAGAAAAACAAATACGAAAGGGGGGCTAATAATTCTGACTTCAACTGTATTTTGCAACACAGGCTCATTTTAAACTAACACTTTAGTTTATGCAGCAATTCACACCATTTACTACTGGTTTATTACTTGCCTATTATTAAGATTTACTTTTTGGTAGCACTTATAAAAAATTTATGTTTGTAAGTATGGCTTTAAAAAATGTATGCCTGAGCATATTTTCCCAATGAGCATGTGTTGCAAAATATACATTCAATTGGTCAAACTTATAGATTAGTTTATGCCATAAATCATTTGAATAGTGAGTACAGATCATCTTCCATAACTACATTTTTGTACATTTCTAATTGTAAATATTTTAAACAAATCAATTGGTGATAGTTGACCAGATGCAACAGTCATTGCAGTTTAACAATAATAAAGTGAAATTTTATCAGTGGCTTGCAAGGATGCAAATGATAAATAAAGAATAGGATTTATAAAAAAATAAAAAAATAAAAATAATAATATTAATAATAATAATAATAATAACTTAAAATACATGTAATATAATTGATTTTTGCTTAACATATATGAGTACACCCCTCACAAGTGTCTTATTTAAATTTATATATTCTATGGGCAGGGATGGGCAGTATTTATGATATGTATGGCAAATATATATTTTAAGGACAAAATAGTATTTTGTAATTTGTATTTGATAGGGTTGATGAAAATGGCTGAATGTTTTTTATGAAAATTGTAGTCTTGCATTTTTGTACTGTAAAATACTTTGTAAAAAGTTTAAATGATGACATTCTTAAAAATGTGCCATTTATTAGTGGTGTTTTCTCAGTTATTTGCCAAGACTAGACTAGAAAATTGATTGATATTGAAGAAGTTGATTAATGCTTGGAGTATGGATGTTGTTATGCAACACATACAAAGAAAATAACTGACAAATAGCAGGGGTAGATTCAGGAGCAAGTCAAAATAAGACAGCAAAATAAGACAAACAACATGTAGGTTTCGCCTACAGTGGCTTCATTGCTTGTTTCAAATGGCAGTAGCTGATCTGCAGGTGCTCTTTATAAGTTTTTAATTACAAACTTTGACTTAATCAGTATGAGACAAAACTATTTAACAAAACTCCAGTCTACAGACTGGTCATAAACTCCCAACTCAGGTTTTATGGCAGCAAAAACAGATATTGTGTCTTATATTGTGTATTGAAAAGTAAAATTACTAAAAATTTAGATTTTTGTAGATTTCAGAAATTGTGACTTTACATTTTTTTTAACAATTAGATTTATTTAGAAAATTATTTTAATTTTTACAATAGATAGAGATATAGAGAGATATAGTGCTAAATTCCAACTCATTATCTGCATTAAATGGTTTTTACAGTGATTAAAGAGATCATCTTTCTGTATTAAATTTGTACAAAATCTATACTAAAATCAAAGAGAAACACAAGTTACATTTTTATGAATACCTCCTCATGTACAGTAGAGGTGAATGAGGTGGCAGAGAAGCGATTGATCGAATAGGCGTGTTGATGAAAGGTTTGTGAAGAAATGTCATGTTTAAAGTATTTTGTAGTACTTTCAAAATACAAAATACAGTATTTTATTTTGATACATTTTGTGGCTGCTGTATTTTGTAGTTTAATTTGATACATGTAAAATTTAGAAATTTGGTATTTTATTTTAGTTGAAATGTATTTTTGGCCATCCCTGTCTACAGAAAGCTTTACAATATTATATTTGTGCAAAAACATTAAATTAGTCTGTACTGAAGCCAATTCCAACTAATCTTACAAAATAACTTATGATAACGGTCCAAAACTAGTACACCAAAATGTATATGTTATATAAAATATATATATATATATATTCCAATATTTCATTAATTTAAATGTGTAATATTTATATTTTTTTAAATATTTGGTAATTAAAACATTATTTTAATATAATTGTATTAATATTATAGAACATTATTTAATAATAAAATTGTTTCATAATATTATAATAAATATTTACTGAGAGATGAAAAAAAGATTAAAAATGGGGTGTACTCATTTATGCTAAGTACTATATATGTATATGTATGTATGTATGTATGTATGTATGTATGTATGTATGTATGT
>CAIGQZ010001197.1:5849341-5869053 GCA_903798205.1 Danio tinwini
ACACACACACACACACACACACACAGACACACACACACACACACACACACATATGCCTGCATATATGGTTTATGAGGACTCTCTATAGCAGGAGTGTCAAATTCAGGAGGGCCATTGCTCTGCACAGTTTAGTTCCAAACCTGCTTCAACACACTTACCTGTAGGTTTCATACATGCCAAGAAGGCTCAATTAGGTTGATCAGGTGTGTTTAATTAGGGTTGGAACTAAACTGTGCAGAGCTGTGGCCCTCCAGGAACTGAGATTGATACCTGTGCTGTATAGGCATAATGCATTTTATACTAAGCCTTATTATGTGGGCTTACCCTACCCCTAACACTAAACCCAAGCCAAATTTAAAGTGTTTTGAATTATGAGGACACAAGGCGTGTCCTTGCAAACCATTATATAATTTTGTGTCCTTGTAAACCACACAAACCCACCAAACCCAACCCTCACACAAAACTTGTAAGTATGGTTTTTAAGAATTTTGAATTATGAGGACACAATGCATGTCCTGGTAAACCAGCTTAATAGAGTACACCTAGGCCAGAATCCAACCCAGGCTCATTCTGAAAACGTAGCCCTATATACATTTCTGGAGAGCACCAAACAGGTCCCAGGAGGTATGTTTTTTTTGCAGTTTTGGTTTTTGTGAATGCACTAGAGGCCGATGTGTACACATTTTGCGATCTTTAAATTCTCTCGCAAGTGCCATTCGCGCTTGCTGTTCTAGCGTAAATCCACCAGAGGCTGCTGTCGAGTGACTGATTTATTTACTGACAGACCGATTCCCCCATCCACCCCCTTCCCTAAACCCAACCGGTACTGTTTTAAAAAGCACCGATTGACCATCGCCCACTTATTTCCCTAAACCCAACCGACAGGGTTTTCGAAAAGCAATCCAGAAAAAAGAAAAGCCCCTTGATTTTTACCACATTTTAAGATTTGACCACATTCTCACCCTGTTATTTACTAGTTTTTTTCATTTCATTTTTTGGGTTTCTGTTTTTGTCTTACCTGCTTTTTAGAACCGGTGTTTGCCGGACTTGAACCCCATTGTCAACTCTTCTCTGTGTCTCAAGTCTGCTGACATACGCTGCAAGCCACTAGACAAACTGGTAACAGCCGGAAAGCTGTCCATACAGAGATTAGTGGTCAGCTGCTAGCACGGAAAGGAACATCATCATACCGAGCGCTTAGTGTTAGTTTTAAATCAATCGCAGCTATACACACTGCTACGGCTACGTTTTCAGAATGTTGTCATAATCATATTAATATACAAATTTCTGTCCTTGTAAATAACCAACAACACACACACACACACACACACACACACACACACACACACACACATGCACAACGATGTATGCACACATGAACAAGTTACTTTTTGTAAATTAATATATTTTATTCTGTACAAACTGCTTTCTATTGCCCTACAACAACCCTCTACCTATCCCTACTCCTTACAGCATAGGTCTCACATTCAATTCCTAGAGGGAATTGCTCTGCACAGTTTTGCTCCAATCCTAATCAAACACAGCTGATCTAAATAATTAAGGTGTTCAAGACTACTAGACACTAGTCTAAAACACCTTAATTAGTTTGATCAGCTGTGTTTGATTAAGCTTGGAGCAAAACTGTGCAAAGCTGCGGCCCTCCAGGAATTGAGTGTGAGACCTATGCCTTACAGTATTTATCTTTTTTTTTTTTTTGCATATTTGCTTTCTGTAAACAAAACTCATTTTAAGTCATAAAATGATAATTGTTAAAAAAACCTTTATATTTATTAATATTAATATTCAGTTTTTTTCATTTTGCCATTCCTTTTCTAATGTTCTGTTTAATGTAAACATCAGTAATGCTTAGGCAGAGAGAGAGAGAGAGAGAGAGAGAGAGAGAGAGAGAGAGAGAGAGAAAGCATACTTCATAATTTTCCTCTTCCTAGAGTGTATATACAACCCAGCCTCATGAAAGATGCATTATTTTGCAAATGTAACATGTATGTAATATTATGTCATTTCTTGAATATTTTGTGTCCAATTTTTGTTCAAACTCGGTCCTGGAGGGCCAATGTCCTAGAGAGTTTAGCTCCAACCATAATCAAACACACCTGAACCAGCTAATCAAGCTCTTACTAGATATACTAGAAACATCCTGGCAGGTGTATTAAAGTAAGTTGGAGCTAAACTCAGCAGGACACCGGCCCTCCAGGACCGAGTTTGTACACCCCTGATCTAGTGAGTGGTGGCGAATTTTATTTTATTTTTTTTCAGTTTTCTCATAAATGGCTAAATATGACTGTGGCAGTGGTTTATTAGGTTTGTGCATGCTTATATTGTGGCAGATCAGAAATTAACCAGCCAATTAGTGGAACTAAATGTTCCATAATGATTTTTCACTATGTTGTTGCAAACCCCTGACACTTTCGATTATCTTAGGAACAGAAAAATCTGAGAAATATCGGTCTCTCCACTGAAAATCTATTCACCCAAAACTCTGAACACAACCCTGTTTTTAGCTAAAACCAGAAAACTTGTTATAACTTTTGAACATTACTTATAAAACAACATGGGTTTCAAGTGCAAACTGTTATTGTCTCTGTGCAAGGCAATTTTGTACAAATGATGCCGTCATGCATATACTGTATGACTACATGTTCAATCTGTCGAAATGTGTGAGTACTTTACAAACTACTTTACTTCCAAAACAACAAAGAGACTACCACCAACTACTGTCCTGGTATGCTAAATACAGTACATTTATTTGTGTGTGAATATGGAACATTTTGACAATGTCGTTATGTTACTTTTTGATCATAAACAAAGGGGGTAAAAGTTGTGGAGCTGAAAAAATGGAAATATGTTTAGTACATTGTTTTTATGTAAACATCTCTAAATTAATGGTTTCAAACTCAAGTCCTGGAGGGCCACAGCTCTGCACAGTTTAGCTTTAACCACCTCCAACTCACACCTGCTTAGCAGTCTCTTGTAGTCTTGAACGCCTTGATTAGCTGGATCAGCTGTGTTTGATTAAGGTTGAACCAAAACCGTGCAGAGCTGCGGCCCTCCAGGAATCGAGTTTGAGACCCATGCTCTAAATCAAGAGGTTTAACCAGAGCCATTAATGGTTTTATTCAACAAAGTTGCATTAAATGAACCAAAAATGACAATTATTGTTCTAAAAGATGTCTATTGAAAAAAAATGCTCTTGAACTCTGAATCCTGGAAAAAAGTATTAGCATGTACAACTTACTTTTTTCTCAAAACAAACAAACTAAATTGAAGAGTAGTGTATCTAAAATTAAGAAACCCAATTTTGCCTCAAACAGTCATTTTTAGAAAGCCGTTCGATCAAATAGTGAGCCAAGAACTAAAAGGGGGTCAAGTTAAGTGCACTGCAATACAATATTTCACTTACACTTAATTCCGTGTATTTTAGATTTGAAATTTACATAATGTGTAAAGCCTAGTTAACGCATGCTGCAAGAAAAGGTTAGTGTATAATATATCAAATACGGTATATGAAGCACTTAGGGAAGAGAATTTAGTTTGTTAGAGAGAGAGAACGAGAGAGAGAGAGGGGGGGGGGTGGTGCTGGAGCAAAACAGTCCTAAACAGTCATTAGTGATGATATTTACTTCAGAGTTCATCAGAATCTAAAAGCTGTGCCAAGCTCTGCCAGAGTGGGTTTTTTGGCAGAGTCGCGGGTTGGATTGTGTGCTGTATTTCCTGCTCTGCATCACACAGTCTTCTAGTTATGTCCGCTGTGCTTTCAAAACAACCTTCACAAAGAACATGTATTTCCTCATTCCCTCATATATTACCTGTCAATGAAGATGAAATGATTTCATTTCTATTGAAAATATGCTGACAAATAATATATAATTTTATTATCAGCAATGCATTTAATATACAAATGTACAAATATACCTTACTGAGAGTTTCTTTATTATTTTGCTTGCCTCATAGTTATGACCTTTTGCCTGCCTATTGACCACTGTTTCTTTGGATTTTGGACTCAGTTTGTTTGCTTGTGTTGGACTGCCTTATCATAAGGGCTGTGCTATTATTCAAAATCGAATCATAATCGCGTTTTGAAATGTTGTGATTAGCTAATCGCAAGAGGTTGCGATATGAAATATATATGTATTATATAATTTCCCCCACCCAGAGCAAATGATTGACCGCCGTCTGTGTGTGACAGTCTTACTAGCCAACTGACTGAGCTTACTTTCTGCTCAATCAGAATTGTGCAACCAAACTATGCGGAACGCCCACAATAAAAACAAACAGGAAAGCAATGGCAAAATAAAATTTCAGAGTTGTTTGCAGCCGTTACACCATATGAAAAAAACATCATGAAGGCACCAGGAGCTAACTAACGCCATAACATGTTACTACGGTTTGCTCTAGAGAAAAAAGTAGTGTTTAATTTCTGAATGTTTAAAAACAAACTTAAATAAAAGTTAATATAATATTAAGTAAGTTAATATCTTTTCAGTTTCTTTTTTGACCTTTTTTGACTTTCTTGCACTCACTGCATTTTCAAGAGTTTACACTAAGCTGATGATTTATAATAAAGGATGTTTGGCATGCTGTCCCGGGAGAGAGTTTGAGCTCAGGTGGTTCTCGAGAACTCCCCTACTTGTGAACTACTAAGCTATATCTGACTAATAGTTGCCTTAGGATGCTATTTTGGATAAGTCAATTTACTTATGGTGTATGTCTTTGAATGGTGGGAGGAAGCCGGAGAACCCAGGGAAAACCCACGCGAAACATGGGGAGAACATGCAAACTCCACACAGAAATGCCGACTGGCCCGGAGAGGCCTGAATCAGTAGCGTTCTTGCTGTGAGGCAACAGTGCTACACACTGGGCCACCAAGCTGCCCTATCAGAGAAGGGGAGGAGTAGGGGTGGATGACTGAAGTAGAAAGTTCTGGTAATTTATAATGTGTCAGTATTCTACTGATTGGTACAAATATACGGAGCTAATGCTTAGCAGTAAGAAGCTATGATACAAATTATTGAGCTGAAGCTTGACTACAAAATTAAATCGTAAATCAAATCGAAATCGTAATATCTGTTAAAAAAATTGCAGTTAGGTATTTTCCCCAAATCATACAGCCCTAATTATCATTTGTATTGACCTTGCCCGTTTACGACTACGCCTCTGCCCGTGCTTTGTATAGCTGTTTGTTTATTAAAACCTCCAGTGTTTGGATTGACATTGTATTCATGTCTTTGCCTGTGGCTCTCTCACATTCTCGATTACAACTTACAATGCTATAGCAAAAACAAGAAGCATTAGCACAAATAAATACTATAAAACAAAGATGCAAATTAAATAGTTTAAATTTTTCAGGTGGGTGACGCGGTGGCACAGTGGGTAGCACGATCGCCTCACAGGAAGAAAGTCACTGGTTCGAGCCCCGGCTGGGTCAGTTGGCATTTCTGTGTGGAGTTGTGCATGTGCATCTTCTCCCCGTGTTTGTGTGGTTTTCCTCCGGGTGCTTTGGTTTCCCTCTCAAGTCCAAAGACGTGGTGCAGGTGAATTGTTTATGCTAAAATTGACAGTGGTGCATGTTTGTTAATGAGTGTGTATGGATGTTTCCCAGTGATGGGTTGCAGCTGGAAGGGCATCTGCTGCGTAAAACATGTGCTGGATAAGTTGTCGGTTCATTCCGCTGTAGTGACCCCAGATTAATAAAGGGACTAAGCTGAAAAGAAAATGAATGAATGAATAAAGTTTTTTAGGTTTGTATTTGTTTTTAACTGGATTAACATTATAAACACAAAGACGGTGACACTTCACTTCAAGCCATAATGCACAGGTCCAATATAGTGATAAACATCCAATGTATTTCTCAGCTACGTTCTCTTTACATTCACACATAACCAACTGTTTTCAAGGGTACTTACAAAGAACATTACATTAGCCTAGCTTAGTGTATCCAAAGAGCTTAGAATAAGACACTCCGATTTGGGAAACAGCCACTAGATGGTGCGGCGGCTATTTGCATATTATAAGTTTGTAAAATAAACTATTAAAAGTGCTGATGATTGTGATAGTAAGTGTCTTTCAGGTTGTATCTCAGCTTTAATGCACTTTTTAAATAAATAAATAAAAAACAAAGCAGCTGCTTGCCATCGAGACAGCAATAAGATCCAATGGACAACCAGCCGCTTTCACTCCAAAGTGGCGGAATCCTGGGCTGTTGCTGTGCGCTGCTGTTGCAATGGAACTTTTTATTGAGTGTCGTCTCTTAGTAATTCTATGCTCTTTGGTGTATATTAGAGGTCCCGCAAAATGCTTTGAAATATGCATTTTTATTCAATTTTATTATTTAATTATAATTTTAATTATTTAATTATTAAAATTTAATTTAATTAAATAATTTTAATTATTTTATTATTTTATTATTTTATTATTGAGAACAAGTCCATGAAATGAGAAGCGTCTTAAAGAGGGCGGGGCTTGTCAGATACTAGAGAGCATTTGATTGGTTATGATTTGATGAGTTTGAGGTGACAAAAACTGTTGCTCCATATAGGTGTAAGTGACAAACTACAAGCTTTTTATGTTTATATCCCTTTCTAAACACTAGCTTACAGATATCACACTAGCTTACAGATATCTTAAAACCTAACAATATTGATACTAACATCTAAAAAACTTTATTTTAATTTCATGGGACCTTTAAGTACAATAATTTGGAAGATAAACGTAGTGGGTTTGTGATAAGCAGGCAGTCCTCATTGTCAAGCCCTGTATTGCAATACATTTTAGTTTCATGGATGAAGATCAAAGTGCATTTACAAACAGCTATTTAACGCACTGAATGAAAGCTAAAATCTGACAAAGGTACTTTAAGACCCCATTTTTCACAGCCAAATGTTAAATTACACCAAAACCTCCCTGCCACATTTACAAGAACCATAACAAATGTCTTTCACCGCATTAAAACCACATGCAGCAGAAGTGGGAGCTCGTTTTATTCCACATCTCACCGGGACTCGGCTTTATTGCTTTGGACAGAGTGACTCCTCATCAGAAGAGAATAGATGTCCTCCGTGTCATTGATCAAGCTGTTAATTTAGCAGGAAAGCGCTGGAGGGGCCACAGTTTGGCATTCCTATTTCCTGGAGTGTAGCTGAGGACACACATTGTGTCTTATAGCGATCGATGTTGTCCACCTTTCACCACTTGGAGTGAAACTCTGACGGGGCAGTTGTTCGCACGCTGACGTTTTGTTTAAATAAATGCTTTCCAATAGATGCAATAAACGCTGCTCTCATTGAGCTGTTCGTGCAATAAATCAGCACCATACAGTTGAGCTCTTTCATTAAGGTGATAGTACGGGAGAGAGACGAATCTCAAATGTGATTTTGAAAAGAGGTAATTAAAGCATCCAAATGCATTTTGAGACTCTGTCCTCCACAGAGGGTTTTCATTTTTGCTGATTTGCACAATACGGCTACAGGCTGTTAATGCATGTAAGTTAACTAAACTAATGAGTCTCAAAAATGTTACTTTTATGATTTTTTTTTTCAATTCTCACATTTAACAAACCAAGACTTTTAGCTCAATATATAGATTTCTGCTTATTAATAGTTAGTAAGGTAGTAGATGGGTATTGGTAGCAGGATTAGGAACGTAGGTCATACTTAATAAGTAGTAATAAAAAGCCATTGTGTTAATATTAGGCAGGTTATAAGTGGGAATTGGTACTTAACTTAAAATGTTACCAAATTTATTTTCTTCTCCAAAACATACATATTCATAAAATTTGTGGCAGTTTGTGTCTGTAATGTAAGCTAGGGCCAATAAAATGGTGCTGATGCCACAGCCATATCACCCTGCAGCCCAAGACCGGTGACTCACTGAAGCTTAGCAAGGCTAAGCCTGGTTAGTACCTGGATGGAAGACCACATGGGAAAACTAGCTTGCTGTTGGAAGTGGTGTTAGTGAGGCCAGCAGGGAAGCTCAATTTGTTGTCAGTGTAAGTCAGGGGTGTCAGACTCAATTCCTAGAGGGCCGCAGCCCTGCAGAGTTTTGTTCCAGCCCTGCTTCAACACACCTATCCTCAGGTATCAAACAAGCCTAAAGCACTCATTTAGTTTGATCAGGTGTGTTTAATTAGGGTTGGAACTAAACTGTGCAGGGCTGCCGCCCTCCAGGAATGGAGTTTGACACCCCTGGTGTAAGTCCTAACGCCTCAGTAAAGCGAAGAGGACACTATACTGTTCCATCTTTTGGATGAGACGTTAAACCGAGGTCCTAACTCTCTGTGATCATTAAAAATCCCATGGCATTTCTCGTAAAGAGTAGGGGATGTAACCCTGGTGTCCTGGCCAAATTCTCTTCATCCGCCCTTATTCATCATGGCCTCCCAATCATCCCTATGCACCAACTTGGCTCTATCACTCCTCCTATAGCTTGTGTGTGGTGAGCGCACTGATGTGGTGAGCTGCCGTTGTATCATCCAAGTGGATGCTGCACACTGGTGGTGGAGTGGAGAAACTCCCCTCTCGTGATTGTGAAGCACTTGGTGTGTATGTCCATACACATTAAATGAGCTATATAAATACACATTACTTGCATACGTACTTACTGATGAGAACAACTTTTAATAATTTTCTACCAATTATGATTACATGCATTACTAAGTAGATCACTTAAAGTTTGTGGTCTATGACTGATTGCATATTACATGATGAGAATTGTAATTGATAATGTAATCTAGAGCTTATACATTTTAGTTAAAGCATTCTGACAACTTTTGGAATGCTTTTCATCTAACTTGTTTTCCAAAGTTAAACTGTAACGACAAGAAATAGAATGAAAATTCTCCGGATTTACTGGATTTATTAGGAGAATTGCTGGATTACTGGAAATACTAGATTTATCAAGAGTTTAGGTGAATCGTTAAAATTTGTTTTATTCTAAAAAGGCCTGATAACATGTGTTAGATATTTCAAATATAAATATTGGCATGCTGTTCAAAGTTTTCAAAAAAGACAATTGATTCCCAGCGTGCCGCCATCGCCGCATCCTTAAAGCGTGGATGATCGTAACGCCAACCCCTCAGAGCGGAGGGGACAGCCTTAGCTCCAGTCAACTGAAGGAGGATAGCATCACTCTGATCTGGCATATTCGGGGTTTCCTTCTCGGGGAAAAAGGTAACCACACAGCGAATAGACTCCACTTCAGGGCGTGGGCATGCCTCGTAGAGGGTGCTCAGCCTGAGTGACAGTGTTAACCACCTAATCGGTAGGTCACCTAAGTCCTCCGCGCTCCATCTATGAACCGTACGTGAGGCATCTGGGTGCGGGTGCAAAACGGTGCCTGTCCCCTGTTTCCAGGGGATGTGCCAGGGAGGGGCCATCACGAGGAGAGTAGAAAGCAGGTCTGATTGGGCCAGAGAGGCGCAATACGAGAGCTGTTCCTCGACCTCCCTGACTTTACACAGTATCTGTGTGAGTAGGCTCACTGGAGAAATGCGTATTACACACGCCCTGGGGCCAGCTGTGTAGCCAGTGGACTTTGCAGGGTTTGCCAGGTGGGGAACTCAAGCGAGAGTGCACAAATCAGTTAGAGAGAGAAAGGCGCAGCCCATAACGAGGGTGGCCAGTCGGGGGTGGAGTCTCAATTTTCCCAGGCGAAACTGCTGTGAGAGCGAATGGGCTGCACGGTAGAGCTCGGTGGGGAAAAATGGAATGCAGCGATTGCGGCGCGTATGACTCTGGGGGAGCAGACGGCAAACGATCTGAGACATGCGGAAAGAGCGGATACCCCCATGCGGTTGATATACGCCACTGCTCGCACTTTTAGACGGCCTCGTAAAACAAAAACAGGACATGGCAGATTTTGTTCTTCTTGGCTTTGTGGCTGTTCATCAAGATGACGACAACATTTGTTTGAGCTTGGGTTGACAATGGCTCGTTATTATATGTATATGGTATTACGGTGTAATGTCTCGGCTTTTTTAAAATGGCAGTTTCTTTGTTTTCATTCTCCTGCTTGTGTATGCGCTAGCGATGTTTCTCTGTAAACCAATAGCATTCAGCTGTGCGTCTAGCTCCGCCTTTTGGGACCCTTTTGTCGTGCTAGATACCCTTTGCAAAGGGTACCCAAAAAGTGGTACAATAGCTTTTAACAGTGGAAACGGCCATAAAAGCGTAGTGAATTGTATCGTACCACTTAATGGAAACGGGCCATATGCATGACTTTTCTGTCATTGTAAACTTAATGTCCCTGTTGCATTTGGGATACAAAGAACTCAAATACAAGGTCATTAAGCACAGCTTGAAAAAATATTCAAAAAGTTATTCAAAAACAATGAAAAACACATGTTTGCTTCAGCATTTTTCTTTAACATTATTGATTCAGTGTTTGTGGTATAACATTTTTTACATGATAAAGCATTGAAGTTTTAATATATCACTTGTTCAATATGATTTCTGAACTGGTGTTTACTGTATGTATGTAAAAAAACATAAACCTCGTCACAGTTATATTAATCTCTTAAAAAAACCCTAAACACTTTTTTAACACCGCTCTTGGACCTTTCACAGCTGTGAAGCATAATAAAAGCAGTTTGATATTATTTTTTTCAAAAATGTCACCACATTCTTTCATGACCCTAGGTTGCCCCTAATCCTTAAATATAATCCTAAATTGTTTGTTTGTGAAGTTGAAACAGATCATAAAGATTCATCTTCACAGGAGCAGTGGTGCTCCAGTGAGAGTCTTCTGATATTAAAGCAGCAGATTCCCTCTGCTCTGCAACTCCTAATGTCAGACTCTCTATTGCGGATTGATGTGTGGAATTTAAAACGGACTTGATTAATTGAGTGTTTGTGCAAAGGGCTTTAAGCCGCTCTGGACGACTGCCGCGCTTGGCTCTGGTAAACAGAAGGCTTTATTTCTGAGTATGTGTTTGTCTTGATGGAGAACGCTGTCTGACTTCCTCAATTCTGTGTGCTGCTGAGCGTTTACAGAGCTTCGTAGATTCTTGCATAGACAAGCTGCACAATGGCTTACTGTTTTTATTATTATTATTATTATTATTATTATTATTGGTCACACTTTACAATAAGGTTCATTAGTTAATGTTAATTAATGCATTTACTAACATGAAAAAACAATGAACAATACATTTACTACAGTATTTGTTCATGTTACCTAATGTTAGTTAATGAAAATACAGTTGTTCATAGTTAGTTCATGTTAACTCACGGTGCATTGACTAATGTTAACAAGCATGAACTTTGATGTTAACAATGCACTAGTAAATGTTGAATTATGATTAATAAATGCTGTACAAGTGCTGTTCATGATTAGTTAATGTTAGTAAATGCATTAACTAATGAACCTTATTGTAAAGTGTTACCTATTATTATTATTATTATTATTATTATTATTATTATTAAGAGGTAGTAATAATATTAATAGTATTATTAGTAGTGACAATAGTAATTGCTTTGGATAAAATCTGCTAATTTAACAAATGTAAACATAATACTAATCATAGTGGTAGTAATAGTAGTATAACAGACATCGAAATAGCAGGAGTAATAGAGGTAGCAGCAGCAGTACACTGCAAAAATGCTTTTCTTAGTTTCTTGTCTTTTTTTTCAAGACAAAATATCTACAAATTCTTAAATCAAGAAGTATTTTCTAGACAAGCAAGCAAAATTGTATTGTTTTAAAAAATAATATGGCAAAATTAAGTGGGTAAACAAGCTAAATAATCTTATGTCAAAGAGGAAAAGAATATCAGATTATTTAGCTTGTTTTAAGAAACAAATCACTTAATTTTGGCACATTTCATAAAACAAGACAATCTTTTTTAAAAATATTTATTTATTGGATTTTTATGACAGTTACAAACAAAAGAAAAAAAATAACAGTACAAATAGAAAAAAAATTATATAACCGTCCAAAATTGATTAAAAGAATAAAAAAAACACACTATTACCCTCATATTGTGCAACACACAGTATATGATGTGCATAAACAATATATGATGTGCATTCATTTTTCAAATTAGGCATATAAACATGTCAGTAATAAAAGTTGAGGTTGACAGCATGGTATATTAAGTAAAATAAACAATGATAATAAAAGAAAAGAAACAGACAATCTTTTTAGCTTGTCTGGAAAATGCTATTTGATTTAAGAATTATTTGAACTAAAAACAAGACAAAAAAGAAACCACTTTAGCTGTGTACAGTAGTAGTAGTTATAGTAATAGTTTTAGTAGTGGTAGTTTTAATAATAGTAGTAGCAGTTGCAGAATTAATGGTAGTAGTACAGTAGTAGTAGTAGTAATAGTAGTTGTAGTAGTATGGATAGTAGTTACAGTAGTAGTACTACTAGTTACTACATCTCATCACCTGACTCAAGCTTTGATCTATGGACCCCTGGGGGCCCCAAGGTCTCACACCAGAGTGGAGCTCAGAGGCCTCTGTCCATCCTGTGCTTGCTACAATGGCTACACAGAGCAAACAACACCACAGCTACTGTTAACCTATTAATGTTTTCCTGTGTTTGTATATGGAAAAACAAATATTGAACACAATACAATTTTTTTTTCTCATGACTTCATAATGTATAACTTTTTATATTTTGAAGCATGAAACGTCCTCTTTTACCACAGTAAAGTCCAAAGTGTCTTCTGTCCAATGATACCTAATTTGTGTTTGTCTGGAGTCAAGAACTGTTACTATTTGAAGTTAGGTAGGTGTAAATCCCCATAAGTGAGTGCTGGCTAACAGGTTAAAACACATCACTTTGACAAAAACTTACACACAAACCAGTTGGAAATTTATTTATGTTCATTAAAACTTATGAACATGTGTTTTATTACACTGATTGTTTTAATTGCATTTGACTTTATAAACGTACGTTTTAGCGAAAAACTAAGAGGTCATTTACATTACAATGTTTTTATCCAAAAACGGCATTTTTGTATGCGTTTTGCCTGTTTGTTCACACAATAATATGTAACAAATATTAGCATGTAGCTACTCGCTTAGAATGTACTTTATTTTAAAGCGGTTTTGATAAGAGTTGGTGTTTGGTGCAAAGAACCACACAATAAATAGGTCTTTATGAATTGAACTGAACAAGAATTGAATCACTCCCAATCAATAAATAAATAAATACCATCATTATGGCTCAGGCCAGATATTCATTGTTAATTAGTAAATTGCAGGTGGAAAATAGAATTTTACATTCAAAGTAATTTACATTGCTTAAGCTTGCTCCTTTTCATACAACAAGTTTAGCACCACATTGCACTTAAGTGTTAAACCCCATCTCATTAAATAATAATAATAATAATAATAATAATAATAATAATAATAATAATAAATGTGATTAGTAAATAATCTTACAATTCAAACAGTCTTTTGGGGTTTCCGTTTTTATGTAATAGCCAGGAGTGTGATAAAAATAAGGGGCTTGTCAGGGATTTAATCCTGAGCCTTTGTAATTAATTTTTCATATACATAGAAACAGCAAGTGAAAATTTTGAAATAGTATGACAAAAATAACATTTTGTAGTAAAACATTCACCTCAAAAAAAAGAAAAAGAAAAAAAGAAATACCTTCTTTGTTTTAAGATGCTAACATTAAGTGGTTTAAAAAAAGTTTTACCATGTAATTGACTTTTAAAAGCTTTACTTAACTGATTAATATTCATTCATTCATTCATTTTCCTTCAGCTTATTTATCAGGTGAAACTGCACACAGAAACACCAACTAGTCCAGCCGGGACTTGAACTAGCGACCTTCTTGCTGTGAGGTGACAGTACTAGCCACTACGTAATTAGCAGTGTGGTCTTCTGTTGCTGTAGCCCATCCGCCACATGTTGTGCGTTCAGAGATGCTTTTCTGCATACCTCAGTTGTAACAAGTCGTTATTTGAGTTACTGTTGCCTTTCTATCAGCTGGAACCAGTCTGGCCATTCTCCTCTGACCTCTGGCATCAACAAGGCATTTGCACCCACAGAACTGTCGCTCACTAGATATTTTCTCTTTTTCGGACTGTTCTCTGTAAACCCTAGAGATGCTTGTGCATGAAAATCCTAGTAGATCAGCAGTTTCTGAAATACTCAGACCAGCCCCTTTGGCACCAACACCCATGCCACGTTCAAAGTCACTTAAATCACCTTTCTTCCCTCCTTTGATGCTCGGGTTTGAACTGCAGCAGATCGTCTTGATCATGACTACATGACATGCATTAAGTTGCTGCCATGTGATTGGCTGATAAGAAATTTGCCTTAACGAGCAGTTGGAGAGGTGTACTAGAAAAGTTCTAGAAAATTGAAAATGCTTCAGTTCACTTCTCAAAGATGAAGTTCAGTTTAATTCAGTTCAGTGTAATGTAGATGTCTCTGTTGAAAGATGATACACTGAACACTTACAGTAACAGCAACTCCACCGATGTGCATCATACATACACATAGATACAAATTCAATTCAATTCCCAATCTAATGGCCAAATAATAAGATATAGCATAATCATCACTGATTCATGTAAGAAATTACTACTGAAATACATGTTCTCTGGTGTTATGCAACTAAAACGAGACAAAAATGTCATGATTAATGATAATGTTCAGTGAGCAGCATCAGAACACAACACATGCTATTGAACTACTGTGATCACTAATAAATCATTGGGAAAACAGGGGAACAAGCTCTTTCTCCCTCAAACTTCCTTTATTTAAATGCCATGAAGAGGCATTACTGAAATCGGCTCCAGCAAATTAGACAAACCAGAGCACTGAGCATTCTGTTGTCTTTCCGCAGAGGCCAAAAACGGTTTATATCAGACAATTAAGTTCATCGTCGTCTCCTCTGTCCACTCTCCAGCTCTAATCAAAACATTTAATCTTGCCCAATTTAGTGAGTCAGTGCATCAGAATTGAGTTCGCAGAATGATGTGGGTAAATGTGCAGTAAACAGTTCCTGATAAGATAAATTCATGCAACAAATGAATGAACTGCTGTCTTTAATTTGTGCATGATGTGCTAAAAATACATCTGACTCAATTAAACACAAATATCTTCATTTCAGAATGATAAATTATGTTGATACTTGATGTCAAATGCTGAATTAGCTATATTTTCATCCAAAGTTTGGAAGTTCTGTCTAAAATTGGAATATTGAGTAAATAATTTATGAATAAAGCAGTGTTTTCATCCAACGTCCTCAGAAGAATATATAGCATGTGTGTATAGCAGGAAATTGGGACCATACCTGTCAACACCCCTATTTTTCCCAGGAGTCAGTATCCCAGGACCCATCTCCCACCACCCACCCGTTTTGTTATTTCTCCCAAAAAAATAATAATTTCATAATAACATAATTTAACCCCCAAAACCCCCTCCTCCAACCCCCAGTCCTCAGCATTTTGGTACAGTCTGTGAAAACCCCGGCCGCCAACTTTGGTATAGGATCTGATCACAGCAGCTACCCGAAACACGCTCCATAGTACAGTTAGCCACAGTACAGAGTACTCAGTTCTCAACAGAGTTATTCAGACACCTCACCCCTAACCTAACCCCTATACTATTGTTAAATCTCAATGTCTAATTAAAAGTGCTGTCGAATGATCAAAATAATCAAAATTTATTACAATCAAAATAATAAAATTATAAAAAATACATAATATATTTTCTGTACTGTGTATTTTTATCTTGTGTATATATAAATGTAAAAAATATAAAGCACAAAACATTTTATTATTATTCTATATATAAATAAATTATTTAATTCATTCATTTTCTTGTCGGCTTAGTCCCTTTATTAATCTGGGGTCGCCACAGCGAAATGAACCGCCAACTTATCCAGCACGATTTTACGCAGCGGATGCCCTTCCAGCCGCAACCCATCTCTGGGAAACATCCACACACTCATTCACACTCATACACTACGGACAATTTAGCCTACCCAATTCACCTGTACCGCATGTCTTTGGACTGTGGAAACCCACAGAGGATACCCCCGTGAACGCAGGGAGAACATGCAAACTCCACACAGAAACGGCAACTGACCCAGCCCAGTCGAGGTTCGAACCTGTGATCCAGCGACATTCTTGCTGTGAGGCGACAGCACTACCTACTGCGCCACTGCGTCGCCCCGTAAATTATTTAATGATATATTTAAATATAATATAGAACAATTAATTGCAATTATTATTTTAACAGCAATACAAGAGGTTAAAGCACTTTATAACACTTAGCTTTATAACACTTTTTTCATTTTATAAATTTTTTTACATAAAGAACATTATTTTTATTTTCTATAAAAAAGTCTTACAAGTCTAGCTACTGCTGTCTTAAATAGCCTTTGCATAGCACTTTATCTTTTATAATGCAAGTTTTGACCAAATGAATTGAATAATAGGACAAACTGAGCACCCACAGGTACATTAACCTTTACAGCTGGTAAATTGATAAATCATAAAGCGATGCTTTTACTGCCTCAGATGCAGTTCTTCTAATGATGAATTTTTTCAACATTCACTAGCTGAAAACCTTGTAACTCCACGTGAGTTTGATATACAGTAGATGCATTTTAAGGTGCCCTTACCTCTTGAAACACAGTATTATTGATGTGATGTATACTGCAAGGCAGGGGAGGACATATAAAGTAGCCCCTCCCCTTTAAAAAATATCCAATAGTGTTCAGTTTAAATCAGATTTGGTCCTTAAGTCATTGAGCTGAAGCTGCATCTGACAACTTATGACAACCACAATCTAGTAGTAATACTGAGGCTGTCTAACCATTTAATTTCCTAATCTCCTTCATACTGCTTTAAAATATTGCATTACTGTATAATTTCTCAATGGGTTTGAGGTGTTTTGTGGTCTGTGGTGACATGCACATATGATTCACTCTGCTGCCATATGTCAGACTGGAGCAGATTGTGTACAAAAACACTAACACAAAACCAGAATTCTTCAGCATATTTACTGTGTGTGAATTATGTATACCATATACAGTACTCTAAGTGTCATTCACCATATAGAAAACAGTAACTGTGTGAATGAATGTCCTACTTCAGCTGCATCTTTTCTGTGTAATTATAGTGTAGAAGGTGCATGCTTTAGATTCATGAGAGCATTTGATTGAATAGAAAAGCAAAAATGCTAAATTATGTCATCAAAATTGTTCATGCATATTGGAGAAAGTGAGAGACTGTAATTTTTGAATACTTTTGAATTCTTTTAAGTGCAATTTTTGTTATTGTTTTAGAGAAAATTACCCTGAAGCTTACAACAAAATGTACCCTAAGTAACATTTAAAAAAAAAAGGCTGAGACATGCATTTACATTGAGTCTTCCAACAAAAAAGAGATGGATGGTGTGTACACAGCTGTTCATAAATATTATAAAAAATATATATATATATTGTATGGACATACTGTAACTGTGCACACAATAAGATGATTATGCACACCATTTTAAAATGCTTATTTTGGCTTAATGTGTCAAGTGTTTTTGAATTGAACACATCATTATAAATCATAATAACTAATATACAATTTTCGGGATAGACAAGCAAATGAACCTATATTGACAATGTAAAGCATTCAATTACATTTGGCCCCTATCACACAAAGTATTTTCAGATTTGAAAGGGTGAAGCATTTTTTTTTTTTTGGATGACTTATTTAGAAAAGTTATCAGCTTGATTTGGTACAGATTACTGTAAGGTAAATGCATTGACTGGATGTATAGAAGATTGTGTAAATACCGAATTTCAAAGTTTGTCAGTAAACTTAAAGGGTAACTGGCAAGTGCATTTAATGGCTTGCACATGGGATATCTCTGCTTGTTGCAGTATTGTGTAATGGCGTTCGGCATGTGCAACGCACTGGCAACATTCCAGAGACTTATCAACTCTTAGTACATGATATACATTTATGTATTAAATGGATATAACTGTATTTTACTGCAATTCCACTGACTGGTCAGAATATGTTTCAACTCTTCATTATGTTTTTCTGAGACTTGAATCTTCGTTGAATCTTGTCAAACATGATTTTGGACAAGCCACAATAATGTATTTGTGTAGAGAAGTGGGGTAAGGGTAAATCAAACATATGGAGGCAAAAGTGAGCACTATTTTTTTAATTCCTGTACCTACAACATACATGCACCAGCCTAGCATGAAAGCTCTATATTTTTTTCATTTCCTGGCCACATTTTCATTCACTCCATTGAACAATAAAAAACATATGTTCTGTGTTTTTTAGCTCAGAGTTGTCTTTTAGGCGCTGAAAGTGCTCCTGCAAAAACACAAGGCTCTGTGGGCACATAAACAACATGCAAAATACTGTCACAATCACCAGCGATCTAGGCTTTGCAGATCTATGGAAAACTGGACCCGGACTACAATGCTGCTACTGATATGAACTGCAATCCCATCATGCACCTTATACACACACCAGTTCCAGTTCTCTTCCTGATTGCACATTATAGACTGATTATAAGGACTATATAAACACCTCCTTCACACACATACTCTTTGCTGAGTCTTGTAAACTGTAAATGAGCATAACAAAGAGTTTTCCTTGCCTTGACTTGTCGTGTTTTTGACCTTTGCTTTGTTTTACTGTTTATGTTGTTTTGCCGCCTGTCTCGACCTCTGAACTACGAGTTTGGATTATCTGCATGCTCCTGTCTGTCTCTAATTTGACGTTTGCCTGCTTGATGATTCTCTTAATAAACTGCATTTGGATTCTCACCCCTGTTGCAACTTGACTCATTACAACTACCAATAAATAACAGGTTTAAAAAGGCACCTCCCACTGCAAAACATGCCTTCTGTATGATCATTGCTAATGATGACTTGTTCATAGGAGTGCAATAATTCCAATTTAATAATATTTATAATACGTTTATTAAACTCCTTTACAACTTGAAGTCCCATCTAGTTTGTCTATATGCAAGTGCTGACCCTGATCATAATGTATTCACACATCATAATGTATATTTCAAAACAGTTTCCATCCACCATTTTTATGTAATATTAACACAGCTATTTTTGACACTGTCAGTTAAAACACAAGCAGTCCAATTATGCAGCACTAAACATACTGTCAAAATAAATAAAACACTTCACTATAAAAATGATTTATAGAAGCAGGCTTATGTTTTCAATCCATCTGATAGACACAATTACACGCTATACTCACCCATCTCTGAACAGAATGTCAGTTTATGTTTTTCTTTTCAAACAATTTGATGAAGCTCAATAAATGATGCAATGGAGTGTGACCAGGTGGTGTCATGCTGCTCATCATTTAATAATGGAATATTACAGTGCTTTAATAACAGCGCTCATGACCCGTCTCATAAATTGTCATTGTGAAACAGTCCTACACAAGCACATGCATTGTATTATTATTATTTTTACTCACCCTCATTTTGTTCCAAACATATATGACTTTCTATCTTCTTTATAACACAAATGGAGCAAGCAAAAAATTTAGCTCTTTTCTGCAATTGAAATCCAGATGCATTAACAGCCTAAATCAGCAAAAATTATACAACTTGTTCTAACTTTCTGTGATCCATCTGCACTGCAGTAATGTTTGCTATTTTTTATTAGTATTTTGAATTATACTTTTTGAGCTACGTATTTCACAACAGCTGCATAGTGTACGCAACTATAAATGAGAACGC
>CAIGQZ010001197.1:5884053-5912139 GCA_903798205.1 Danio tinwini
ATAAATAAATAAATAAATAAATAAATAAATAAATAAATAAATAAATACATGTTTAATTGTGTGGTAACAGGTCAAAACAATCACAAGTATAGATTTTATGCTGCTGAATATTTTGCTATATTACTTTTATATATTAGCATGGATGCAGGCATGAGGTACTTGTGGCTATTAGAATACTAGATATTAGTAGATTAGATTAAAATGTCATATAAAAGAATCCAAACAGTTGCTCAGCTGTCGTAAAACACATGCAAGTTCAGTGTCTCTCTTTCTATTCACGTTTGCCACAATCCAGTTTGAAATGCCATTATTGATTCTAGTTTTACTGTACCTCTTGTCTCAATTTGAATGACCTGAACGTCTTCACTTTTTTGCAAAATCACCTGCAGCAAATGTTAATATATGCATGACTTTCTGAATGTTTTAACTACAATGTTAGCATTTATTGAGGACATGCAACTCTGTTGTGATATTATCATTTTATATTTAAATACATGAACAAAATATCAGATTGTTCTTGTGGTTTTTGGATTTTTTATGTTATAAAAAGTCTTACATATTGTTTAAAACAACAGATTCAGCAGTGTTTTTTTCTAGAAGCAATTTTTTTTATGGGAGCAGCAAATCGAGACATACAGTAGCAAGGCATTAATCATCTATTTTGCATCCTATGTATACAGTAGTTAACATCTAAAGTAGATAAAAAAAAAAAAAACAACATTTTCAGAATTGTCCTAAGACAATAATGAGTGTTCTTCAATAGTTTTAGGACAACTTTAATGAAAAGTTTTGTTCCACTACAAATGTTGACTACTGTTAAATTATATTATTCATGTTACAAGATATTAGCAATGGAATATATAACTTTGCTCTATTTGTCAACATTTTAGTGCCACATAAGTGCCCTCAAGTGCCCATAGCTATGCATTTTTAGATGCTTTTTGGCATTTTAAGTTGACTTGAAACTCTTAGTGGATCAACAACAGACCAGTGAAATCAGACAGGGCAATATGACTAATCAGAGCAGGGCAGTTTTCTAAAAAGAGGAGCTTAAATTGGATCCTTAAACATACCCTAGAAGCATAGGTAAACAAAGAAGAAATGTGATGCTGAAGTATATTATGAGTTAATTAAAGTGCTTTTTTTGTTTAAATGGTTTTACAGCTATAAGGGGGGAGGGCTTTCTCGTTTAGACGAGATGAGAAACGATATTGGGTTCACAAGAACGAGTTGAGACAAGATTTTATACTATTTTTTGAAATCCTCCAGTATATTATTCATTCATTCATTCATTCGTTCATTTTCTTTTCGGCTTAGTCTCTTTATTAATCTGGGGTTGCCACAGCGGAATGAACCGCCAACTTGTCCAGCACGTTTTCACGCAGCGGATGCCCTTCCAGCTGCAATCCATCTTTGGGAAACATCCACAGACACTCATTCACACACATACACTACGGACAATTTTAGCATAATTTTAGCATACCCAATTCACCTTCACATGTCTCTGGACTGTGGGGGAAACCGGAGCACCCGGAGGAAACCCACGCGAACGCAGGGAGAACATACAAACTCCACACAGAAACGCCAACTGACCCAGCCGAGGCTCGAACCAGTGACCTTCTTGCTGTGAGGCGACAACGCTACCTACTGCGCCACTGCATCGCCCATATTTTATTTAACTGAATAAAAAAAATAATAATCACAAAATGTTAAACTATTTAAAATGATTTTAAATGAACTTGTAATGAAAGTTACTTCTATTTTAATCAATTATGCCATAAAGGACATGCAAACACTCCTAAATATTTAGCTATAAACGCTACTGATTGGACAAACTCTGAACTACTAGATGTGAGTATGGACTGATAGGAGAGAGCTGTTTTAATGAAATTTGATACCACTGCTGAATGTACTTCACTATAATAATGCAGCTAAAATAGGGATATTTCACTTCTTAATTCGATTGGTGTTTACAACGATTACGATTATGCTATTCCATCGCATGGTTAATTTGTGTGGTTGCAGTTGTAGCAGCCTTTGCTTTTGGACGTGGCAACCTTTGAACTCCGGTGGAAAAAAGTGATTACTTCACACCCGCCCAAGCAAACGAGTGACACGCAACACTGAGGTTGCCGGGTGTGCAAAGCACTTGATTTGTGGTTCAAATCCAATCCTGCCTCCAATTTTCAGTTCTAAATTTACCCTTGTGCTCCATCATAACATCACAACTCACAAAACAACTTTTCACCTCAATGAGAAATCTCATTGCGTTTTAGTCTCGTGAGATCTCGTAGCCCAAGATCTTGTCACACCCCAAAGTGCTATTATTAGACATCTTAAAAAATTATAAAACTTTATAAAAGTTTGCCTAATACATGCACCAAATTATTATAATTGCAACACAAAGGTTATCAAGCAAATACATGTGTTATTTATTATAACAATCTTATTTATGATGTAAAAGCTCTTTTATGTGAACAAGCAGCCATATGCTAGTATGTATAGAGCAAAGTCACACAACCCTTAGCATCTATTTATTGATCCACATTAAGTCCAGCTATAGATGACCTTTCAGACATGCTACAGTATGTGATCTCCTCTATTCCTTTGGCTGCGTTCTATAGCTGCAACACAAATCCTTCAGTTGCTGTCTTTGGTGTTTGCTTAATTCCACATCACAATGGATGTAGGCTGGGGAGATTAAAGCGATCAGGGAACTTCCTTTGCAATTATCTTTGCAGTGCTGCCACATCTTAACACTGATTAAAACATTAAACCCCATTTTGTAATAAAGAAACTTCACTCAATTTACTGGACTTTGCAGGACATACTGTAGTAGAAAGGTTTTCATTTGTTAATATTTAAAAAACTTACTTAGAGGAAATGTTATAATTAATAGGCACTTTACAACATGTAAAGCTTTGTTTAATAAAAGAAACATTAGATATAATGGCATATGGGAATCCATTTAAATTTTGGAGGACAAGGAAGTCAAAGTTGTGAGATATTAAATAGTAGTTACAAGGTGTAAACTCATAATCATGAGAACAAAATTCAGAATTGTGAGTTAAAATTCTGAGATTTAAAGGTGCAGTAGGTGATTGTCTTCAGAATTTTTTTTTGTGCTGTTTGAAAGTCTCTTCACATTCCAGTAGTAATGATTAAAGTAAATGATCTAAATGTATTTATATGTATTTTTATCTTCTGGGTAAAGCATAAGACTAAAAAATGTTCATTCAATTAACAACTGTCGGGTTGATAATTCCAGTAATTCTGATAACTAGCCCAAACTGTCAGTCAACAAATGTAGATTTGTACATATCAATCAATCAATCAAGCCTTTATTTGTCACATATACCTCCATGTATTCACATACACTGACATATAGTGAAATTGGACCCCCCCCGACCATACACAAACATCACATTTCAGGGAGAGACAGGTCAACTGGAGGTAGCATTTAGAAAAAAAGGAAGCAAGATACATAAGGAAAGAGGATAGGCAAAAAAAAAAAAAAAAAACTCCCTCTCACCCTGCTCTTAAATTAGGGCAGAGTGAGACCAGGGAATTAAAAAAGCCTTGGCAGTCAAGCACATAAACACATAGACAAGACAAAACATCGCAACAGGGAATTGGAACAGGGGATGTGGATATAGTCCGGTAAGGGCGGGCAGCCATCCGTCCTGCAGCTGTGAGAAGCGCTGGTCACAGACCCGCCTACCCCCTCCAGTGGGTGAAAGCACACGAAGGCGTTGGATAAGGACAGGGAGCAGGAATTTCAGAGCGTCTCCTTATCTTGCTATCCGGGAGAAGTTGTTTTTCTCCAGCCGAGGCCGTCTGGCTGGGAAAACACTGGGAGCCGAAAGAGAAGAAAGTATTTCAAATTTAGGTCAATATCGCCAATTTTACAGATATTTAATGTCCGTCACTGGTCTCCAGTCCTGGCCAAATCTTGTCCAAATCTGTTATCAAAGTTCCGAATAGGTAGATATCTTCAATATCCTCCAGGGACAGAGCAGCCAGGCACACGACATGCCACTTCTCCCACCCGTCCATCACGTATCCAGCTGCAAACGTCCCGGCAGGACAAGTGGGCTCTCCCGAGCCCAAACTTCTCGTTGAGAAGATGGTGTCAATCGCGTTCAGAGACCAATTGATCAAATCCATAATTCCTTATTCGTTTGGATAGCAGGGCACGGAGAGCCTCAGAGATAGAATAAGACGAGACAAGGAGCCAGCCAGGGAAGATAAGGGACGGAGAGGGAAAAAGTGCAACCGCCTTCGTCGAGAGCCAAAGAAGAAGCATCAGTTCACGCAGACAGACCTGCCATTTGTGCGTGCATACACTTTCTTGTGCAGACGAGAGAGAGTGAGAGCAGTAAAAACAAATGCTAAATCAAAACTTTTTAAAATCCTGAATCAAAATTGGGGTTACTTTTGCAAGCTGGAGGAAGAATGACACCATGGCTGAAGTATTTCTTTTAGACAGCTAATGTTATGTTTTAAAACTACTGTAGTCACAAAGCTTATGCAGACTTTGTTGTCTTACGAATGCGTTATACGCATGGAGTTGTTGTTCAGCCACTGAAATCTCCCAGCGAAAGATTGATGTGACTGTTTTTAGTTTCATAAGGGACCTTTTACAGCATCAATATTGTAGATTTTTATTTAGTTTAACAACAAAACATCAGTAAGTAGTGCTATTACGCCTAGTCTGCTTTACTGAGATGAAGTTGATTTTATATTCACATTGGTTCATTTTTGAACAATGACAACCTGTGCTCCCTATGTTTACCATGCTACTCCGAATATACGGTCTGAAATAGCATGTAAGTATAGCTTAGTAACAAGTGTAATTTTTGCACCCCGCCGGACAACCACTAAGCATACAATAGTCGATTTAGAACAAAGCACGTGAGAGAGTGAGACCAGCGATCCTTGCATGCATGAATTATTGCACATTATGACAAGTTTTGCTTGCTACACAACTGAAATCATGCTAGATATAATGCAGTTTCTTGTTCAGAATTGTAGTATTATAAAATACTATAAAGTTTATTAACTGGTGAATGACATGATCTAGTGTGTTGTCTACTGTCATCTTTAATGTGCACGTTCATGATTTTAGGAGGCGTGGTTTTGGACAGCAGGGGTGGGAGTGTGTTTAAAATATATTATGCTAAGGGATACAGATGTCACTTCCTCAATTTGTTCCCTTTGCCGCCGTTCATATCGCTGTGACGGCGGTATTTGGTGCGCCAGCAGCTTTTAACCACTGGGTGTCGCTTTAACCACAGATTTTCAGCTTTGCCTTTTCACAATACTAGATAGACGGTTCTGTATGTGTACCTTATGTGATGTGATGTGTTCAATTAAAATATAATTTTGTTTTAGCTTTCTTAGTAATAAACATGCTTTTACATTATACTGTTTGTTTTAGAAAATATACATGGTGAGAAGTATAGCCCTAGGCTGCAAAAAGCAAATTTAAGAATTAGTTATTTAGCCTTTATAGTGCCCTTTTTAATTGTGTTGGGGTGAAAACAATGTTTCAATTTCTTTGACCATCATGGCGATGGTATTACCTCAAATCTTAAACATGTGCACATATGGAAACCGCAGCACAGCACACACTACAAAATAATATTAAGATTATTGTGCCAGGACCACTTCACCTTGTTATATAACTTACTTTATCAGTAGGCTAATTATTATTTATAACAGGCTATGCTACAAATATTTGACCAACTGCCACTACATGTAAAACATTCTCATCCACTCAGAACTAGTGGCAGTTATGAATTAAATAAATGGGCATTTACGCATGCAAAGTGAGCCGCATATTATTTATCATCTGTTCATTGTCTCTGGTAATTTCTCTTTCACACGGATGCAGAGAAAGAAAAAAATCAGCTTGTTTAAAAAAAGGCTTTATGTCCACTGATGTATAATAATAACAATAATATTTAGCTAATATATCCATAACGGCGGGATGTGTGGTGCTTTGACTGGATATCTAGGTCAAAAGCAAAAATTTTTACCTGTTGCATGGTATAGGCTAGCCTATAGTGTGGAAAAATATAATTCAAAACCTGGGGTGCGTTTCCCAAAACCATCGTTAGCCAACTAAGGTCGCAAGTTCCGTCCTTACAAACAGTTCGTTGATTTGCCATTTCCCAAAACCATCGTTTCAACGAGCATTCGCAAACTGCATCGCAAACTTGTGCACTTACAACTACACCTCTGGAGCTGTAAAAAACTGGCTGTGTTTTATTCCCACTTACCCCCCCCCCCCCTCCCCCTATGCCCTATTCATTTAGAACATTCTAACATTTAAACTTGGAATGATAAAAAAAATAAAATTGAACACAGCCTTTTAGCATTTAAGCAAATCATTTAAGCAAATCACCTACTGCATCTTTAAGCAAGTAAGTAAAAATGTCACAACCGAGATCAAAACTCAAACAATTGAGTAAAGTTTAAAATGTAATGTGAAAAGAAAAACACAATTAAACTGTTGATGAGAAAAAAGAGTAAACATGCTGTAAATTGTAAGATGTAAACTCTTGAGAATTCTGAGGAAAAAAGGTCTGAATTGTGAGATGTAACATTTAAATTGTGAAAAAAATATCAGAAGTGCAAAATAAGAAATCAGAATTGCTAGTTGTAGACAGAATTGTGAGTCAGAAACAAGAGATGTTGCATTCTAAAAAATATAGTGCTATTAATAAATTAATATCACTATATTAAAAATTATAATTAAAATAAGAAATTAAAATTATATAGACATATATAACATCACTTTAAAAAAGAATCTTCATGCATTATCATATAAATTTAACCAGTTAAACCCAGTGCACAATGACTTTGAGCTGACCTCTGAGCAGCAGGAACAGGGCATCACACCACACGTGGTTCACGATGGGCCCACATGTATGGGGTATAGTCACTCTGCAGGGTTTGTCCTGTCACTGCTGCTGCCTCATTACCGATTGCCAGTAGGGAAGATGCCACAGACCACGGCCTCCCCCTCTGGTTCATTTATATGCCAGCATGCTCTTTTAACTGGAGTCCAATCTGCCTCAGATTGCAGCCAACTAGGAAGCACCTTGTTTATCAGCAGGGGAGCATATGTTGCCCCGTACCTCATACCGAGGTGTCACTCGAGTGTGTCTGGGAGGGCGGGATGTGTGGTCGTGGGATGGTGGTGGTGTGAAGTGCTGGAGAACTTGCTTTGAAACTGTGTGGCTTGCCAAGATACAAGCTACTCATAATTTAAACTACAGCCAAGTTCCAAACATTTGGTGAAAAACAACAGCAATGAAAATAAAATTACATTTGAGTTTGAGTAAAATAAACCACGACCATGACTGGTGAATCAGTTATTTTAATTACATAAATATATACATTTTTTATAACATTTATTTGTTATAAAATTTCTGTAGGGCGACGCAGCGGTGCAGTAGGTAGTGCTGTCACCTCACAGCAAGAAGGTCGCTGGGTTCAAGCCTCGGCTGGGTCAGTTGGCATGTCTGTGTGGAGTTTGCATGTTCTCCGTGCATTTGCATGGGTTTCCTCCGGGTGCTCCGGTTTCCCCCACAGTCCAAAGACATGCAGTATAGGTGAATTAAGTAGGCTATTGGGTAGGCTAAATTGTCCATAGTGTATGAGTGTAAATGAGTGTGTGTGAATGTTTCCCAGAGATGGGTTGCAGCTGGAAGGGCATCCGCTGCGTAAAACACATGCTGGATAAATTGGCGCTTCATTCCGCTGTGGCAACCCCAGATTAATAAAGGGAATAAGCCGAAAAGAAAATAAATGAATGAAAATTTTTGTATTATTTTGACATTATACCCAAATATCTGCAGAGATATTGCATATACAGTTCAGATAGGCCTTATTGTTAAATATACATTAAAACCAATAAAGTATATGTTTTGTTTCCCCAAGCTTTGGAAATGTCACAAGTTTTTACTTGTACAACATAAAAGTCCTCTTTCTTCACGAGCCACAGCTGCTTTCAAAACGGGCTAAATGTTTTCTGAGTACACTGTTTAAATGAGTACATTAAGAAGTGAGCACAATTGTCAATCTAAAACTGAACTGTATTAAAATAACTTTGAGAGCAAATGACATAAAATGTGATAAAAACAGCTTAAAAATGTAAAAAATATTTCAAAGTGGACTGTTAAGTGTTTGAAAGGAATAGGTAGGGCTGGTGATAAAATCGGTATTGGTATTTATAGACTGAACATCATTGTCAGTAACGATAAAAAAAAAGTTTGGTATGAAGGCTATAGTTTTTTTTATTAAAATGTAGCTGCTGAGCGTGCGCCTTGGAAGGAATGCCAATAAGCTTAAGGTGTTAGTTTGTCATTTCAAATGGATTCATGCGTCTTGCACAACGTGCATATTGGAGCCATGTGCACATTTGACGCGCGTGCATTTTCCAGGCGAACCTAGTTGAAAAACATCTCAACTTTTCCGAATGCCATGAGTGCGCTGCAATTCATGTAAGTAGAATTAATCAATCTGCTTCACACTTTGTATGAAATATACACATTTTAGTAATAACGGCAGACTAAATACCTCAGACAAACACAGCACACCCAAACACTGCAGTGCTTCATAACCTTGTATCAGAGCTGCAGAAATGGTTTGTCCGTTGTTCCTCTGAGAAAACGGTTGATGGTCACCTAGTTACGAGATATGCAAAGCGCATAGAAAATGGTGAAGGAACTCGGAATAGAACACAGATAGGAAATTTGCTTCTAACCACAGGTGTAGCTCCAACCACACAAGTTTTGATACTGTTTGCAATTGTTTGTTGGAATGATGGATTCGGGTAACACGTTTGTAACAATGTAACTTGCAATCTTGGTTGACTAATGATAGTTTTGGAGACATACACCCCAAATTGATCAACATAGAATAGTGTACAAATTACTTTTTTGGCCATTCTAAGTTTTGGTTACCCAGAGTTTCAATGGAAAATTTTAACCTTTTTAAAAATTGTCTTTTAAAAATTAACAAATGAGTAAATGACTAAATGATAACAAAGGTTTCCTATTATTAAAATACGAGCTGTTTATATTTGTACTTATAAAGTACATATTCTATAACCCTAATTCTACTCAATACCTAAAACTAACTACTACCTGGTCACACTTTTTTAATTCAAGGTACAATACTTGCTTTTAAGGAATCATTAGCTATGACTTGTGCCTTAAACTACTTATTTAATACTAATTTGCTATGCATTAATAGTTATAAAAGTAGTAGTTAGGTTTAGGTATTGAGTAGGATTAGGGATGTAGAAAAAGATAATGCAGAATATGGACCTTATTAACATAAATAAACAGCCAATATCTTAATAATAGGCAGGCAATAAGCTACTAGCTAATAATGAGAATTGCTACTTAGGCCCAATCCCAATTCTATTTTTGTACCCCTTCCCCTTGGCCCTTGAAACAGAGTATGAAGTGGAAGGGCTTTAAAATGTACCCCTAAGAAATGAAACACCACTACAGCACACGCACATATCATCATATGCTATTGTGAGCTCTTGCTTCATATGAGATGGACAATCGCGACTGCTGTAGTTATTTCAGTTGTGTTATTTTTTTTGGTATTTATCTTCAGAAAATCACTGAAGGCAACAATATCATGTTATCATGACAATATAATGTGGCAATAAGATTGTAATTGTACTGTGCATTACAGTGGCCATATTTATCAATGTAAACACAAGAAAACAATTATTAGCGTTATACCAGACCCTGTAAAAAAGTCATTTCCAGCCACTAGACTTTCTGACAGGGTATTCGAGTGTCATTGAGTGATAGAATGTTGTGGGACTACTGTACAAGAGTTATTATTAGGGATTACAGATAGCGAAATTTAGCGGTTTTTATTTTAGCGTTTTTTTTTAAGCCTGATGGTAAAACACAAACGAGGTTATGAATGTATTAAATACATATGGTTGTTTGTCATAAAAATTCGTAATAATGACAAAAAATACTATTTTGTGCATCTCATGACTTCCGAGTGCAGCTATGCTTGCCTTTGTAGCTGGTGTATTCTGGAAAATGTTCTTACCCCTTGGTTTCGAATGTGGTCCTGAAAAATCTCCTTTTCGAAGGGTATCTAGCCCTTCCACTTAGCCCTACGACTTTAAGCTAAAGAGACTTGGGACACCCCTACCCCTTTATGTGAATGTACAAATGAGGAGTAGGGAAGGGCTAAGGGGTGGAATTGGGATTGGGCATTAGACTAAAGTGTTACCTACAAACTAAAGTCATTTCACTCTGTGGCCATGTTGGAAACACCTATTGTATCTCTTAAAACAATCAAATTCTCCAAAACTGTTTGCCAAGCTAATGATTAAATTTCCTGTCTGGAATCACCAATGACATTTTACTGATTTAATTTCTAAATTCGAATGATAAAAAAGTAATAATAATAACCTCCTTTATGGCTGTTTCTGGAGAACACGATCAAATGTCATCCTGTCAATCAAATTATGTAATAAACTAATTTCCAACATTCCTGATGGCACACCTTCTCGCAAAATGACAATGACCACTTACAAGTTTATGGGAATTCAAGTGCTTACCATCATGTGACGCCTAAAAGGCGGGGCTTCATTCGCTAGAGCATCAATGTTGATAGTTGCATTTTTTTTCCCATTCAAAACTACACAAAATACATGTCTTGTCATAGCTAATGGTTTATTATTAACAATAATCGTTAAAATTAAGTGACAGTTTTAATTTGTATGTCTGTGCATGTGTGTTTGAAGCTGGTTGTAATGTGGTATATAACAGAATCAGGCTCAACATCCGCAGTGTTTTGTGTGTAAGTGTTGAATGAAGAGTGAATAGTGAGCGTTTGCATGTGGGGGTGTATGACTGTCCCTGAATGACTAAAGGGTCGCATTAATGAGTTTCCAAATGCTGGCTTATGTCTGTTTAATGCACTCATGCATTGTCCAATCGTTTTACAGTGCTTGAGCGCTGAGAACTGAAGAGTTGTGCTTCAGTGAATGGATGACACACCACTGACTCATACACACAGTGCATTTGTTCTATCACAACACAAACTACTGAGAAAAATCCACCTGCTTTCTACATTCTAAGCAAATCTGATTCAGAACTACTGCTAAATCTGATTTGCACAGTAGGGATCATCCGAAAGCTGTTTGACATTTACAGTTTGAATGACATCTGGCTTTTCTTCCATTTTAAAACCCTCATAGTCTGCAGCATGCAAAAGAAAGCTGAAAATCGACTTTTACCTCCTACATCTCGCGAGTAGGACAGGTGCTTTCAATCCTGCCAAAACCCATAAAAAGCCCAGTGTATCACAAATAACCAAGTGTTACTTGGCAACTTAGTCTGCCACTGTTATGATTTACAAACAGCATTATAAATTTAAATAACTAAAGCCAGCAAAAAGCAAACGTAGGGCCACCAATTTGGGCACAGTTATGCAACACAGGCTCATTGGGCTGACAAGCTTCTCTCAGGAACACGCATAAGAAGAACGTTTAGATTCGCAGAACACACCCAGATGGATTTACAATAAATGGCACATACTGTATGTGAAAAAGTGCCTTAGTAAAGTATTTGAGATTGTCACAGAAGCCTCTAGTTGATTTGTGAAAACAAAAACTGCAAGCACATGTAGCCCGGGGTACACATTTTTCAGTTCTCAGAAATGTAGCCCTGGACACAATTGGTCTCCAATTAGTCTGGGTTGCAGTTATGGTGACAGTATATATATATATTTTTTTTTTTTTTTTCTTTATTTATATATAAAATAAAATAAAATACAATAAATAATACTGTTATCATTTACTTGCATGTTACTCCAACTCTAAAATGTAATTTATGTCATTTGATGCCGATGCCAGCTTTTATAATATTACAATGATTCATTTAAATATAGTGAACAAAACATGAAATGTATGTTTTTTCACAGAATATTTAGTCATTTAAAAATAGTTTTTTCACAGATGTTTTGTTCTCTTATGATTCTTTGCATTCCACTGAGAAATATTGCATTTTCTACTTATAAAGTGTTAAATTCTACAGAAAATCTCACAAACAAAACTATTGCATTGTCTACCAAAAGTATTAAATTCAACTAAAAACTTTTGTCCCAAACTTTGTATTACTACATAAAACCCTGTGCAAAACAATTCATACTTCAACACATCTATCTTGCTTCACTATGAAACATGTTCCCCTGCGTACTGCATTCTCTCTTTTTTTAACATGTACTTTTAGTGTCAGGTGACACGGTGGCTCAGTGGTTAGCACTGTCCCCTCACAGCATGAAGGTTCCTGGTTCAAGTCCCAGCTGGATTAGTTGGCATTTGTGTGTGGAGTTTGCATGTTCTCCACGTGTTCACATGTGTTTTCTTCGGGTGCTTCGGTTTCCCTCACAATCCAAAGACATGCGCTACAGGTGAATTGAATAAACTAAATTGGCCTTAGTGTATGTGTGTGAATGAGTGTGTGTTGATGTTGCCCAGTAGTGGGTTGCAGCTGGAAGGGCATCTGCTGTGTAAAACATATGCTGGATAAGTTGGCGGTTCATTCCGCTGTGGCAACCCCTGATGAATATAGTAACCAAGTCGAAGGAAAATGAATGAATCCTTTTAGTGTCTTCATAGATTTATATCTTCTAGATTCAAACGTTTTGGTAATCATATTACAATTTTTATATCAACCCAGACTCATTATGGATACGTACCCCATCTACATTTCAAAATACATCCCAGGAGGTATGTTTTTTGCAGTTTTTGTTTTTGAGAATCCACCATAGGCTGCTGTGTATGCTTTTTCATAAATTTCTCTTGCGAGTGACATTCGTGCCTGCTCTTCTCATGTAAATCCACCAGAGGTCACTGTCAACTGACTGACTGACTGACTGACTGACCGACCGACCGACCGACCGACCGACCGACCGACCAACTGATCAACCAACCCCTCACTCACTCCCTTCCCTAAACCCAACCAATAGTGTTTTCAAAAGCAGCAATTGACCCAATCACCTCCTTCCCAAAACCCAACCCCAGTGTTTTCAAAAGCAATACACAAAAAGAAAAGCCCTCGCAGCCTCCTGATTATTTACCATGTTTTCAGATCTTACACCATTCTCACTCTGTTATTTACTTTATTCATTAATTTTCTTTTTTGGCTTAGCATGTTTTACATAGCGGATGCCCTTCCGACTGCAACCCAACACTGGGAAACACCCACACTCTTTAATTCACATACATACACTACGGCCAATTTAGCTTATTCAATTCACCTATAGCCCAACTCTTTGGACTGTGAGGAAAACCGGAGCACCTGGAGGAAACCCATGCAAACTTAAGGAGAACATGCAAACTCCACACAGAAATGCCAACTGACCCAGCTGGGGCTGTTACTGTATTTACTAGTTTATTTTATTTTTTGGCTTTTGTTTTACCTGCTTTCTTAAACCGTTCTTTACCGGACTCGAAGCCTATCATCACAGTCAACTCTGCTCTGCCTTCCAAGTTCGCTGACGAGTCACTGGGCAAACTTGTAACAGCAGAAAAGCCTTCCACACAGAGGTAATCGGTCAGCTGGTAGCGCTAAAAGGAACAGAAGCTGTAGACGGCTTCATACCAGCACGTATCGTTCGTTTTAAAGATTAAATGCATCCATACATACCCCTGGCTACATAATTCACCCTCTCCAGAAATGTAGATGGAGTACATTTTACAATGCACCTGTGTTAACTAATATACTAAGCACTGTTTTCTAAACCAAATATCCAATGTCCTAAACCCATTTTTTGAATAATTCGCTTTTCTGAAAAACTGTAAACAAGTCCAAGCAGTTAAAAAATTGCCAATCTTTTTCTCTTTATGCCAAACTCCAAAATCATTATCACCCACTAAAACACAAATCAATCTGTACTGTGATTCTTTTGGATTTCAAAATTGCAAATGCAAGCAACAAAAACAGGTAACACTTTACAATAAGGTTCATTAGCTAATGCATTTACTAACATGAAAAAAATCATGAACAACACTTGTACAGCATTTAGTAATCATAATTCAACATTTACTAATGCATTATTAACATCCAAGTTCATGCTTGTTAACATTAGTCAATGCACCGTGAGTTAACATGAACTAACAATGAACAACTGTATTTTCATTAACTAACGTTAACTAACATGAACAAATACTGTAGTAAATGTATTGTTCATTGTTTGTTCATGTTAGTAAATGCATTAAATAACATTAACTAATACAACCTTATTGTAAAGTGTGACCCAAAAACAGTTATTTACTAACTGTAAAATATGAACAGCCAAAATGTACAGGTTGTACAGCTGTTCTGAATTTTGATATGAAGAGTAGATGGAGAACATCTGAGAAGCAAAAGAGAATGAGAAAGAGCAAGCTGTAGTGTGTTGATCTGTCAGACCAGAAATAATTTTTTTTTTTCCATTGCCTGTGATGTGGACAAAGTCCTCAGGCTGAGCCCAGCATGGTGCTAAGGAAGACATGACTTGAGTGTACAGTAAGAAGTTTTTCATTTAGTTTCCCTTGACCTTTTGGTATATTTTACAGTGCTAATAATAAAAGACATTTAACACTATAATATATTCAGTCCATTCAGCCACATGTTTATAGTACAGTACACTACTGTACACATTTCCAGTAATTACTGCACATGTACTTGAAGTTGTGATTTCCATTTGTTTGATGTAGTGCCTAATAAATAATGTATAGTTTGTCTATTTGTATATTATTGATTAATGTCTGTGTTGTTAGATTTTTTTCTACATATGATTATTTTGAGTACAGAATACATGAGTTATGAGTTCTGTGAAATTAGCTTGAAGAAAATATTAGTGATGGTTTTGAGAAATGTCTTTGAGGAGTTAAAGGAAATTGTAAAAAAATATTGGACAGAAAAACTTATCATTCATTATCAAGAATTGCATAATGGCAAATAATATCTGATGTATCAGCCTTAACGAGCACAAAACACTGTAGTTTTGTGTGAGTAGCAGATTGAATTTTGAAGTATTTATAATCAGGACCTCCACTCCAGTAAGCAGATCAGTAACTTGCAAACAAATCAGGCTTCACTGATCTGACACAAAAGAAAGATTGAAATACACTAATCACCTTTCAATTTTAGGACTGATCCTCAAACAAAGCTATCATATGGCTTTAAAAGACTTGGAATAAGGAGAATGGCCTACTGTATATTAAGAAAGTTTAGGTACATTTGCATAGTTTTTAATCATTTTGAAAAGTAAAGATGAAAAAAATGTCTTGCCATAAAATTAGTCTTTATACTATTAAAGAACCAACTTACGTACTTTAAATAAGTACTTTTACAAACCCAAACTTTTTCTTAGTCTGCCTAAATGACAGGTTATGAACGTGTCACTACACTCTTCCTCCATAGAAGTTCACAAGAAGTGGATAAGCATTTTTTTTAAATGATGTTCAAGACAGCAGTAAGAACTTGGTCCTATGTTCACTTAATTTTTCTGTGTGTTCATTTTTACAAACAAACCACAGATCGGCATTGGATTTTCAGAAAGGTTGAATATAAAAGAATATTGCACGTTGACTTTATTGGATGCAGTAGTAATGTCACACCACACAAGTGTGAGTAACTCTTTTTATTACACACTCTCAGAAATAAAGGTACATGAGTGGTCACTGGGGTGGTACCTTTTAGATATTCATTTGTACTTAAAGGGAACATATCTGTACCTTAAAAGTTTATATTAGTATCTAAAAATTTTAAAAGGAACACTTTTGTACTTTTTAGGTACTAATATGTACTCTTGAGGTATTAATATGAACCTTTTAGTTACAAATGTGTACCTTTTAAAAAGGTACCACACCCGTGACAGCTCACGCACCTTTATTTCTGAGAGTGCATGTTAATGATTGCTTTGTCTATCATTTACTGAGTATCTATGTGTTTTTAACCTACATCACTGCAGCATTCATTTAAAATGGATGATGAAGTTGGTGGGAACAGCCAACACAATCCCATGACAATTTGTAACTTTTTGGCTTAGTGGTTACTTCATATGAATTTTTAATACTGTATCTCATTTGTACATTTTAGTATGATTTGGTTGGGTTTAGGGTCACCCCTCTTTTTAAAAATCATAATTTTTTGCAATTGTTTGAATTTGTACAAATTAGCCACTTTTACCTCAAGAGTTTGAGCTGGCACAGCTGTCCTTTCCAACTTCAGATTTTTTTATATACAGTAGCCTATATCAAACCCTCCAGAATGTTGCAATTATGCAATCTCTAAATTTAAATCAAGCAAATGTTGCAAAATTGTGTGGAGTGTTGCTTTTTTTTCAAATTGCCTCAAATTTCCTGCATATTTTCGAGAGTCGAGACAATGTTCAAATTTCTGCCACACCATATAGCACTATCTGTATAGTTTCACACTCGAAACATAGTATTTGTGAATAAAAGGCACTCGAGTTGTTAATACATGCTACATACAGTTTCTGGTGTGTGATCCACATCATGTGCCATTATCATATTCAAAGCCTGTTTGAACTACAGTAGGCCACGTGAGTTTATCACTTGTTAAACTTGTATACAGTGGTCCCTCGCCATAACGTAGTTCACCTTTCGAGGTCTTGCAATTTCGCAGTTGTTTTTTATTTGTGCAAATTGACGTTTTTTTTTTTTTTGTTTTTTTTTTTTACAGTGCATTGTGTTCTGCATCCTGATTCATGCATTGTGTTCTGCGTCCTGATTGGCTGTAGACCATTGTCAATCAATCTACTCCGTACCGTGTCACCTGTACAGTATAGCATGCATTCAGCTTGACAAGTTTACATAATTCTTTGATCGCTAGCATTGTGACTCTGAAGTGCTGGATTATATGTTTGCAAGCTTTCTCCCCAACAAACTCCATAATGTCGATGAAACATTCTGCACGGTAGTACCGGTAGTACCCAAGAGGCAGAGGAAGATGTTAACCATCGCACAAAAAAGTTGGATCAGTTTTAATAGATTTAAAAGTGCACTTGTGTGTCTTTCACTATTATTGATCAAGTGATAGAGGTTGATATGACATTTAGAATGTAAGCAGAACTAAAAAAATAGTTTTTAGAACAAATAATAATCCCATTAATCTATTTACAGTACATGTCGTAAGTCAGTGAATTTAAGCTAATTATTTAAAAAAGGATAAGCCATTCTCGTACTTGACTTTGTTTTTTGTGTGACTGAAATGTAGGCAATAGCTATGTTTCCATCCAAAAATATTAAATAAATGTATGTGCAAAACTGGAATAACGCATAAAAGATGTGTGAATAAAGCAGCATTTCCATCCAATGAATTAAAGAGAACAAAATCATCACTTCCTGATTAACTGGCACCAAATATCAACAGTAAAAACAGAATTAACTGCGGCAGAAGACGCTGCATCAATCTTTTCTTTATTTAATAGGCTAAATGTACTTGCGCCTCAGAAGACAATTGACACACAATGAACACGTGGTGGCGTTTGAAGCCATAAGACGTGGAGAACAGACGCTCTTGACACGCTCCAGACGCTCTGGAGGTAATTAATAATATACATTAACACCGAAACAGTTGTGGCGTTTTAGAATGACCAAAACAACATTTCAGATGTTTTACAATGTGCTCAGCCAGCTGGTTTGTCTATTCACACACATTTTCATCATCATCTCTTATAACAAACCTTTTTTTAATGCACATACTAGAATTTGTTCAGTAAAAGGGGTTTTATCGCAGTTTATGCACATCTTTTCTTATCAAATAAAAGTTTATACTACTCAGTTATTATGCACATGTTTTTTTATGCGTATTTTCAAAAGTTATGTGCATCATGGCATTTCCATCAATCGTTTTTATGCGCATATCCAAAATGAGCATTAAAATAGGTGGGTGGAAACGTAAGGTTAAGGCGAAAAATACTGCTTAGTTTTTAAAAAAGGGGAGGAGACCAACAGAAAGAGTTTAGAGAATAAAACCTGCTCCTGACCAGGTTAGGTTCACAGAGTAAGTTACCACGATAATTGACTCTAAGTTAAAGTTACCTCTCTTTTAGAAACAGGCTTGACTTACCCTGCTTTCTCGAGTTTGACAAACTTGCCATTTTATAACGGAAAACCCAGAATTTCTGTCATTTCAGGGTTAACATATTCTGAGTTTTCACTTAACCTCCTTTCTGAAACAGGCCCCTGGACATGCTAAAGGAAAGTAAAAGTTACACAAACGTGTTTATGCTTTTTTACAGCCTTAAAACATCTATAATAATGGTGAAAAATAAAGGGGACTACTTCATGGATTTCACCTATGGCAGGCTATTTTTAGAACGTAACTTCCACGATTAACACGGGACCATTGCATATGCATCCTGTATTACCATTGCATATGTATTGCCCTTTGTCTGTAAGCATGCATGCTGTGCATCATGTCCACCAACATGTTCATATAGCCGTCAAACCACACGGATGCATTATTTACTAACAGTCGGTTTCATTTTCAAATATGCTACAGCAGCTTTAGTGCTAAAGTCTAGTTTCTCTCAGTGTTTTCTATGTAAATGACAGAAATCAATGATTCTAGAGAATCAATGATTCTCTAAAGAATTGAGACGTGTATTTGTGTATTTTTTCACAGCCAATCAATAAAAGAAATGCTGTAAAATTTGCCACCAATTTAAAAAAAAAACAAGCCACATAATCATCTTAGTCATAAAAACATATATACTGTATGCAAAACTTTTACTCAATCATACCAGTGGGTATTTACCTCTGACTCTATAATCCACCACACCTATTTAGACAGTGTGTTCTGATGAAAAAGATACAAAACAAGACAAAAACTGGTCTATTACATCTAAATATAATGCTTTTCATGCTCTTTTTGTGTTATACATTGTTGGATCAGTGAATGACAAGCTATTGGATTATTGTTTACACAAAATGCTAAACATGTATGTTTATTCATCACATTTCTGGCACATTTTCTCAAAGCTGATCATTTTTGTTAATAGCCTCAGAGGCCTCGCAGACAGCAGGTTTGTGTGTGTGTAAGTGTAGGCAGTTTATACATACACATACACAAACACACAAGCAGGCAATGTTGGATATTCTCTCGGAGCCTGTCAGATTTCCTGGCATTGAAAAACAGTCTGTTGGAACAATTCCTAGGAAAGTCCCCCAGCTTTTGAAGTCAAGTACTGTTACAGCCCATTCTGCAGCAGACAGACATGATGATGTTATTAGTGCACATTCTGTAAATACCTGTCACTTTCCTGCGTGTGTCCTGACAGCCAGATCCGCCTCTTTGAGCCCAGTGTTTATGTTTGCGAGCGCTACTTTACTCCCAACATTAAGCAAATGGGCTAGTTTGTCAGAAGGCATGCATTTGCTACCGGAGGCACATGGCATGCTAAGGTATTCTCATATACACAGTATGACAAATGCTGCATAATACTGCACCTTAAATGGTGTAGAGTTTCATTCGGTATACATTACCCTCAGAAACCGCATGTAACAAAAAACAAGATTACTATTCAGGCAATTGAAATTCTGCTCACTAGTTCATTTGCTGATCTTCTCATTTACATACTGATCTACAAAATCCTGGAACTGACAATGACAGATGCAGGGATGAGATTATTACATTAAATATGCCACAACTTCATTTCAGCACAAGAATGGCTGCTTTATGATGATGATGATGATGATGATACTACTACTACCACTACTACTACAACAACAGCTACTACTAGGGATGCACCGATACCACTTTTTTACAAACCGATACGAGTATGAGTATTTTAATTTGTGTACTTGCCGATACCGAGTACCGATACCGATACTTCATAGATTTGGTTTCAATTAAGTTTATTTGTTCGTTTTTTTTTTTGTTTTTTTTTGCCTGTGGCAAGGATGAACACAAAAATCTTTAACAGCAGGCTGCTCCAAGCCAAAAATATACACATTGTTGATAACCCTGCAAATCCAGACCTTATCTATTAACAATTAAGCATGGACATTTAAAGGAAGAGTTATCCTTGCGCTTGCATGCGTCTACGACTTCACACATTACACAAAGTGTGTGCAGTGTACGTTACCTCATGGAGTCACTCTCATTGCATATTGGGAAGGCATAAAACCCTGTTATGCACGATTCTTTCATATTCACCTGCCTTTGATCTGCGGGTCAGGTAATCAAAAAGTACTAGATGTTTAACTATGAGTGGGTCACGGGTAGATAAGATTAATAGCCATAAATACGAAATGCATACTCTCATTTTAAAAATCATGCGACCATCATCTCACAATGTTTATTAATAAATAATTTTTTTTTTTATTAAAAATAGGTGATTAAGCAATGCTGCGCCATTGACAAGCAAACTGCAGAGAAACATGCAACCGTCGCGGCAACCGCAGTGATCACTTTTTCCGAAGTTCAGCTGTTCTTTTTTGCACTTGATTATTATGCGTTTAATGTTAAAAAATCAATAATGAATAGGCCCATAAGAGTGTATCCTGTGTGCATCTTTTATCACTAATGCCGCTCTCTTCCAAAACCGAAAGTTGCTTCGTCTGTCTGGCAATATTTTGGCTTTTAATCGAATGAAAAGTTATTTAGATGAGCCAATATTTAAAAATTGCAGTAAAGTAACTGTGACGTGCGGCCACACATCGAAACTGAGGCCTGATCTCATCTCTGTCTCACGGTCATCCAGACATTGATACGGAGACACCACACAAGTCAAGTCGCAAACCGTAGGATATCTGTAAAAACGCAATCAAAGCCAATGATATGTAGAATTTGTGTAGCCTAATAATTATATTAATTCTAATAAAATTAAAACCAAAATCAACAATTCATTGCATTTTTCGTTTGATTAAAAAATATATTGAAACGAAAAAAATCAAAGGGTGTCTAGTTTGTATTAATTAGTTTTAATATAAATAAAAATATGCTTAGCCTATTTAAGCTTAACGGTTATACGCTGCCAATAGGCAAGCCATTCAAAAACATTATTTTACTGTGTACTGGGTTATAATGTATACTTTACAATAAAAACTAAATGTAGCATGTCTCGCTGTCATTTAAAACATGCAATTCATAACACACCTGAGCTGTAGGCCTGCCTGTGTATGCAGTGTGTAAACCAATGACTGTGTAAACTTACAGAGTACGGGTTAATAGTCATACTACGCACTACGTTATTGAACTCCAATATCTCTGAGGTAGATTATGTTACCCAATAAGCCAATATTAACTTGAGAGATTTTAAAAATAAAAGGCATTTTAAAAAAGGAACAACACGCAAATCGGCAACTAATAAAACTGGTCTCGTGGAGTTTGTAGCATCTGTAGTGTATGCTGCTGTGTAGTGTGTATAGCGCCGCAGTGCGTGTCAACTGCCGCTGGTGAGAGAGAGAAAGTGCGCATAGGAGCTGAAAGCCAGCATCGATATCACCAAAAGCAAGATCATATTGTTATAAATATTCCATTAACACCACTTAACAAAATATTTATACATTTACATGATGTTTATTGAAATTGTGTGATCTGTATAGGCTGTTTTGATCTTTACAGAAGCTGTAAACTGACACGCGTGCAGTGACCGCAGTGATGTTTAAACTCTGACTAGGAGCTTTTAGCCTGTAGTCTTTTGATTTTAGACATAATTTTCCATTACTTAAAATTTATTTCTTTTTTTATTTATAGTTTATATATAAATTGAATGCTAGTTTGTTTAGCTGTGATCATTATGCAAGGATCATATTTCATATTTGGTTTATTCTTCAGTAGCCTATAGATTCGTTAATAATGTGTTTTATAAACGGATTGTTTATAAGGACTAAGTTTTTAATATATAATACATTAGGCTAATTAAGACATTAAGACATTGAAGTCAGGTAGGAAAACAAATCACATCCATGTAGTGAATTACTGTTGAGTGGTATCGGTGCGTGGTATCGGCCTTTCATGTCCGATACGAGTATGAGTATTTTAACCAAGTATCGTACTGATACCCGATACTGGTATCGGTATCGGTGCATCCCTAGCTACTACTACTAATAATAATGTGATACTGATATGGGGCAGCACGGTGGCGCAGTGGGTAGCATGATCGCCTCACAGCAAGAACGTTGCTGGTTCGGCCTTAGCGGGGTCAGTTGGCATTTCTGTGTGTAGTTTGCATGTTCTCCCTGTGTTGGCGTGGGTTTCCTCCGGGTGCTCCGGTTTCCCCCGCAGTCCAAAGACATGCGCTATAGGTAAATTAGATAAGCTCAATTGGCCATAGTGTATGTGAGTGTGTGCAAGATTGTGTGGGTGTTTCCCCAGTGCTAAGTTGTGGCTGGAAGGGCATCCGCTGCGTAAAACATGTGCTGGATAAGTTGGTAGTTCATTCCGCTGTGGTGACCCCTGATTAATAAAGGGACTAAGCTAAAAAGAAAGTAAATGAATGAATGATACTGATATAAAAATGATTATAGATGGACGTATACTCTATCTAGGTGCTAGTACCTCCATTATACCAATGTTTAAAAATAATCTGTATTAATTTTGATGTGTATTTTGCATTTTATAATTGTTGCAATACTATTATTATTATTATTATTATTATTATTATTATTATTATTATTATTAGTATTATTATTTATTCATTCATTCATTTTCTTTTTGGCTTAGACCCTTTCTTAATCTGGGGCCAACTTATCCAGCATATGTTTTACGCAGCGGATGCCCTTCCAGCCACAACCATCACTGGGAAATATTATTATTATTATTATTATTATTATTATTATTATTATTTAGAACTGAAGCCAAATTTTACAAAAAATCAATCAGTTAGACAGTCGTTCTTGCCACTAGGGATGTAACGATTCGCTGTTAGTCGGTTGAAAATTGATTAAAATATGTGACGATTCAAACTGGCACAAATGTTAAATCAATCGCGATACATGTTTTGAACAGAGGGGGTGCTGTTTACAGGTGCAAACTCGCTTTACCTGCACATTAGCGGCGAGCAAGAGGTGGGACAGCAGACTAAAATGACAGCGGTGAGGTGCAACAAACAAATACAAACTGTGCAAATCAAAAAGACGTTTACTTACACTAACAGAACAACGAATATGATGCAGCACAGTGCAAAACTACTGTCACATACGTCTATGCACAAAAGCTATTAATAGGCCAATTCACATAGGCCGGAGGATTGGCAGCTCCGCTCGCTCTGACGAGTAAAGTGAAAGAGTTAAAAGAGTTTTTCATCAGCAGGAAACATTGCAAATGTGCAAAGACCTCATCTTATACCAGAAAACATAGATATTCTGATATTTCTTTTAAAAAATGTCAAATTGCAGCACAGTCACAGTTTTAGTTTGTTTGTAATTAAGGGCCTTCTTTAATATATTTTGTTCATTTTTGATTTGTAATTTGTTTTAAATTTGTAGTTCAGCTGCAAGCTGTAAGTTTTAGTTTGTTTATATTAAAGAGTCTTCTTTAGTTTGTATTATTCACTTTTTTATTAGATTTTGTTTTAAATTTTCAATTTAGTAATGGCAGAAATGATTGTATTTAGTAAAAAAAAAGTGCAGCATTTAACAAAAAAATTAAAGGGCTCTTGTTCACCTTAAATGTGTCTCAAATAATTTTGTAAAAAAAATTGTGACTAAATCATGAATTGTGAGATTAGTATCATGAATCGTATCGAATCGTGAGTCAGGTGAATTGTTACATTCCTACTTGTCACACCCACATTTTCCTTTTAGCACTTAAACTTGAGTATTTTGTTATTTTTTGCTATTGTTACTTTTTGCATGTTAAATAAAAATAAAGTTGAAAAAAGGGAAATAAATACTGATGGCAGCAAATACAGACTACACTCATTTTAAAAATATGCACGGTTGGCTAAATAAGTAGTTTTTTTTTTTACTTTTTTATTTTAGGATCCAAATCAATCCTCTTTTCTGTTATTAGCACTATAAAAACATTAGAAATGAATGTTCTGCATATAAAGATTGCTGCCTGTTTGGCAGAAAAGAAACCACTGAATGAGCTTCTGATAAACATTGCATTCACTCTGCCATGTAGCTTCATAAGAGTCCAAATTTATGTTGCAGAAAACACCACCAAACCATGACACTTCTCCTACTTTCACTGAACACTGCACACTTTGGGTTTAGTCTTTCCCCCCGTCTGACAATAGACTTCCAAAAAATGTCAACATTCTTTCATCACTAAAGTGAACTTTGCACCAGTTCTCTGTCCACACATCATGCTCCTCAGTTAGTTTGGGCTTTTTGATTCTTTCTGTTGATCCAGTCTGATCTCACAAGAGAACATAACTATTTTATACATCGTCAGAAAAGTGGCTCATATACGATTTCTTTTACATGAAAACTCCATCCACTCCTCTTCCCCAAAACCCAACTGTAATTGACCCTTCCCTATAAGCTCCGCCCTCCTTAGCTATTGTTGTTACGCCTGTTAAGCTTTCGTGCCTGGCACGTCGATTACAAAATGTATGCGCTGGTGTCAGACATTGCCAGGGATATTATTAGTAATTTTTGCCGAACAGGTGAGATATCTGCGAAAGCCAGACAAAAAAGGACTGTAGTATGCATTACAGGGGTATATTCACAACATAATACGCAACTGATGAGAAAATAATTTAATCAAAACTGAAGCTAAATACACTGACCATTCAACAGCAAAGGGTCAATAGAGGGATGAGCAAGCCATACTAAAATGTATGAATGATATCATACAAGAACAAGTTTGTGGAGGTGTATGTCTGAAACATTGAGCATGTGTAGGCTCAGACCTTCATTTTGGTATGTTTGTTCTGCATTGTGGTGGATTTTATTGGAAAAATAATAAAATGCTTAGAATGTTGGTATTTCCCATTCATTTCTTATGGATGCCTATTTAGAGCATAAACGTAAAATAAAGAAAATGTTTTAACCACTTAACTTTGTGGGAGTGGGTACATTGCTAGGCAATCATCAACTGTTTTCTCAAAGGATGACAAGCAGACAAAACATTGCTGCAACTCTGATACAAGTTTTATTTATAGAAAAAAAATGTCAAACTCGGCAGTGTTTGGGTGTTCTGTGTGTGTATGAGGTAATTAGTCTACCAAAATATGTATATTCCATATAAAATATGAAGCTGATCCGTCAGTTATTGTCATGTGACTCATGCTGTGCTCGCGGCATTCTGTTTTCAACCCAGATTTTTCCAGGCACGAGTGCATCACATTGCTTGCACGCGTCACTCTCAACATATGCACACAAGTCGTGCGCCTCTATTGGAAATAACAAAATTGACCGTGAAAAAGACTCAATATGTGAATGGCCGCCATCATTTGCGATCTACAGCAGTTGATCTTCTTCTTGCACAGACATGCTGGATATACCTGATTTGTTGACAAATAGGTTGCGGATCCATTCTTTAGCAGTTCTTGTGTTTTTCACTAGGCATTTTTCCTTTGGAAAAGAAACTTTCCAAATATGTCTTACTCATTACGTTTCTTAGGGTGCTTTCACACTTGGTTCAATTGCCTGGACCGTACTCAAGTTTGATTCTCCCCCCTTGCCACCTTCTCAGCTGGTTTGTGTTCACACTGTCTTTTTTTTTTTCTGAACCGCGGTACGCTTGCGTCAACGAGCTGCTGTTGTGTGTACGACTTTTGCTAGGTGACGGACATGAAAGCAAATTGACAAAATGGAAAGACGTACGCATATCGCAGTCATTCTGCTTTTACTGAATATTTTGGTTTTGGACATGCAGAAAGGGACTTGCGTCTTTCTGCTGCAAAAATATTATAAACATTCAGAACATCACGCAATGTCTGCAGAAGCTGTTTTTAAAGGGGACAAGCAGACATTATCACTGTGCTTGGCCTGGCTCAGTCCCACTTGTCATCAAGGTACAGTACGTGATACACTGACACACACACATACACAAACATAAATGAACGTTATGAAAACGATAGTTTGTTGTACAGTTGGCTGTTCACATCCATTATTTGGTACGATTGCATTCATTCCCGAAGTGAACCAGACCAGAATTTGCATGAATTTGCATGAATTTCAGATTTGAATTTGCCATGCATTTATAGTTCTGCATGCTGTTTGTGTTGCTCTGCAATAACACTTCCGAAACACTAGCTAGCAGTGAGGTTTTTATGGTCCTCTGTGTCGAGTTTCTTCGCTGGTGTTTTGTTTTTTCTGAATGCTACCTTAATGTACAAGTAGCTAAAACTAGCTCATTCTGAGGTGGGAGCGGGCAGACGTGCAACAACTTTAATCAGGAGGTAAACACAGAAGTTTCCATCTGGAGCTCCTTCACAGGACTCGACACTTGTAAACGTTCACTCAAATGGGTTTGCGCAGCTCTCTGTCCCGTCCACACTTGTCAGCACTACCAAGCTGACCAATCACAGGGCTTGCACTACACGTCATTGTGACATGTAGTTACATTTTTTGAGAGGTGCGCATCAGTGACAGCAATGGCCAGAGCACATGTGGGTGCTTGACCTAAAAGTATAAATCAGCCTTAAGTATACGTGGTAAAATAATAATAATGCACGTTCAAATGTATTACAGCATATCGTAAAACACACAACAATCTATTTAGTCTATATAAAATGTATTCATTCATTCATTCATTCATTTTCTTTTCGGCTTAGTCCCTTTATTAATATGGCGTCGCCACAGTGGAATGAACTGCCAACTTATCCAACATATTTTTTATGAAGCAGATGCCCTTCCAGCTGCAACCCATCACTGGAAAAACACCCATACACTCTTATTCACACACACACACACACACACAATAAAATCGATTTAGATAAAACAATAAAATGTGAGAGTATGTTATTGGCCAAGGACAGAAACCAAGTATAGACAATATTTTCCAATATGCAGATATCAGTTTTCCATGACTTTTACAACACTTTGTAGGTTTTCCTGTTTTTCCAAAGCTTTTCCAGGCCTGGAAAATGCCATGTCAAAATTTTACATGACCGTATGAACCCTGTGAACAATAGTATTTAAAAAAAAGTCTAGTAAAATACTATCTCCTGTCATAATGGTAAATATAAAATAAATCAGTTATTAGACATGAAAAATATTTCAATAAACAGAAATTGGGGGAAAAAGAACAGAGGGGCTAATAATTCAGGAGAGATAATAATTCTGACTTCAGCTGTATATTAAAAAAAATCCAAAGTTAATTATTTGACCACAAAACGTGCTCTGGGGTTCTTTATGAAAACACTGTATGTTGAGATCCAGATCCTTACTTGCTCAGCACTGAACCCCAAACATCTAGTTAAAATCCCATCAGCTGTTGTGGATTTTGCGTTTTATCTCCCCTCCACTAGAGCCGCTGATGAGATTAGGTAAAACCACCGAAGCAGCTTCACTTCAAGCTTTAACAGGGTGTCCTCAGTTTAAATGATCCCTCAGCTCATTCCAGACACCACTTAACATTCCTTCAATACCAGCACAGCACTTCCACCAGTTTTACCCCCTTTCACAGTTATCGATTCCGCTACATTTGTTCATGTTTCACCTCGGCATTAACCAGGTATCGCTCTCACTCTCCGGGTCTGTCCCAGTGTCTGCCTGTGTGATAATTGATGTGGAGAGAGACTGAGAATCTGTGGCTGAAGTGAGACATGCCATGAAGACAGCAAGGAGGAACTGAAACCACAAGTGGAGAGACAGAGAGGTGATAAACAAGGACAGATTCTGATACAACATGAAAAGTTGTGTCAGGAGCCAGGATGAGTGAAGGAACAAGAAATCTACTGAACAACCACAGATTGATGGTGCTGAGATCAATATCTGTGTTTCTAATGAAGAGAATGACGCGAAGAGAAAGATGGAGAAAACAGAAGTGTGAGAGAAGTGTGTGCTGCAATGTACACAACCCTAGCCTGTGCCAGATGATTTCAGATATCTATCTATCTATCTATCTATCTATCTATCTATCTATCTATCTATCTATCTATCTATCT
>CAIGQZ010001197.1:5964999-5981350 GCA_903798205.1 Danio tinwini
AATTTACAAATTTTTACAAATTTTAAAAATTTTACAAATTTTTTACACCTGTACATACACTTGTCAATTTTGTATATTGCATTTACTACTTTTTAAAATATATTTATTATCTGTTTTTTTTAGTCCTCTGTAATTCTGTTGCACTGTAGAAGCTCTGTCACGAAAACAAATTCCTCGTATGTGTGAACATACCTGGCAATAAAGCTCTTTCTGATTCTGATTCTAAAAATATGTATTGAGAAACTGAGCATCTGAAGCAGCATATATTTGAAAAATAATGTGTTTTACAATGTTTTTACAAAGGAAGCTTATTTGCAGGGAATTGTCAATCAATTCAGTGTGTCCGCAGCTTGACAGAGTATACAGCAGGTTGGCACTTTTTAAGCCAACTACAGTATGCATGCTTGATTGAAGCAGTTTTAGACAAACTGTACATGTACTGGACTGTGCGTTTGGATACTGTCATGTTCTGTTCATAGATTCTATATATGGATTTTGGTCAATCGGATCATGAAGTTCTACAAGACACATTACTATGTTACAGCTGGCACTTAGTCTTTAAAATGAACTCTACAGGGCGGTATGATGCTGTTCTCTTCCAAGCTTACTAGCTGACCACGTACCTCTGTGTGAAAGGCTTTCCCACTGTTAGCAGTTTGTACAGTGGCTTGCCATTTATGTCAGAGGATTTGGGACGGAGAGCAGAGTTGAGAGCTGGGTTCAAGTTTGGCAAAGAACGATTCCAGAAAGCTGGTCAGACAAAAATAAGAGCCAAAAAAAAAAAAAAAAAAGTTAATAACAGGGTGAGAATGTGGTAAAATCTGAAAACGTGATAAAAAGCAGGCTGCTTTGTTAAGCACTATAGGTTGGGGCATCGGTCTGTCGGTCAGTCAGTCAGTCAACAGCAGCCTCTTCTGGATATACGCGAGAAGAGCAGACGCGATTGAAAGAAGTTTGTAATCTGAAAACGCATACACAGAGGCCTCTAGCGGATTCGTAAAAACAAAAACTGCAAAAAACATGTAGCACCTGGGACATATTTGGCGCTCTCTAGAAATGTATATAGAGCTACATAATCAGAATAAGCCTGGGTTATATTTTTGCCTTGATTATCAAAAGCAATATTTTGTATAGGTTTTAAAGGTGCAAACAGTTTGGGAACCACTAGTATGTATAGTATACATTTTATGCAATGTATAGTATAATATGTTTTGGGACTCTGACATTTGCAGAAAATAATTGATTCCTAATAAATCTATACGGAAAACTCTACTTCAGAACACAGTCAGTGAACTTAACGGAGATGTTGAAGTGGAAACATGTTGAATGCCACACAAATGAAAGCCTATATCTCTTTTACATATTCTTTGTCATTCATATCTCCCATCTCACATATGAGTATAAAGATAACCTTTAGAGGATTCTGTATTACACGTGACTGTGAAAGACGTCTGATCCCATGGGTCTGCTGGACCATGTGGGTTAAGTGATGCCACGTCCAAATCATAAATCGGTCCAGCAAGCAGCTCTCTTGACCTGAAGGTCATTGTTTCATTAACTTCCTGTCACTCTGAATTTTCCATCCCTATCTACCCACAAATACAGTAGTCGTTTTTTTTAGTGGTCACGCACATACTGTATGAACACACACACACACATGCACGCACATTTACTTTATTGCTTATGCTTTATTGATTCTTGAAGTGGTAATAATCTAACTGATCTACAATGTTCATAAATTCTGGCTGTGTTTGGAAGCAGACACATTCTCTTTTAGGTTGATTGACAGTGTGTTGTAGCAGATTACCATCAAAAAGTATCCCTGCCTGTTTTCATTTGCAAAATCTAAAGTCACCATTCTATGTACGTGTGACCTGATCTGGCAAAATGAGTCAGAAGTGACACCATTCTATTTTAAAATACAGGCAGGTAAAGACCCAATCCCAATTCTACCCCTTAGCCCTTCCCCTTCCCCTACACCTCGTTTTGCGCGTTCCCGTGAAGGGGTAGGGGTGTCCTAATTTTCTTTAGCTTTAGGGCGTAGGGCTAAGGGGAAGGGGTAGATAGCCCTTCGAACAAAGATTTTTCAGGACTACATTAAAAACCAAGGGGTAAGAAAATTTTGCAGAATACACCAGCTACAACAGCAGTTTCTCTGCACCCCGAAGTAAGGAGTGCCACAAAGTATTTTTTGTCATTATTACAAATTTTTACAAAAATAGAATTGGGATTGGGCCAAAGTGAACAACAATGATTTATTTTTTTCTTATTTTTTTTGCCATTTTCACAGAAAAGACATTCAAAAAATAATTTAACAAAGTTTCATAGTCCAGATAATTGTGTAAAGTTATTTAAATTTTGTCAATTGCTAGAACACTTAAACCCATTGGCTGAACTAAGTTCTCAGTTGCCTGACCTCATTTTGCTAATTGTGCAGACTATTGTCAGTACCTTAAACCATTTCACATAGTAAAACACAATGTGCAGACCTCACTTAGACTTTTCAGCAAAACTCTAAACACATCCTCATTCTCAAAACACACTCTGCACTGTACACAGCAAAAAATGCTTTTCTTACTGAGACTTTTTGTCTTGTTTCTAGTCTAAATACCTAAAAATGATATTCTAATTATATTATAAAATTTACTTACAGTTTTTTTTCTGAATGCTTAAACCCTAAACTAGATTCTCATAGCACAATTTATAAAACGATTAATTCCACTCACTGAGTATGCAAAATTAAAAGCTCAAACACTGCTTTGCACTAAGTTTGCAATTTTGTAACACACACTTTGCAAAATTGTTGGTACAATCCACTGCACAGCACTCTTTTTGCAGAACTGTAAACACAACTCACTGCTTTACACTGAATTTCCAAATGATCTACACGCTCATAGGAAAACTATACACATGTATAGCTATAATTTACATTATTTTGTCAACTGTCTGGCACACTGTCACATGTTTTAGATAATTAGTAAAATTTTCAATCAGATACTTTCCCCGGTGCCTTGGACTAGAGGACATTGCATGTGATGTAGATGAAATTTTGTGGCCGGACCCAGAGAGATGACACGATGTAGTCAGATTCTTTTTTTTCTCAGTGAAATTACTATTTTGTGTTTTGATTTGGAAAAAACACTTGTGCTTGTTTTGATGTGTGTAAATAAACAGCAGTACTTGAAGTTTGCATTCTTGTATGTTTACAGAACTATGAGAAAAAACCAAAAAAAAAACATATATATAACTTTTTTGTTGTTGTTGACAAAAAACAACAAAATATCTATAACTTAACAAAAAAAGAACAACTCTGTAAGGGGTTAAATAAAACCATATTCTTGAAACAAATCATACAATTGTTTAGTCTTCTCGCTCTTCATTATTTTTAAAGATTCTACATAGGTGGCAAACTAATTTTTAAAGACAATCAATTGAGGAGCTCAAAGCAAAAGCCAGATGTAGTTTTTATTCATTCCACCAGTCTGTAGATGACACATTGTGTGCTTATTACATTTTTTTTCTGATAGCTTAAGCACAATTTTTGGAACTATTGGCTATTTTTTGCAAAACTCTACACACTAATTAGAAAACCCTTCACCAAATCTGCAAAACATTTTTGTTATGTTGCAAAAGCTAATAAACCTTGCTTATATCTTCAAACCTTCCTAAAAATGGTATTTTTGTATCAAACATTTAACACAAGCCATCACATTAATAAGCACACAATGTGCCAACTACACACTGATGAAATGAATAAAAACTAAATCTGGCTTTTGCTTTGAAAACAGCTCCTTAACTGATTGTCTGTCAAATAATCTTGTTTTTCCTTTTCACATAAAATTATTTTGCTTACCCCACTGGCAGATTATTTAGCTTGTTTTAAGGAAAAACTCACTTGATTTTGGCATATTTTTTCTTAAAACAAGACAATATGTTTTGCCTGCCTAGTAAATGCTTCTTGATTTAAGATATTACAGTTTTTTTCTGATGGCTTAAGCACATTTTTTGGAACTATTGGCTATTTTTGCAAAGCTCTACACACTAATAAGAAAACCCTTTACCAAATTGGCTAAACATTTTAGTTCTCTTGCAAAAGCTAATAAACCTTACTTAACTCTTCAAACCTTCGTAAAAATTGTATTTTGTATCAAACATTTAACACAAGCCATCGCATTACAGTTTTTTCCCAATTGTTTACACACAATAACTTGTACTTCAGACACAATGACTACAACATGTAACTGATGCACCAAGTCCCTGAACCAATTATGCTAAACTACAAGCCCAATTCCTGCTTTACACTCAAATTGCAGATTTAAAGCACACTTTTTTCAAAACACTACAGACAATTCTCTGCATTTGGCACAATTTTCATGCAGAAAATCTCTTGTTTTCACAAGAAACACACTGTCATTCACAATTGTAAAGTCAGTTGTCCTACTTTGCATACTTTTTACTGTAACTATTCTGTAAATACTTCTGTTGATTGCATATGTAGATTAGGTTATGTGCAACTTTGTGTTGGTTGGGATAACCCTGTGTACACGGTTTTTGTGGGAAAAATACAGTCAAATATATTTGGTACAGTGTATTTGTGTGTTTTATATAAAAATAATATTCTGACAAATTTTACAATGCACTTATGTAGGCCTATGTACTGTCTGTAGTCAGTGTAACACTGAACAAAAAAGGCTTACAGTAAGTCATTATGATAAAAGTGGTCGTAGTGTTTTACATTAAGCATATCAGTGATCAACTGGTTCTTAAAAATGTCTGTTCATGTGATGGTTTGTGTGTGTCATTTGAAAACAAAACACCATTTTGAGAAGAAATGACATTGTTTTGAATGTAAAGTTTGATTTTGCAGGAGAATTGAAGGGTTTTGCTCAATGTGTGTGTGTTTTGTGATTTGTGTGTAGAGTTCTGACAATATGAGACATGCTTTCAGAAAATGTGTGTAAACAATTGGGAAAACTGTAATAAGGCCATAAGTAGTTGTGTAGTAGGGTGTGTAGAAGGATCAACATGACGAGTTAGCTAAAACATGCGCCTTTTGCTGTAAAGGTTGTAAACCTAACGATGAAGAACCATGTTTTCAGACATTTAATGAAGACTTCATTTCTAAGATACATCTGTCTATGACCTCTCTCACCAAAATGAGATTTATTTAAACCCTATATTTAACTGCTGGTATCTCCGTTATGAATTCTTTAACATTGTTATTTAGCACCTCTCTTCAATCTTTCTAATTTTAGTAAATCTGTGTAAAAATGTATTTTAAAATATGTTTTCAAATAAATACTTAAAAACAACTTGAGCTTCAGCATGGTTTATTAGCATTTGTATATAAAAATATACAAATGAAGCTGTAAAATAAATAGTTTATCCCTATAAATCCAATGACTTTTAAAGGATAACAGCAAAAACACAAGCAAAAAACTTTTCTTGCAATTTTCTTATGTTTTCGATTGGAAAAAGAGGACATATCTTCAAAATCATTCAAGGTATGAATAAACTTTGAATAGGATATACTTTTAAAGCATAAAGTCTCCTCTTATTTTTAAATTTGGGTTACTGTGACTTGTAAAATCTTGACTTGACTGTGTAAAATCTTAATAATATTCAGGCTAAAAATATTGCCTTCAACTCTACATCTTGAATAGTGCATTAATTTGGTGAGCTTTTCCTTTAATTTGAATGAGCACCTTGTTTAGGTGATGTCAACCTTGTCAACCATATATGCCTACAATTTCCCCTTTCTCCAGTCCAGCCGCGGAGGAGAGCATGTTTACTCCAGCTCACACCACTTGTGCAGTGGGTGGGTAAATAATGTCTGTTCTTTTCTTCCAGGAGATTATAAGATAAAGAATATAGGAAGGACGACACACAAGCACAATCAGATAAAACAACCCTCCACTCAAGCCTGCCTCTCTATTCCCCCTTCACTAAGAGAAATGATCCACATCTTCTGTGAAACTGAAATAGAGGTTGGCAGCTACCTTTGATTAAACTGAGTGCAGGAGAGTAACAGTTGTTTTCCACAACTAGACAAGGATATTCTTTATTTCCACTGTGTTGTTTTAGTGGATTGCTGTGTTTCTACACGTAAAATGTGTCTGCAATTCAGGAGAAAAATATAAAAGTGCTGGCATAGAGTATGGATTCGGTTGAAGATACTGTCATCCTAGTGGAACCTGAACAAGTGCTATTTCTTCCTTTTGAAATGAGCTTGTGACAGTTTGCATTTGTTCAAACATCCAGCAAAACAACAAAATCTATGCTGTAATGTCTAATGAAGTTTATATTATGTGGAGGAGCAGCGTTCCTCCAAGGGGACAGAGCCCCTCACCCCATCTCTGAGGGTGTGCTTGCTACCTTGTGAAGGAAACTCATTTTGGCCACTTGTATATGTCAAAAAAAAAAACTCATGACCATAGGTGAGAATACAATGGAGTCTGAGAACATGGACCAAATAGTATCAATGTCTCCAGCCTCCCTCATGATCTGGTCAAATTTCTTCTGGAGGTGAGAGTTGAAAATCGCTCTGACATGTGGTTCAGCCAGAGGACCCTCACTAAACTTTTAGGCCTGCAAGGTATGTTTGGCCGCCTCCTCTTCCAGCAGATCCAACTCACCACTAGGTAGTGATCAGTTGACAGCTCTGCCCCTCTCTTTACCCGAGTGCCTAAGACATATACTCAGAGTCCAGACAACAAAACACCACTCAGATTCATATCAGGGATGCCGTTCCTCCCAACCACACCTCTACAGATATCACTTCCGTTAACCACATGGGCATTGAAGTAGCACAGTAGAACAACAGTCCCCAGAACCTTCCAGCACCCTTCCCAAGGACTACAATAGTGCTGGGTACTCTTCACTGGCATTTGGCCCTTGAACACAAACTACAGTGAGAGATCTATCCCTGACCTGACGAAGGTGCAGGGAGGCGACCCTCTCATTCACCGGAAAGGGTTTTTTTATACTACATTTTGTTTGACCTGCTACCTAGGACCTTTTTGGAGACCTTACAAGGACATTTAGCTCCCAACAACATAGCTTCTGGGATCACTCAGGCACTCAAACCGGACAGTTCATGGAGAGGTGATTTATTATTATATCATTAATTTGTGCAAAATGTTTAGGATACACCAATAGTAGATTAATGATTTGTCAATTTATTTATTTGTGATTTTCTAATTCAAAACATTGATAAAATGCATGAAATTATGTTTTAGACATTCCATGTGGTGTCTGGTTTGAGGCTAACAACTTGATCTAAAGCACAAATTGGTGGAACAAGTCAACACTGTTACTGTCAACCCTATTAATGGTATAAAAAGTTAAAAAGATTGCAATTAGCATTAACAAAATCAAATGTTCTCTATCACATTTAAGCATTTTGCATTATTTTACAATAATAATGGATTTGGTTTACTGTAAATTAGACATTTATTGTTTATCATTACAGTTTAAGAAAAATAAATAAAAAATGATTGAAATGTATCAGCAGTTCTGGAATGAGTCTTATGTAGTTATTTGATTCATTCATGTTTTAACTGTTCCTGACTGTTTATGACTATATAAACCAGGGGTGCCCAAACTTTTTATTATGAAGCAAACTTGATTGAGGGTGGTGGGCTGAAGCTAAATATACCAAACTGTACTGCATTAAAGTTTCCATGGTAACTTCCTAATTTAATAATATTTAAAAATGTATAGAAAAAATATTTTAATTGTATTAATAATGACAAAATATTTTTTTATTTTATACTGTACTTATAATACAACAAAACATTAACAACCTCATTTATAACACAGTGGAGTTTCATATACAAAAATTACTATTTTTCCCTTGATAGTAAAATTCAATTTAATTCATCATTATTTTTATAGCTCTTTTACAATGTAGATTAAAAAGCAGCTTAACATAGAAGATTGTAGTGAATTGAAACAGTGTCAGTTCTGTTTTTAGAGTTTAAGTTTAGTTCAGTTTCGTTTAGTTCAGTTCAGTATGGTTAAATATTCACTGCTGGGAATCCAAACACTGAAGAACAAATCCATCAATGCATACCTCTACAAGTCCCGAACCATGCAAGCCAGAGGCGACAGAGGTGAGGAAATAACTTCACCAATTGGCAAAAGTGAAGGATAAAAAACCTTTAGAGAAACCAGGCTCAGTTGGGCATGGTCATTTCTACTATGGCCAAATGACTTGTGCAGAGCTGCAGTCTAGGCGCCAGAGGCTGGAGAATGCTGGACGTCAGCGAAGACTCGTCTGTCCCTGGAGTCCCACAGGAATCAGTTTTATGCTCTCCACTCCTCATTGGCCACCACAGCAGCTGCTCAGGATACAGCCTGGTCCGGGATTATGGAAATCTTGGGATCATCTCTTCACAGGTCTTTGATCGCATCAGTGGCGCTGCATAATCTCTGGGGGCCTCGAGATGAGTATCCCCAGGTGGAAATAGAGAATAAATAAAATAATTAGCATAGCTGCTGTTCATAGTGTATATAAAAGAGATGCAAAAACCTGCGTGGGGCACATCATGCATCATACCGTTATGTGATGCATTGAGTGTATGCTTTACTAAAAAGATAGGTCTTAAATCTAGTTTTGAACTGCGAGAGTGTGTCTGAGCCTCGGACATTTTCAGGAAGGCTATTCCAGAGTTTAGGAGCCATAAATGAGAAAGCTCAACCTCCTTTACTCGACTTTGCTATTCTAGGTACTACCAGAAGCCCTGAGTTTTGAGATCTTAAAGAGTGGGTTAGATTGTAGCAAGACAGGAGGTTGGTTAGATAAACAGGAGCTAGATTATTTAAAGCTTTATAGGTAAGAAGCAATATTTTATAATCAATACGAAACTTAACAGGCAGCCAGTGTAAGGAGGATAAAATTGGGGTGAAATGATCTTATTTTCTAGACCTGGTAATTCAGAGCAAAAAGACTACCGAACCATTCCTTTCCTCGGCAGTAGGTAGGAAGCTGTCCAAAAACGATGATCTGTGTGGCAGATGGGGTGCGTCAAACCATCTTTATCAAAAAGTCCCTCTTCAGGACCTCCGTCTGCCACAGCCCGGTGTCGTTCATCCCCACGTGGAGGACGACAGCTTCAATGCTCTCACCAGCACTCAGTATAGCAGGTACCTTAGCAGAAACATTCTTAATATGAGCACCGGGAAAGAAGTGAGTGGGTACGTTGTTACCTTTAGTGGAAGCAGCACGGACGTGGCGAACGATGGAGTCACCGATGATTGCCGCATCGCAACCCGTCTCGCGGAGAGGGGCGAATCGGTTCTCCGTGGAGATCTCAAACACAGGAGGAGGAGAGGTTCTACACCGAGACCTGGTATGCACCTTACGCGGCTGCACCCAGGGGCCCAGGGCGAACAGCGCCCTTGATGTACTGGGCCTGAACAGAGAAACACACGGGGTTAAGGTGGATAGAGTGTTGAGATTGTATCACAGACGTACCTCAGATGAGCAAGCCGCAGCGCGGGGCATACCGAGCAAGGCCTGTTGTTCCCAAAGCTGTGCTCGCTTCATCTCGAGATCGCGAATCTGGCTCTCTGCTGCTTCCAGCTCCAGCTCCATCACCTCCATCGATGCTTCTCCTGCACTCAAGGATAGACACACAAGCAACATTGTACAGGATGAAGAGCAAAGACAGTAATTGAAACAATGAGTGAATGAAAGAAGTAGGTAGCTTTAGCTGACTAGCGGTGCTAGCAGGCTAAAGCTACAAGCAACAAGCGGATGCTCGAGAGACAGAAAGTTTTAAAGTAGATTTGTTTTTATAAATGTATTAAGGGTTTGTTCACCTCAAGTAGGAGAGACAAATACTAGCGAATGTGGATGTATTTTATAATAAAAAAAAATGTAAATTGCGAAACACACAGCGAGGCAACCGTAACAGCAACAATGACGTCGAGATATCTGTGTCCTATAATTGTGGTTTTAGCAACGTGCTGCACACATATACTCTACAGTATATGACAACAATTTAAAATAAGTGTTTAGGGGGTTCATGACCCTTTAAAAAGTCTGATAAATTCACAACTTTTATTTGAAACATGTAATTTAATGTTGCTTTTTTTGTAGTTCATCAATAAAACAAACAAACATAAGGTTATGTTAAATTAGAAATGACGATCTCTGTTGAAGGCATTTGCCCCAACCTTACCCATTGTTCTCCCTCTCTTCTCAGATGGGATGGCAGGCTAAATCAAAGGTTACCATGGGCCAACTTTGGCCCGTGGGCCCTATTTTTGGGCATCACTGATATAAACAGTTATACAATTTATTACATTCCATTTTATTGTAAAATTAAGTACAACAAGTATGGCAAAAAATGACAACAAAATTTGAAGGATTTAAAAAAAGACAAAATGCTAAATTATCATTCTGTACAAGAGCATATTGAAATCTGTTTCTATGAATTGTTAGTAATTTTCAGCTCTTGATAAATCTGTATATACCATAACATCATAAGATTATAAGATGACATATTGATGAAAGAGGATAATTTTTTTCCTAATTAACAGAATGCTAGTTTATATATGAATCTATTCATGACCAGGGTCATGTTAAACTGATTTTGAATAATTACATTTTTAAGAAGCACTGTGCTGTATAAATGATCTGTATAGTTCAGTTTCCATAACTGTTGCTTTGAGACATTGTGTTTGTATCTTTTGTATAAAATGCTGTAGAAATGAAGGTGATTTCACTCTCTTGACAAACTTTGAGCCACTTAGTGAGTCAAAAATACAAACTTTAAATGTGAATGGCAAAATCCAGTCCTATTTCCAGACCATTCCCTTCTTTGATCAGCAATTTTGTCTTATTTCTGCCAATACACCTTTTTGATAGGCTGGTTTCTTTCACAAACTCAATTTTTCTCCATTGCCCTAGTTCAGTAATCCTATCCTTCTTTCTTTTTCACCCTCTGTTCACCCTCTGTGTAGTTCAAGGTTTGATCTGAATTGTCACAGTAGATGTTAACAGCATGTGTAATGTTTGAAATGTTAAACAAAGTTGGGTTGCAAAGATTCTTTACAAGAAAAACGTCATGCTAACTAGCTGTACCTTAATCCCTTGACCTCAGACTAATGAACAACAGTGTGAGTGACTGTGGCACACAAAGATTGGCCCATTATAACTGGATTATTTATATAGAAGCATTAAATGTGTATAGGTATGAGTCAGACGTAATCATGCAACTATATAAGAGCTGTTTGTGCTAAAACCTTGACTTTATAAGTGAAATACTTATCCTACAATCACAGCCATGCAGAGGGATTTAGAAATAGCATTATATTTACATTAAAAGCTTCTATTGAGATTTTAGAATTAAGCCTTGAATGTCTGTCTTCATGTTTTATGAAGTCATTACCATAAAAAATTATATTATTTGTAATATAGACTATAATTATGTGAATTACTAGACCTACCCCTTGTACAGCTCTGTATGACAAGCTTTGTATGGCAAGCAGGAAAGAATTTTTTTTTTCTCCAGTGGAGAAAGTGTGAGTTTGTTTGTTTGTTTGTTTTTTTTGTTGTTTTTTTTTAAGTTCGAAAGACATGTCTAAAGTAAATTATAGTTTAAATTATAGTAAATTACAGATCTTTGCTCAATACTTTGTTGATGCACCTTTGGCAGCAATTACAGCCTCAAGTCTTTTTGAATATGATGCTACAAGCTTGGCACACCTGTCTTTGGGAATTTTTGCCCATTCCTCTTTGCAGTAACTCTCAAGCTCTATCAGGTTGGATGGAAAGCGACAATGTACAGCCATTTTCAGATCTCTCCAGAGATGTTCAATAGGATTTAGGTCTGGGCTCTGGCTGGGCCACTCAATGACATTTACCGAGTTGTTGTGAATCCACTCCATTAGAGCTGCATGATTAATCGTAAAAAGATTGCAATCTCGATTCGACCCCCTAGACGATCTTAATCCAGCATTTATACGGTTTATACGATTATATACTGATATACTGCCAATCATATTTTCAAGTTCAGGAGAGAAGCATAAAGGCGGCCGCACAAGTCTTCACGTTGTTTTACATACATTGCTCAGCAATGTGTACACCTCCAAATGGTGTTTAAAGAGTCACATACTGTATTTATAAGGTATAATTCAACCCAAAAATGTAATTCTGTCTGCATGTAATGATGTATTCGCAACCACAAAAACACACGTGAGCTGACCTTGAGCTGTTACCACAAAGTATGCCTGTTACCACAAAGTAGGCCTGTGAATGATGCCTACCTTAGTGAACAGAACTTGCATAGGCTGTGAGTAACAGGTAATAAAGTTGTAAATAACATTCAGTTTGTGGCACAGAGTGATCGTTTGGGAGCTGCGTGGGAAGTATGAACCGCACACACACAGTGAAAATGAAACCAAAAGCGTGCACATCGTTCAAATGATCATATCCCATTTTAGTTATGATTTAGTTATGAGTTATGATTACGACAAGCATATAATATGTTTTTCTTTCATAGCGAACACAGAGTGTTGTGCATGAGAAAAAATGTTTAACAGTGTCAGAATAGCTACTCTAGCCTATATAATGTTGAGTATAATGCAAGAGGGAATCTGATAATGACAAAATGTCTGATTTTACCAGTAGAAAAAAAAAGATCTTACAATGTTGTCAATGACAGATTGCAAGCATATGTCTCAAACATAATAATTCAACATCAGAATTATGAATAGTTGTATTCTGAAATAACAATAATAATAGGCTACTCATATTAACATTTATTTTACATCTACAGAATCGTGAGAAAATCATGATCTTTATTTTAAGCAAAAGAAATTGTAAATCTCATTTTAGCCAGAATCGTGCAGCTCTACACTCCATTGATATTTTGGCTGTGTGCTTTGGGTCATTGTCCTGCTGGAAGATAAACCGTTGCCCCAGTCTGAGGTCAAGAGCACTCTGAAGCAGGTTTTCATTCAAGATCATTCTTCTTTTTCATTTATCTTTCCATCTATCCCGATTAGTCTTCCAGTTCTTGCTGCTGAAAAACCTCCCCACAGCATAATGCTGCCAACACCATGCTTCACTGTAGGGATGTTATTGGCCTGGTGATGAGCGGTGCCTGGTTTTCTCCAAACGTAATGCCTGGCATTCACTCCAAAGAGTTCAATTTTAGTCTCATCAGACCAGAGAATTTTGTCTCTTATGGTCTGAGAGTCCTTCAGATGCTTTTTGGCAAATTCCAGGCAGGGAGTGGCTTCCATCTGGCCAGTCCACTATACGGGCCTGATTGGTGGATTGCTGCACAGATGGTTGTCTTTCTATAAGGTTCTCCTCTCTCCACAGAAGAACGCTGGAGGTCAGACATTGCTCATTGAAACTTTAAGAGCAGCAGAATGGTTTTTGTCATAATCACCAGCAATCTAGCATTTGTAGATCACTGGTAACACTCACTATCACCTGAACTACAATTCCCATCAGACACCTCACTAACACACCAGTTTCAGATCCGCCCTGATTACATACACACAGCTTGAAGCTTATCATGGACAGATGTACTGGCCTATGTATATACTACACATTCCCTAACACCTTGCTGAGTCTTGTTACTGTCATACTATGAAGCATTTCCTAGTCTAGTCTTTTTGTGTTTCTTGACCCTTGTCTTGTTTCCTTGTTTTCGTTGATTGCAATCTGTATTGACCATTTGCCTTTGACTTGACTATGCTTTTGGATTGCCCTGTATGTACCTGCTTGCTCCTGGGATTGACCATTGCCTGTCAGACGAATCTAAAGAAAGCTGCACGTGGATACTCACTTCGTTGTCACCCAACTTCCTGGTAACACACTGCCTCTGTAGTTCAAGTCTTGAACCATTATTGAGTAATTGTAATAACTGCAATCTAAAGTGCATTTTGATAATGGGCAGAAATGCATTATTTGTTGTGTTTTGTAATGGATGGAAATGTTAAAATTTATCATATAAATAAATTGGGGCTAATAATTTCACTTCAACTGTATCTTCTTAAGCATATCTTTATGCCTTTTCATGTGTCATTTATAGAAAAGTTTCTGTCTGTTTATGTACAGAATTTAGAATGAGAATGAGGAAGGGTACAGGACATTGTCACCCAAAAGGGCAGGAGTTATAATCAATATGATTGACAGATCTGGACTCATGCACAGCTGAATGAAACAGACACACAGCTCTTTCTATGCTGTTTCAAACATTTAACAGTGCATATTTAAGTGGAAGAAAAGGAACGAGTAAATTTAAAAATGAATCTGTTGTCAGTGATGCGCCTTTGATAACAATGGCATCAATGTTGTCTATTTGTGCAATAGCAATGCCTTTATTGGCATTTGATCTAAAGCTTAAGTCTAATAGGACTAACCATTTTATTGCTGAGTGATGGATTAAACATCAACACGCTAGTCTAAAAGAATATTTGCAGTGTTACAATCATTGTTTCAATTCATGAATGTCGTGGCACGTAATCACACTAAATGTGAAAAGGCCTTATAATGAGTTATTTTTTTCTGTAGTATTTGTGCATCACAGTGAGTAGTTCTGCAAAAGTGATGTAGAACGTGACAAAATCAATGTGAAGGGTGTCAGATCTGAACACATGGAGGACATGAGTCAGAACTCATGGTAATACCAGATGTAAACAAAGATCGGATAGCAATAGCTTTAAAAATGTTATTCCTTTTCATTTTGTGTTAGTGGGGAAAAGCAAACACATGGTCATTCCAAACTGATTCATTTAAAAGGCAATCAGGAAAGTTCAACCAAGTTAAATAAATTCAATTATAACATGCACACATTTATTTATAATATTATGCCTAATATGCTGAATACAGCTCTGGTTGAGTTGTTTGCATCCTTGAGTATTAACATTTCTGTCATAACACAGATGTCAAATATTAAGTATTTAGCTACTTACATTGCACATCTCGGTTTTTAGCCTTTACAAGTGAAGAATCTTCCTGGAATGCACAATTAGCATCTTTACAGTAGCATAAAGTCTGCCCTTGATTTTATTGGTTATTTCAGTCGTTTTAACTGTTGTTCAGTTCATGCAACCTTACAGAAAAAACACTTGAGCTTTTCGCTAGTTTCACATGTGCAACTAAGTGATAAAATTGTGTGTGAGATATCTGAAACACATGTGAAATGTAAAGTAAGTAGTTGCAAACAATTTTAATGGCCTGAATTTACACAAGCAAATAAGAACATTAATTTATTAATTTTCTTTTCGGCTTAGTCTCGTTATTAATCCAGGGTTGCCACAGCATAATGAACTTAACCAGCACAAGTTTTATGCAGCGGATGCCCTTCCAGCTGCAACCCATCTCTGGGAAACATCCATATACACTCATTCACACTCATACACCACCGACAATTTAGCCTACCCAATTCACCTGTACACACAAAAATGCCGACTGACCCAGCTGAGGCTCGAACCAGCAATCTTCTTGCTGTGAGGCGATAGCACTACGTACTGCGCCACTGCGTCGCCCCAAATAATAATAATATTAATTTAATAATAATTTAATTTTCATTTTAATTCAGCCTATACAAAGTGTTTGCAACCAGTTGCCTTAAAAAATATTTAGTAAATCCAATGAATCCTTTTTTTCAGTGATGTTCATATTTGCTCACATGTATGTAATAAAATGAGTTTCACTGTCCCATCCCCGGCTCATTCCTGCTGCTCCAATCACCACTCTCCTTCACCATCTTGTTCCTGCAGCTCCAATCATTGCTCTCGCTCACCAGCCACCTCTCACCACACCCGTGCACAATCGCTTGAATACTAATTACATAAACCTGCACCATCAATCATCGCTCACTATAATAACTCCCCTATTCCAGTCACTCATCGGCTGAAATCAAAGTCGGATGGTTCACCTCACCTTCTCCCCCACTCGCTGTCATGCGTAGATGTCTCGCTTTTCCTATGGACGTGTCTCTTCACCTGTGGAGTCACATGCTATGAATAAGGGAAGTGACTATTATATTCTAGTGGTTGATGGAGGATCTCTTGTTTACCTTGTGAACTGCTTTCAAGATCGCTCTCGTTCAGCAAATACCACTTACCTGCTTCCTCCCTCTGAATAATCCACATTGTTTTGAATAAAACTACTAAAAGAGATAACCAGCCTTGTCTTCCTTGTGTGACTGTTATTTCATATTATGCATGTGTGTGTGTGTGTTGTTGTTTTTTTTTTTTAACGTGGTTGCATGTGATGTTGGATGACTTTTGGTCATTTTGATGTTGAACAAAGTCTTTGTGATGCCAGCTATTATTATTATTATTATTATTATTATTATTATTATTATTATTATTATTA
>CAIGQZ010001197.1:5981360-5995785 GCA_903798205.1 Danio tinwini
TATTATTATTATTATTATTATTATTATTATTATTATTATTATTATTAACAGCTATTATTAGTCAGAATATACAAAAAGTCTTTCAGCAGTCAGGCATAACACCAAAACTAGTGAGGTTTTAGTAATTTACAGTAACATTTTGTAATTTTAAAAACCTTATTTATATATGCTTTAAAGGGCACCTAGGTTACCCCTTTTTCCAGATTTAATATAAGTCTTTTGTGTCCCCAGAATATGTCTGTAAAGTTTCAGCTCAAAACACCCATCAGATTATTTATTATAGCTTTCACTAGATGTTTTTTTTTATAGGTCTCAATAGATTTTTGCTGTTTTTGTGTACTGCGCCTTTAAGGCTAGTCCTCCCCGCCCATTGTTTCCACGTGCCTGCCGCGCGTGCCTCAGTCTCCGCCCTCGGCTGCCTCAGACAACAGACAGACATGAAGGAAGCAGATCTCACGTAACGTTTGTGACAAATACTACAGTAAAAGCTTTATCAATGATTATTTGGTGCATTTGTTGTGTGGAGCTGCAGGATGAGTCACACGCGATGTCGTTACAAAGTTCACGCACACACACAGGCACACACACACAGCGCAGACACACACGCACATACATACAGCGCGCGCGTTTAGCTTTGCACTGTCTTTGCACGCAAATGTGACAGGATACAGGTTAATCTCCACTGCTGTATGGATATCTGTTACGATAATGTACAAAATAAACCTGATTTAACGTCCACAAACCGGGATTGTAGCGTCTTTTATTATAGTTCTGACACTCGGCTGTGGTGATGAAGTAAAGCTGAAGTAAATTGCTGTAATTCATTACACACATGCAATGTTTTAAAACATTTTAAACTTGTCAAACTCACTCTTGATCACATTTGATGATGATTGATGATCCTAAACTGAACAGACCTTTTATTTAGGGTTGATTTGCGCACGTCCTGTCTTGTGGATATGATACGTTACTACGGAGACATGTTAATACGCAGCTGTCAATCAATATTGGTGGGCGGGGGGACCGCACTCCTACGTCAAGTTGCGGTCGGTCTCAAAACGACTCCAATTGGTCCACCGTTTTTATGTTGTTAAATTGAAAAAAAAGGACTGAGTGTGTTTATATCACCCCAATATGACGGTCTATACACTATACCTACACATATGTCTGTCCAAACAGCTTGAAAAGTAGATTTTTCACCATAGGTGCCATTTAATTTAACTATAATGCCCTGACTTTCCCTAAATGTGTATATTTCATCTTAGTTAGTCAGTGTTTTGTTTTTGTTTTTAAAGGTAATTACAGTTTTTTTTTTTTTTTAGGGTAATTAACATGAAATTACATTCAACGCTTAATTTCAAAATCACAATAGAAGCTTTAAATGTAAATATGATGTGTCAAAAAAGGTCTTGTATGGATTCTGGCCATTCTAGTAGTTATAAAATGTTTCAGTGTTAGTGGTGCGCTCAGAAATAAGATACAAAGGTGTTTCTTTTAATATACAAACATCCGTCACCGGGGTGGGACCTGAAAGTAACAGTAATAAGTACCTGTCATATAAATAACTCATTTTGGGTAGAAAACTTTATCCTAAAGACCTATTGTGAACCTTTTTCAGGCACAGGCATAGAATATGTATTCTACTCTTAGGTACACATTTGCACCTTCTTGGTACTTTTTTTTCTCCCCTCAAAAAGTAGGGTACAGCCATGGCAGCGGTCTGATTCTACAAGGAAACATGTCGCTGTGTTCCAGAACAGCAGTGAATGTGTCAAAAATGTGATGGGTGTCCTCTGATATCACACACAATAGTGACCCACATAAGTGCTCACAGGAGGGTGAAATGACAGAGAAATAAATCAGCCGTTTTCACCAAATCAATCCACAAATCAGTCAATCTCGACTGGAGTGGTAACTGAGCTACAGTCCAGTTTTCAGAGTTGTTTAATTTGTTTGTACACTCTCAGAAATAAAGGTACAAAAGCTGTCATATTGTATAGGGTCCATATTGGTACTTCAAAAGTATATATTATTACCTACAAATTTTAAGAGGAACACTTTTGTACTTTTAAGGTACTAATATGTACCCTTGAGGCATTGCAGTTTTTCTCCATTGGTTTGGCTCAGTTCTTGAAACAGGAATTACATTCTCAATACTCTAAGATTGTTTTGCAAAACAGTCTTACAGTTCAGCACAACACTGTAGCTCACTTGCAAAAGCTCATATCTTTCCCAAAACTGTTCGTATATATGTCAAAACTAAATGTCCTTCTCATTTAAACAGTTAGTGCCCCCACAATCCTTTGTTTCTTTGGCATTGCGTAAGCACTGCAAGTCAAAATGTTTAGATGTTTTGTCACTATGACAGAGGACCATTGAAATATCCCTCATGTCCACCTTTCAGTCTTTGCCCAGTTTTTGAAAATGGTTACTGACCTGTTTTTTTTTTTTTTTGTCTTTGACAGAATGCAATTGTGTAAAAAATGAAATAAAATATATTGATACGATTTAAAAAATGATAAGAAATAAGGATTTTCAGTTTGATCTCACAAGGAAATGTAACTATTTTACGTCTTGTCAGGTTAGTGGCTAATTTAAACGTGTTCAGTCGTACAAAAATGTACAATTTTAAAAAGGAGGCATGGCACCCAACCCCACCCCTAAACCCAACCATCATTGGGGGATAAGTAAATCATACTAAATTGTATGAATGAGATCGTGCAAATTCATCCAAATTAGCCACTAAATCAAAAAGTTACAAATTGCCGTAAGATACTGTTGAGATTTTAGGTTAAGAGTAGCCTCCAAGCTTTGACATCACACATTGCACTCATACTGCCAATGTAATTGTAACTATTATCAATCACACACATAAAGTAATTACATACATCAGAATAAAAAAATGTACAGCATAATATACTGTAATATAAACACAAACAAAAAAACTATGAAAATGATATGCAGCCTACATTGCTTGATTGGTCATCTGAGATGTGTGAAATTCCTCCTTTGTTAGTCAAGTTCTAGTTTCACCTGACTGTCAGTTGCTGTAATAAATGTATTAAATGTTCCACAGATTCACATATGATATTCATGGTATTATGTTCTTGACTAATTTTGACAATTGAACAGACTATTGGGCATGTTATGACTTATACAATGAAATGACGCTGACACATTTTGGAGCAAACAACCAATAAACTGAAAATCAACAATCAGTTTAGATCAACTAGATCTATTCACTTGGAAATTGTGCTAAATGTAGGCTAGATGTACTTAGACATTTGCAATTTGATGAAATGAATGAGAAAAATCAATTCTGTTGTGAACAACTGCCAAGTGGTTTGGAGGTTTGTCCATGTTGTTTTGAGAATAATTCCAGTTTCAAGAAATGAGCCAAACCAATGGAGAAATGGAATATCTTTTGTGCTGTGAATTAAAATATCAAATTGAGTATGGAAAGCATTGTCAATTCACTGTGATGCACCGAGATATCGAATTGAACCAAAACAATGGCATGATAATCATAACCGAACCAAACTGTGAGACCAGTGTGGGTTCACACCTCTATATGGTGAAGCTGAATATTTAATAAAAAAAGATAATAATATTAATAATAGATAAATGTTAACATTGCTTTTATCAACAATTGTTTAAAGCTTATACATATATTACTAATATCTAAAATTAACAATTTTCTATCTGAGCATGTTATAAGTTTAAATTTAATCATTATTACTACACTGTTCAGTGTTATGATCCTTCAGAAATCATCTAATATAATGATCTGCTGCTCAATTAACATTTCCCAAAATTATCAATGTTGACAACAGACTTTTTTGTTTTGTTTTGTTTTTTTTTTCAAACTGCAGTCAAACAAATGTCTGATATTTTTGTTCAATAACACGTTTAACAAGCATTTATTTAAACAGTATCAAAAAATTCAAAAATTCTCTAAAGCTTGCTATTACCAAGCCTCTGCAAAAAGCCCTGATGGCAGAAACAAGAATTATTTGCACCAATTATAGAGATTTTGATCGAACTCCATAAGGCCAGAAGCAACACTGTAAATCTCCCCTAAATCCTTCACCTTTATGTGACATGTTAGCGCTGCTGCAGCATGTTCAGAGATACGCCATTAACCTCCTGGACACACGGCCCGCGGTGGACGTTTTATGGTTAAACGGGTGTAAGGATTAGCAGGGGAATAATAATAAAGCGCACTGTAGCCAAGCCATTATGATTGGACGGGCAAAGAGATGAATGTTGTATGTGGTTAAATTGAGCATGGGCTTTCCAGCTGCTGGGCCTGAAAGTACAACACCATAAAAAGAAGAAAAGAAAAAAGAGAGAGAGAAAAAAAAAGAGAGAGAATTATTATAGAGCAGAACAAAGAGAGGAAAGAAAAATGGTACACAGCATGCATTTTGCCAAACTCAAAAGAGCAGAAATTATTCAAGTGCAATCTTAAATAAGGATCAATCAATCAATAAATCAATCAATCAATAAAAATATGTTCTGTTATTATTTACAGAATACAGTGGAGAATGTTAAAATTAAGATTTAATAGTGAACATGGGCCTTTTAGCTCTAAAATGGGCAACAAATGTTCACTATTATAGTAGTTGAGTGTTAAAGTCATAGTTATTTCCTCTTAAATAGTTTTTTTTTTAATAAACCATGAAGCTTTTAGAAACTTTTATGGCTTTATTTCTTCGTGAGAGTTATCATGAGACAAATTTTTAAGTGTGGTTTATTTATAAACTAGTTTTGAGAGGAGCGCGTGCTAATGAACTCACCATACTGTCAATAACAAGTATTCCTTACCTCAGTATCTTCGTATTAAAGAATCCCCCCTTCCACCCCTACTCCTCCTTCCTTTCTAGACAGGATGGCATGGCGACCCAGTGGTTAGCACTGTTGCCTCACCGCAAGAACTTCACTGGTTCAAGTTCTTACCAAACCAGCTGATGTTTCTGTGAGGAGTTTATAAGATTATAAGTTCCGCTTCGGGAGGGGAACTTCAATGCTATGTGGAAACTTCCACTATGGGGATTTCATTCAGAAAGCCAATCATCTGAAAGAGTATGTAAACGGGCCAATGAAATGCCAATGAGTTGGCAGCTTCAGCTTGCACACCTGATGCTTGTTGCAATCAGTTTGCTATAAGAGCACAGCACGCGCAAAGCAAAGCATCATTTTCACTTCAGAGACTTCAACAGCCTTCTGAGACAGTCGATGAGGGTTCCTCCAGCTGAGTTTCAGACAGAGAGTGAACGAGAGCGATCTCCCGGTCCAGAGTGTGTGACGCAGCGGCAGACGGTCGAGCTGGGTTTCTCCCTTGCCTGGCGTCCTTTGGGTTCGGTCCTCCAGAGCGGTATGTATTGTTGCGAATTTCCTAAAAAAGCAACACGGTCGTGCAGCACGTCTTTTTCAAGACGTCACTCCGACTGTGTGTTTCTGGATGCGGTGGTTTCCTGTCCTCGGATGACGGGCACGAGCACTGCGTTTCATGTCTGGGGGTCCAGCATGTTAATGCGGTGCTCGCGGGCAGTGCATGCCATCACTCGGTGGCATGTCTGTTGCGCAGTTAAGATCGCGGTTCGCTCTTGCAAAAGGGCCACCCACCCCAGTTGTCCCCCGCTCCGCGGTGGGCACTCGGGCAGATCTGAGGGTTACAGTGAGAGTAAATCTGCTGCCCTCGGGCTTGTGGACCTCTCGCTCCTCCATGCGCTCCATCCAAGCTTCGAGTGAGAGAAGCGCTCCATCTTCGGATGGCCACCCTCTCACTTGATGACATTGAGGCTCAGATGTCCACCGCTGCATCGGAGGCTGGGCTGTCATGCTCTGATGAAAGATTTCCCCCCCTCCGCTCCCTCCCCTCGGGAGCGAGCGCGGCGGCGGCCGATCTTGAAACAGGCATGATAACCGTGCTTTCCCGGGCTGTTTCGGTCATGGGTCGTGGGTCACCTGTGTCACCAGAGGCGCGGTCTTCCAACGTGTTCCCTGGCCCTTACTTATCCCACTTCAACAGAAGATTTACGGATTTAGATATATTTTTCGGGAGCCGCAAATGCGTCTAGAATAATTTCTAGGAATTTAATACGACAGTACATTGGGAATGCGTGCAGTCCCGATAGGGAGGACGCTGCGGAGGCCACCTGCTACCCAAGTGTGGAGACTGGGGCAAATAGCATATGAACTAACCCTGAGAAGGGGGAGTAAGCATATGTAATAGGATGGTTAGCGGTTAGGGAAGACACGTGTCCGCCTGTGAGGGGGACTGCACCGTGGCAGTATAAGCGTATGGGATCACCTAGTGGGGATCGCACATAGCAGGCACCTACACCCAGAATGCGAGCTGACCAGCGGGCAGACCTACAACATAGTGGGCCAGCGTCTGACTCCTCCGTTGAGCCAGATACTGGGGGCAACGGAGGAATCTCTGCAGGGTTCGCCAGCGGGGAACTTTACTGACAGAGTGAATAAGCGCACGTATCTCTGTGTTAGGGAGAATGGCGCAGCAAACGTATTTGATCCTTAATCACCAAGGGTTATCTAATACCCTTGAGGAAACCAGCTCCACTCGCAGATTGTAAGATCTTGCAAATGTGTTAGGTGTCGCCCAGCCCGCAGCTCTGCAGAAGTCTGTTAGAGAGGTGCCGTGTGCACGCGCCCAAGAGGATGCTATGCTCCGAGTGGAGTGTGCTTGAACCCCTGGGGGACACGGCTCGCCCTGGCTCTGGTAAGCGAGGGAGATGGCATCCACTATCCAGTGGGCCAACCTCTGTTTAGATACGGCATTTCCCTTCTGCCGACCACCATAACAGACGAAGAGCTGCTCAGAGGATCTGACGCTCTGAGTGCGGTCCAGATAGATTCGCAAAGCGCGAACTGGACAAAGTAATGAAATGGCTGGGTCTGCCTCCTCCGGGGGCAGCGCTTGCAGGCTCACTACCTGGTCTTTAAATGGTGTGGTAGGAACCTTGGCACATATCCAAGCCGGGGTCTCAGGACAACGTGAGATTAAGCCGGTCCGAATTCTAGGCACGAGTCACTGACCGAAAATGCCTTCAGGTCCCCAACCCTCTTGATAGAAGCCAACGCGACCAGCAGAGCTGTCTTCAGGGACAGAAATCTTAAAGATACTGAGTCGAGTGGCTCAAATAGATCTGATCGCAAGCTCGTGAGAACGAGGGCGAGATCCCAAGAGGGCATGAGAGGGGGGCGGGGCAGATTAATTCGCCTAGCGCCTCTGAGGAACCGGATGATGAGGTTATGCCTTCCCACGGTGCTGCTAGCCACCGCGTGTTATGGAGAGCGGAGATGGCAGCCACATAAACCTTGAGTGAGGAGGACGACAGCCTGCTCTATAGCTTCTCTTGGAGAAAAGAAAGCACAACGCTGATCTGGCAAATTCGGGGGTCTTCTGCGAGAGACGCACCATTCAGTGAATAGACTCCCCTTCAGGGCGCCTTGTTGAGGGGGCTCTCGCCTGAGTGATGGTATTAACCACAGCCTTAGGTAAGTTACCTAAGTCTTTCTCGCGTCTAAGGACCACACGTGGAGGTTCCAAAGATCCGGGCAGGGTGCCAGAAGGGTGGTGGTGGGGGGGGGGGGGGGGCGTGGGGCGTCACAGGGAGTGAGAGTTCTGACATCCAAGTCCGGTTGGGCCAGAGAGGCGCAACTAGTAAGACCTGTTTCTCGTCCACCCTGACCTTGCACAAGAGCTGCGCGAGCAGGCTCACTGGGGGAAACGCATATATGTGCATGCCCCGAGGCCAGCTGTGGGCCAGTGCATCCGTGCCGAGAGAGCCCTTGGTCAGGGAAAAAAAACACTGGCAATGAGTGTTCTTGGAGGAAGCAAACAGGTCGACCTGGGCTTCCCCGAATCGCGCCCATTCAGCTGAATCGACTCGGGGTGGAGTCTCCATTCTCCTGGACGCAAGGGCTGCCGTGAGAGTGCGTCGGCTGCATGGTTGCGCTTGCCTGGAATATGAATGGTGCGCAGCGGTTTCAGCCGCGTATGACTTCAGAGGAGCAGACGGCGAGCGAGCTGAGACATGCGGCGAGAGCGGATACCCCCCATATGGTTGATATAAGCCACCGCTGCCATGCTGTCCATCCTGGCCAGCACGTGTTGTCGCTCCAGCGCCGGTAAAAAACGACGGAGAGCGAGGAACACTGCCAGCAGCTCTAGGCGATTAATATGCCAATGCAGCTGGGTAGCCTTCCACAGGCCCGTGGCTGCATGCCCACAACACACGGCCCCCCAGCCCGTGCTGGAAGCATCTGTTGAGACAACAACATGACTGGACGCCTGTCCTAGAGGGGTCATTCCAGGGGGTGAGGGGGGGAGGACCCCAATAGGTGGAGGTGCTGGAACACCTTGTCTCTGTGCATAATCAATTGCTCCCGAGAGAGGACTAAAATTAGCCAGTCACCGAGATAATTGAGTATGCGGATGCCCGCGAGCCAAAGGGGCGCTAGGGCACCCTCCGCGAGCTTGGTGAAGACCCACGGAGACAGAGAGAACCCGAAGGGGAGGACTTGTACTGCCAAGCTCGACCTTAACGCAGACCGCAGAAACTGACGGTGGCGTGGAGTATGGCGACATGAAGTACGCATCCTTCAGGTCTATTGCTGCAGACCAATCCCGAGGACGAACGCACTGGAGGATGCGCCTCTGCATAAGCATTTTGAACGGCAGCTCGTGCAGACAGCGATTCAAAACGCGCAGATCTGGAATTGGCCATAGCCCACCGCTCTTTTTGGTACGAAGAAGTACAGGCTGTAAACCCGCTCTCCATCTCGGCTGGAGGGATCGGTTAGATTGCATCCTTGCCAGGAAGACAGCAATCTTCTCTCGCAAGACAGGGGCGGGCACAGGGCTGACCCTGGTGAGAAACACACCCGTGAACTTGGGAGGCCGTTCGCAAATTGAATCGCATAGCCGAGTCTGATCGGCGTATGAGCCACCGCAAAGGGCTGGCCCGCGCTAACCAAGCAGGCAGAGCTCTTACTAATGACTGCATCGCTACGATCACTGACGTACCAGCAGTGGGGCAGCGCGGAGTGGGAGTGCTGATCCGGGGAGCATTGGGGTCCCGTGGAAGAGCTGGAGGTGAGAGATTCACTCACCTTACACCCAGACTCCGGAGGGGAGGGCTGGAGGTGTGAGAGAAAGGAGACCGTCCTCCCAGACCTCGTGAGCCACTGGCGAAGTGCACCGATCCTGTGAGCTGAAAGGCTTTTCATCGCGTCCCAGACTGGCAGTATTCGGGCTATCACATCCAGGGAAGGGAAAGATGCTCTCTCTGAGGAGCCCGGCCTTCCACCGGGGAGAGAGCAGGTTCCCTCTTCTCCAGATGGCCCATCTCAGGAGCGATTCGCGGTCCGTTAACCGGACTTAATGGCACCCTGGGACGGGGAGCGCTGGTTGCCTGTGAGGTGCTCGACGATGCCACTGGCCGGAGGTGCAGGCGAGCGGAGCAGCACTCGTAGACGGGCGCTCTCAGCGACAAGCAGTGGATGTGGATGGTTAGGCGGGGGGGAGCTGTCTTACATCCCCGCCGATGGATGGTCCATCGTATCCGTGAATCCACCAATCCACCAACCATCGTCCTTCCCGGGTCACACGCAGCGGACTTGAGGTCCGTGGAGCTCAGTCGGGTGCGGTGCGGGGCTTGTAACAAGCCTGGGTCGGAACCACCCTTGTGCAGCTGGGCCAGCGCGCGCGCATGGACCCTGGCATGCAGGGTGGAAGCAGCGTGGCCCGCTGCTGTGTGGGCTCTGGCTTGGGAGGCAGAGGACCAACACGCCTTGGATGGGAGTTGAGGCTGATTCCAGCAGAAGGAGGCACCACGCGGGCCCATGATGGCACTCTCAATCTGGGGAATCGACTCATACTTCCTGGCTGCTCCACCATCAAGGGTGGTGAGGCGGAGGCACTCTGTGCACAGGCGGAGGCCCACTGTGCACTTCCGGGAAGAAAGGGATGGGAGGCTGGAAGGTCTTGCCTTTTAATTCTCCACATACACCCATCTAGTCGGTCTGACCGTGGGGCTGGGGGATAAACCATCTCCAGACCCATGACCGAAACAGCCCGGGAAAGCACGGTTATCATGTTTGTTTCAAGATCAGCCGCCGCTGCGCTCGCTCCCGAGGGGAGGGAGCGGAGGGGGGGAAATCTTTCATCAGATCATGACAGCCCAGCCTCCGATGCAGCGGTGGACATCTGAGCCTCTGTGTCATCAAGTGAGAGGGCGGCCATCCGAGGATGGAGCGCTTCTCTCAATCGAAGCTTGGATGGAGCGCGTGGAGGAGCGAGAGGTCCACAAGCCCGAGGGCGGCAGATTTACTCTCACTGTAACCCTCATATCTGCCCAAGTGCCCACTGCGGAGCGGGAGACAACTGGGGTGGGTGGCCCTTTTGCAAGAGCGAACTGCGATCTTAACTGCGCAACAGACATGCCACCGAGTAATGGAATGCACTGCCCGCGAGCACTGCAGTAACATGCTGGACCCCCAGACATGAAACGCAGTGCTAGTGCCCATCATCCGAGGACAGGAAACCACCCTTCCAGAAACACACAGTCGGAGCGACGTCTTAAAAAAGACGTGCTGCACGACCGCGTTGCTCTTTTAGGAAATTCGCAACAATACATACTGCTCTAGAGGACCGGACCCAAAGGACGCCAGGCAAGGGAGAAACCCAGCTCGACCGTCTGCCGCTGCGTGTCACACACTCTGGACCGGGAGATCGCTCTCGTTCACTCCTTCTCTGAAACTCAGCTGGAGGAACCCTCATCGACCGTCTCAGAAAGCAACAAGCATCAGCTGAAGCTGCCAACTCATTGGCATTTCATTGGCCCGTTTACATACTCTTTCAAATCCCCCATAGTGGAAGTTTCCACATAACATTGAAGTTCCCCTCCCAAAGGGGAACTCTCAATTGCTTTCAGAGAAGGAAAATCAAGCTGTAGAATGGCCCAGCCAATCACCTGACTTGAATTTAATAGAAAATACAAAATAAAGATCAAATTTGATAGACAAGATTTTTACACTCTGTTGAAGTGACTAAAAAAAACACACCTGAACAATGCATGCAACATCATTCTCCACATGAAACGTCTTTAAGCTGCCATCACCAAAAAAGTATTTTATGTAAAGTATTAAATATATGTCAGTAGTTCAGTAGTTTCTACTTGTGTCATTTTATAGTTATTACACATAACTCATTTTTCTCGTTTTTTTTTATTTTTATTTTTTTTATTTTTGTTTGTATTGTTTGTTTTTTAACAAATTTATATTATTTTTGAACGACATATTATGATAAAAGTTTTTTTGGGTTTTTTTTTGCTTGCAGAAAGTTGCTAGGCAACAGAGGCACGCATATTCAAAGATGGGGAATTGGTAGCAGATCCTGAAATATAGTACATGCATATAATTTGACCATTATTTGACCATTATTTTTTACGTTATCGTCCGTTATTAAAATTAGGCTGATGTCTTTAAGCCGATATTGAAAGACTTGACCAGTGCACTGTAATGGACCTTTCCACACACCAATAATCCAATTTTATTATGATTAAGACAATACTCTGATTAAAAGCGATTTTTGATTAATTTAATCAGATTAAGGTCATAATTGAACTAAAGAGACAATTAAGACATGTGGAGTATGCCGTACAAAAAGTGCAGTACAGACATGTAAACACCTTAATCGAATTATTACCGTCATGCCTGACTTTTCGCCGCATTTTGCGACAGGATAGTCCCCTCACACACACACACACACATGGATGTTTGACACTATTCTTTGCACCTACCGAGTCAGTGCAGACCACAAACACAGCAGTTCATAGTTGCATCCAATATGTCGTTTGTCACAGGGGGCATGCATGAAATGTTCCTGAATGAAAGTGAAAGTGCCAAACTACAGTTAAAGTCGACAAATTAAAAATGAAACACCCGAAATTACATGAAACTCCAGAGGAAATGTGGATAGCGAGGCAACGCAATGACATTAATTGAATTATGTGCTATAACATGTCAAACAGGATCATAAAAGGAGCATTCAAAAAGCAACTCATGTAAACACCTTAATCTTATTATTGTCTTAATTAGATTGAGGCAAATAATTAGATTACTGATGGCCATGTAAACATAGTCAATGTCTATTCCTTAAAGGTCCGTCCGTTATTTGTGTGGTATTGCTGTGCGTTAATATCTCAGTAAGTAACCACATACCATATCATTGTGGATATGTTTAATATGTTTGCGTGTCATTGTGTATTTTGGTTTAAATTGCAGCAAAAAAGATATTACATGTGTAAACATAATAGCAGCGATGCACGTGCTAAACAACTCGTTGGGTTGTTTGTAATCTAATATGACTTTTAGTTATTATCAACGTTTTGCTTGCCATGCGTTGTTGATGTAAGATTGTATTCAGTTTGATCAGCATAGTTCTAATGATTATAACGAGCGCACGCTGCTTTGAGTAGGCTATGTAGTTCATAAGATCAGTTCAAACTTTTATAAAGTTTTTAAAATAAAATCAGCTGTTCAGTGTATTATAAAAACAGAACATTTAAAATATTTATATTTATTGGCTAATATATCGGTTATCGGCCTCCAAATCAGTTATCGGTTATCAATATCGGCCAAACAATCCATATCGGTGCATGCATAGTGTTTAAAAGACACCACACACACACCTACACACAAAACTTCTCACACAAACCCTGAATTCTAGATTGTTCTAAAATAAATCCTAAACTGTAATTTTTGGAATATACTGTATATTATTATTATTATTATTATTATTATTATTATTATTCATTTATTTTGTGTTACTTTTTACCACTACAATGCTATTTGTTTTCATGTGTCATGTATATTATAAGCAGAAACACTTTGGCAATACACTGTAGCAATTGTCATGCCAATAAAACAATTTGAATTGAAATCTCTCTCTTTCTCTCATTCTCTCTCTCTCTCTCTCTCTCTCTCTCTCTCTCTCTCTCTCTCTCACTCTCTCACCATCTGACTGCAAGCACAGTTAGTCCACTTATTGTCCCCCGCTCTCTCTCTCTCTCTCTGTCACTCACTCTCTCACCATCTGACTGCAAGCACAGTTAGTCCACTTATTGATCTCAATTAGTTAGTCCACTTATTGATCTCAGGGTAATTGACTTTGGTAGGGAAAGGCAGGGAGAGAAAAAAAGCAGGTCAGGAAAGGAAGATAAAAACGTTGGCAGCTAAATAACGTTGTACTATTGGATTCTTTAAGTTTTGCTTGGTGGCTGCGATAAACACAGCAGATCTCCCTTGAGTGAAAGGTAGGGTTCGATAAGCCTGTGCACATTCTGTGATTGTAAACAAGGCCAGTGCTTTCTGTGAGACCTCTGTAAAGCAGCTAGTGTGCAATGAAAAACAACCCATTGACCTTGACCACACAACACTACAACAACACTTCTGTATTAGTAGAGATTCAACGATTGACAAGACAGAAATCAGAATTTATTTTTTTTTTATTCCAAATGTGGGATCAGCCTTTTTTATTTTTATTTCAGCCAGTCCAACATGCACTGCAATTTTTTATTTTAATACTTAACACTGACAGAAAAACATGAAATATTCGACATTAACTTAAACTAATGGACACATATTGATGTTCATTCATTGTGTTCATACATCCACGATTCGCTAAAGTCTAAAAGAGTTTGCAAAAAGACTTTCACGTTTGGATAGTTTTCATTATAGCTCATGTTTAGGAAATTGCTTAGTATTACTAAGCAGGATACAGTATATGTTAATTTCATCTGTGAAAACTTATAACTAAAGCTAAAAAAACATCTACTCTTAAATGGACTACTGTACATGTTTTGTTTTTTCCAATATACACTGTATAAAAATATAAGTTTATTATCCAATTTCACATTTTTTATTCATGTTTTTTTGTTGTTGTTGTTGCTTATTTATGCTTTTGATCTTTCCTCCTGCAAACTGTGATTTTGATAAAGTGTTTTATGGAAAATAGCTTTTTTGACAAAAACTAATATTGGGATTTTTTTGTAGTTTAAAGTTATATATTATATGAGTTGGTCTTATATAGTACAGTACTATAACCTGGTGCTAAACTGTCAGCCCTTTTGTTATTGTAAAGACTTAATTCTCTCTATATATATATTATTTCTTGTAATATATGGTGTCAAATGACTAAACATGTCAGTTAAATTCACTTTGTTAAACTGCTGAGTTTTCAAAGAGTTGAAAGGTTCATTTAATGAAATGATATTTGTAAAGTGTACTTGCTCATCTGTTGATTTGTTTTCTTATATGTTGATCATGGTTGTTTTGGAAATGCTTTAGAGACAGAAGAGACATTTATAGATACTTTAATAAAAACTCCCACCCC
>CAIGQZ010001197.1:6027416-6047905 GCA_903798205.1 Danio tinwini
CTCCCACCTAAACGGAGCTGGACACACCCACTTTCCTGACTTTTTCCGAACTAGAGGTTTAAAACACCCTGCTGATACAGGGGGGTTTCGTAGCCCTTTAAGAAACAAAACTACTACTAGAGGTCGCAATAACCTAATTCCAATGCTAACAAGTGTGGTTTTTTTTGAGATACAATAAACAACTATTTGATCAGTTAGAAATTACATTATCAAAATATTCCAGTGCATTGGCCGTAGGAACTGACCTATTAAAGGTGTCCCGTTAGCAGTGCTGGGAAGCAGGTCGTTCATGATGAGGAGAAACACTGTATATCCCAGAATGAGGGTCATTTTGAAGGAGGATCGGTCGACGCTGTGAGGCGGCAGGTAGAAGGAGAGGATATCAATGATCATGAGGAAGGCGCTGGGGATTATCAGGTTCACCACATACAGGATCGGCCGTCGCTTGATCACCACCTGCAGGATGGAAAGATGATGCGTTTACAGATTTAAAGCAATTGATGTTGAAGGAGCTTTAATATTACTCCGTTTCTGCTTTCTCTAAGAATCAAACCCACCCACTTTGTAGTTTTTAGGCTGTTGTACTACAATATTTGAGCTACTAATAGGGACTAATTTATAATTAGCTTAGAGGGCTGTATGTTTGTTTTAATATCATGTATTAGAATGTAATTAAAAAAGTATTACACCGATAAATACATTCTCTCATTAGATAATCAGAACAGGGCCACAGTTTGATTTGAGGGGACATTTACCTGATAATGGTTTACTGTATCTTGGCGAGTGTTGAGTAAGTTACTCCAAAAAAGTAATTAATTAAGTCATTATACTAATATATTTATTTATTTATACAACAGTTCTCTTTGGTTCTCGAATCTGATTGGCTAATAGCTGTGCGATTATTCTGCAATAACAGCACTCATACAGCCTCCTCACCCTTGTGTATTACTCACCCCACATAGAGTGACAGCAGATTAATAAACTCACTACAGTTTGACAAATACTGCAGCTGTTGGACAACATAATGTACATTTGAGGCTTTTTTAGACGAGAATCTAGTTGTTTAGATTGCAACTATGCAGTTTATTTATAAGGACAGTGCCTATTTTAATTATTTATAATTTCTGAGATACAATTTTTGGTATATTGTTAACCCTAATGACTGTGGCGAGGGGGCATGGCCGAGAGCCGTGGGAACGAAACGAGGCCCGCCACAGATGGTGCACACCGGCCTCGAATCCCATGAAAGCAGCTTTGGACTATAAGAGGAGGAATGATGGCAAAGGAAGACAAGAGAGGACCGGGCCCGGACATATTGTTTTACTTTTGCTTTCAGTTTGACGACAGTCTCCGTGAGGAGCTGCCGTCTGTCAGTTTTATTTTCTTATTAAAAATTATTTAAAACTTTGTCGGTTCTACACCTCCTTCCTCCTGGCGGCCAGATGGCTGTGAAAATCATTACAATGACATTTTAGCAGTTGGTATCATGTCAGAAATGTATTTTAGTCATGATTCTTGGGCTCAGTCAAAAATTATAATTTAACTAATGAAAGAAATGACATAAAACTGCATTACTCTTTCATTGTTTTGACCCCAAAATAAACAAAACACTACAGTAACGAATATAACCTACAGATGTTGTTTTTAGAGAATGACCATTCATTGAAACCATTATAAATGTGCTCAAGCTATAGTTTGCATCTGAATGCCTATGCATACTAATGAGATCACATTACAGAAACACACAGTGTGGGCTGAAGAGCTTCATCCAATCACACTCTCCCCTCCAGTCTATATAATCAATCAACAAGGCATGGATTCAAAAAAGATTGATGCACGAAGCAATCAACATCAGCCCACAGACTAAACGGCATCGCTTAAACAACATAATGATGTCAGCTGGAAAATCTATGGTGGCACAAAAGGATCTTTTACCTGCACAAAACTGAGGGCTCATTTAAGGACTTGATTAACATTAAATTAGTCATCATGGCTCATACATCAAATTTGTTGCAGTTCATGACACACATATCAGCTTTACAATGACATCGAGACTCCTCATGCTAATATGGCAAGCTTAATAATACAATTCTGATTTGAAAAAGAAAACATTAGTAAATTGCAGATAAATCAGGAATATGCTATTAAAATAAATGTTTTGCTACGAGGCTGTTTGATTCTTATTGGCTGATGGATATTCTAATGCCGGGCTCAGACTACCAAGTTTGCATTCAATGCTTTTTTAAACGGAAATGGTGCTGTGTTGAACACCCTGTACTGATGACGCAAGAGTTGCAACTATGGCAGCTGAGAAGGCCATTCTTTGTTTTTTTAACTTACTGAGCCTGATGAAATTGGAATAAATATGTTTTACACTGTAAAATATGCTCAGTGTTACAGTCACTGCCCAGAATAAAAGACAACAGACTTTACTTGGATCCATTTTCCTCTGTTTTATATACTGTACTACCTGACAAAAGTCTTGTCGCCTATTCAAGTTTTAGGAACAAAAAACTTTACTTCTAGTTGATCATTTGGTATGAGAAGCGGCTTATATGAAAGGCAAAGGCCTCTAGATTACGCTTATTTTACCAAAATAAAACATGATCATGTCTTGATTTTTAATTCTATAATTAGGACCGTAAGGTCTGACTGTCCTTAGACTAAAGTCTTGTCACATAACATAAGTAATGTACAGTATAGAATATAAAGTCATGGTGCAGTGGAAAAATAAGTTAATACTATGTATGACTCCCATGAGCTTGGACAACTGCATCTATACATCTCTGCAATGACTTAAATAACTTATTATTAAAGCCATTTGGAATTACAAAGAAAGCATTCTTGCAGGACTCGCAGAGTTCATCAAGATTTTTTGGATTAATCTTCAATGCCTCTTCCTTCATCTTACACCAGACATGCTCAATAAAGTTCAAGTATGATGACTGGGCTGTCCAATTATGGAGCACCTTGACCTTCTTTGCTTTCAGGAACTTTGATGTGGAGGCTGAAGTATGAGAAGGAGAACTATCCTGCTGAAGAATTTGCCCTCTCCTGTGGTTTGTAATGTAATGGGCAGCACACATGTCTTGATACCTCAGGCTGTTGATGTTGCCATTAACTCTGCAGATCTCTTACATGCCCCACACTGAATGTAACCCCAAACCATGATTTTCACCAAACTTGACTGATTTCTCTGAGAATCTTGGGTCCATGCGAGTTCAATAGGTCTTATGCAGTATTTGGGAGGATTGGGATGCAGTTCAACACATGATTCATCTGAAAAATTCTGACACTGTTCCAAATGATTAACTAGAAGTCAAGTTACTATTTGCTGTTCTTACAACTGACTTTTGTCAGGTGGTGTACATGTTGCTGTTGATTTTGGTGATATTTTTGACAAACACACAAAACAAGAGAAAACATATCTCAAACCCTGTTGCAAACCGCTGTAAACCAATTCCAGGAAATGTGTAGTCCAACCTTGAAACGGTGGCAAAATGTTGCTGGTTTGAGCTTGGATGTGCCTTAGGAATAATAAAGTCCAATCTTAACTATTTCCTCAATTCTTAGACATTCAAACTCTAAAAGATGCAAAAACCATGGTGCAACACACACTACAAGAATTTATTAAGATTTCCGTGTCAGAAGGTACACACAAAAGATAAAAACAGACATTGTAACAACACAACTTGCTTTATTATTACTTATACTTTTTTTGTGAAAAACAAAACTGCAAGTTATGCTGGACTCAAAATGCTCAGACCAAATGTGAATTTAAGTGTTTGCGTGAATTGATTACATACAAAGTCAATGCAAATGCATACATAGTAGTGAAATTTCCACCAGGCAGCACAAATCATGTGGAATGCATGACATGTTTGCCTAAATCATGATAATTTGCCTCAAAGATGTTGTCTGTGCAAGCTTAAAAAACTCAATCGTAAAATTAACATGAGGCAAAAAATCTCTCAAGTAATCTAGAGTGATGGATGAAGCGCTTCAGGTCTGATGTGAACTCAGAATTAGTCTGGATGAGGGAATGGTTGGGGAAATTACATCAGTGTGAATTTGAGGTTTGAATTTAAGTGCTAACATTAATAATATTAAATAATAATTGTGATTTTTATTTAAAGCTGCCTTTCTTGACACTCAATGTCACCGTACAAGACAGCAAGGAGAGTCAGTTCAAATAAAAACACAATATTAAAGTCAATAGAATACAATACAATTTTAAAACATGCAGCTGAGTTACAGATGTGTTAACAAATGTGTTTTCAGATTTAAATTGTAAAAGAGAGTTTCAATTACGAAAATCAGGATGTCCCTATGGTGACAAGCCAGACAGAGGGAACAGTGAGGTGGATGGAAGAAGAAGATCTGAGTGTTCAAGAAGGTGTGGCGATATGAACAAGATTAGAAAGGAATGGAGGAGCAAGATTATAAATGGCTTTAAAAGTGAGAAGTATATTCTATTCTATAATAAATTCTGAAAAAGATGGGAAGCCAATAAAGCTGTTGTAGAATGGGTGTGATGTGACAGATAGAGGGAGTGTTTGCGATAATACAGGCTGCAGTGTTTTCTATCAGTTATCATTTATGAAGGGTTTTATTAGGGAGGCCAAACAGAAGGGAATTACAGTCTAAACAGAATGTGACTAAACTATGAACATTAATGGAAGTTGAATGAGGTGTGGGGGAAGGACCTAAAGGATTTATATGTTGAATCTGGAAATAAATGGACCAGGTGGCATAATTAAAGGTGCTGTATGTAAGTTTTTGACTCTTCTAAAGCATACAAATATCATAATATGTTTGCAGATATTTAAGAAACATGCTAAGTGAACATACTTGTTTATCTGAAAAACAATGCTAAAGTCAGACATTCTCCTTTGAAAATGTGCTTTCTGTGCCAGAACGCTGTCTTTGTTTTGGTTATTGTAACCCACTCAATGCCATTTAGCCAATTATATTTCAGCACCCGGGTGGCCTTGCTGAAAAACTATGTATTTGATTCATTCAGTCATGGAGGCTCTCAAAGTATGTCCACGACTGAAACGCGACCTCCGATGGACAGTAGCAGACTCCTTAATAGGACGCAGATTCAGAGTTCCACATGGGTTATTAATTAGCAAATTATATAAATATTACAAATGTAAATATTAGGTAAGCAGGTCACATTGTAATCTATATCCTAACAGCACACTACGTGATGAGTTTTGCTTGATAAGCAATTTGGCTCGTTGAACCAATCGAAAGACGACAGAAATGTAAATACAGCCCTTCAGAAGCCCATAATAGTACACTTACTGCACTCCAATGAAATTATAAGGTGTATAAACTAATTAATACATATTAAACCACTTTAACATTATTATATGTACACGCTAAATATGTCTGGTAACTTGGCTTGCATTGAGTCACAGTTCTAAAGTTCAATTTCAAATGGTTTATTTTATTTTTAAGGTCTGAGGTGAAACTATTTGCTGTTTATGGCAAAAAATGGCATGTAAAATGACAAAACTCACATTATTAGTATTTAACACTGAATAAAGCACATGAGGTGTACCTGTAACAACATATTTGGTCAAGATTGATATTGATGTATTTGCTTACTTTTGACAACACATCCCAACATTTCTAGGATTGAGCTTGTAATACATAGTGAATTGGCAATGGGTTGAAGCATGCTAGGAGTTTGGGTTGAAACAGCAGGTCTATTCCTCAGTTCAGTGGTACGCTTGAGGCTGTGTGTCTAAAGGCGAGCTGCGGGTTCACCAAGCCTGAACTTAAATCCACTGCACAGTCTTCTCTCTACCCCCCCCCCCCCCCCCCCCTCTCTCTCTCTCTCTCGCTCTCAGTTGTTCAGTGTTTCTGGCTGTGCCCCCAGTCAAACTGTTCATGTGAACAATTCAATCCTGCTCCCTAGAGCAAGTCCACCACCAGATTGACGCTGACTGAATTTTGAATCAGGCCTTGTAAAATAAGATTCCAACGAAAAAGCCCCCCATAGTGTTGGCCTGTTTTTAAAAGCAACAGCGTGATACTATCAAACCAGAGCTGTGTCTGCATTAATCCGATACATTTGAAAACATCTTTTTCTCTGCCTTCATTTCCTAATAAGGCCCAGCAACATACATGTCACATCTGACCCTTCACAAAGCACCGCCCCTTTCTTTTTCCCCAGCAAGCTTTCAGTATCAGCCATGGTGCTCCCCTATCAATTTGTGCCCTCCCCAGGGAAATAGTGTATAAAAATGATGAAGTCTATCGATTTCAGACAGAAGCAGACATAAAGGTCTGTATTTATGCATACATAGGAAATATGTAGGATGTGAGAGTAACTCGAAATGAAAGCAAAAGATTGAAGCTACAAACTACAAGCCTAGTGATGGGAAGTGTGGATCAATTAAATATAATTACAATGATACAAATTGATTCCCTAACACATAATTCACAAACACACAAACGAAGGCATCTTGAACGAGACAATAATGCATCTATGACATTATAAGAGACAGTAAGGAACAATTAATTGTTTATCTGGTTCTCCAGGCTATGTGGTTTAAGTTCAACTCACTTGTCATCTTCTGAGTAGTTTACTGGTTATTGTTACTGGTTATTGATAGAAATGATTAGTTCATCAGTCTCGAGTTCTTGCATTAGAGTCATTCGTTCAACCAGATGCAGCACCATTGATTGACAGCTGATGGTAAGGCCAACATCCACACAACCATATCCATTTCTTTTACTTCTCTAGGTTTCAGAAAAAGCAGAAATTTTATATTGGCCAGCCTTTTTTGTAGCTATGTTTCCATCCAAAGATGCGAAATAAATGTATGCACAAAAGTGGATTATTGCATATAAGACATGCGAATAAAGCAGCATTTCCATCCAGTGAGCATCCAACGAGTCAAAGAGAACAAAATCCTCGATTCCTGATAAACTGGTGCCAAATATCAACAGTATGAGTCTTTTCTTTGCTTAATAAATTACTTGAGCCTCAGAAGACAATGCAGACACGTAATGAACGCGTAGTGGCATTAGAAGGCATGAGAAGTGGAGCACAGACGCTCTTGACAGTTCTGAAGGTCATTAATAATATAATAACACTAATACTATAAGGATTACTGCATTTAAGAATGACCAAAACAACATTTCAGATGTTTTAGAATGTGCTAAGCCTGCTGGTTTGTCCATTCACTAACATTTTTATCACTACATGATCTCTTAAACATGTACATAAGTATTCACAGCCTTTGCCGTGTAGCTCTAAATTGTGCTCAGGTACATTCTGTTTTCACTGATCATTCTATATAAGGTCCCAGGGTTAACAGTGCATACCAAAGCACAAACCAAGCATGAAGACAAAGGACTTGTCTGTAGACCTCCGAGACAGGATTGTCTCGAGGCACAAGACTGGGAAGGTAACAGAAAAATTTCTGCTGCTCTGAAAGGTCCAATGAGCACAGTGGCCTCCATCATTCATAAGTGAAAATTGTTTGGAACCACCAGGACTCTTCCTAGAGCTGGCCGGCCATCTAAGCTGATTGATTAGGGGAGAAAGTCCTTAGTCAGGGAGGTGATTAATAACCCAATGGTCTCTCTCTCTGAGCTCCAGCGTTCTTCTGTGAAGAGAGGAGAACCTTACAGAAGGACAACCATCTGTGCAGCAATCCACCAATCATGCCTGTATGGTAGAGTGGCCACCTGGGATTTGCCAAAAGGCATCTGAAGGACTCTCAGACCATAAGAAACAAAATTCTCTGATCTGATGAGACTAAAATTTAACTCTTTGGAGTAAATGCCAGGCATTACGTTTAGAGAAAACCAGGTACCGCTCATCACCAGGTTAATACCATCCCTACAGTGAAGCATGGTGGTGGCAGCATCATACTGTGGGGATGTTTTTCAGCAGCAGGAAGTCTAGTCAGGATAGAGGGAAAGATGAATGCAGCAATGTAAAGAGTGCTCTTGACCTCAGACTGGGGAGACGGTTCATCTTCCAGCAGGACAATGACCCAAAGCACACCGCCAACATATCAAGTGACTTCACAACTACTCAGTAAATGTCCTTGAGTGGCCCAGCCAGAGCCCAGACCTAAATCCTATTAAACATCTCTGGAGAGTTCTGATTTCTGTAATTGCTGCCAAAGGTGCATCAACAAAGTATTGAGCAAAGGCTGTGAATGCTTATGTACATGTGACTTTTCAGGTTTTTTATTTTTAATAAATTTGCAACAATTTCAAAAAAACTTTGTTCACATTGTGATTATGGGGTATTGTGTGTAGAACTTTTCATTTTGGAATAAGGCTGTAACATGAAAAAATGTGGAAAAAGTGAAGTGCTATGAATACTTTCCGGGTGCACTGTATGTGCATATTTACTTATTGAATAAAAAGTTTATTCTATGCACATACGTTTTAATGTGCATTTTCAAAATGTATGTGCATCTTGCCTTTTCCATCAACCTTTTTTATGTGCATATCTAAAATGTGCATACAAATAAGTGGATGGAAACATAGCTATCGTCTGCGTTTCAAGCCCTATACCAGCACATTTTCACCATTTTTCATGTTAATCACTGATGTTGCTCTACGTTTGGCTAATATGTACTGTTTGCTTGGTGAACAAGATGGCGGACAGTAACAGGGAGCACAGAATATCATGTGATGATTGGCCAAATCGCCTGTCAATCAAAATGTCTGTAATTCTGGTCGATTATCAAAATTGCATGGTGAATCAACTCCCTAAAAATATTGTGATTATAGTGTTGTTGGGATCTATTGTTGGGATTTGTAGTGTTTTTTGTATTTTTTAACTGTTAACCATGACATACTAATAAGCTGGCAGATATATCATGCATCACTAGTTTTAGGACCAGTTGCCTAAAAAGAGTCATCTGTAATTTCAGACTTAGGGGCCTATAAAAAAACATGTATTTATGGTTACAAATGAAAGCTATAGGTCAGTGGAAAAATGTCGCTTAAATAATATGATATGCTTAAAAGGGACTCAAAGTGCAAATTACATATAATTTATTGTAAAATTAACTATATAAATTGCTCTAAACTAATAGAAATAACTATGTTCCATCAAGTTGAATCACATTCCTTAATCCTGACATTTATATTATAATAAAATAAATGTTCAAACATTTAACAGACTAACGATCTATTTCAAGAGCCCTTGTCAGTCTGCAGTATTCTTTTCTACTTGATTATTTTCTTTTGTTTTCCACTGTAACAATAAACACAACTCCGGATTTGTGATCTTCCCTCACGATTTAATGTATGGTACAATATAACCTATCCAATGAATAATTCACTGGCATCTCTCATTTTCTCTCCCCAAATCCTTGTATTTTTCCAGGTTTGCTTTCACGCAGATGCTTTTCCCTCTCCACTTCACTAATCCCTTTTGTCCAGTGTTTACTGAAGCATTTCTAAAGAATGTTTGATATCTCGGTTATCAAAGTGATGGAAATGTTGAATTTTGATTAAGGCATTGAATGTCACATAATAAAGTGATATTACTACAAGGATGCAGTACCTTGTATCAGCTTTTGGGATTGTTCGAGGTATGTTGAAAGTCTTTTTTAAACTGTTTACACTTTTAAATGTTCAGTGGTAAAAGTGTAAATACGATTAAATCCTTTCACTCTACCTTGTTAAAAAAAAAAAAGCTCATGGTGATTATAGAGCCAACCATTCTGTGATTGTTTACTGTTTGCATGCTTTTATAAAAAATTAAAAAATAAAACATTGGAAAACTAGTACAATGGAATATAAATTTCATTAGATAAATGTAAATGGGGGAATGTAAAAACATATATACATATTGTAAATATTCACATATACAAATAGACATACACAAACTCACACACATATACAGCTCTGGGGGGAAAGACCATGCCAAATGTATTATCAACTATCGGGATTTTCCATTAGGAAGAAGGCATTTGGGTTAATATTTGTTTATTAATCACAGGAGTTAAGTTCTAAAAATAGCTAGCAATAGGTGACATCCACAAAGTAGTCTGCTTTATTTTTTAACAATTATTATAGATGTTTTAAGGCCCTTCGCTACACTCTCACATTTTCTCAGATAGGCATTAACATTTTCACACATTTTCTCTTGCTTAAACACCCGCGTAACTTCTACCTTCCTTTAGCATGTCCAGAAGTCCAACTTTTTGTTTGATGGTTAGCATTTTCTATGCCTTTTGGGTGCTAGCGTGGGTGCCTTTGACGGTGCAAAATGTTTTGTTGACATTATGGGGTTTGTTGGGGGGGAAACCTGCAAACATCCAGTACAGCACTTGAGAGTCACACTGCTAGCAATCAAATATCTACAGTTGCAATCAGAATTATTCAACCCCCTGATTTATTAGCCCCCCTGCTTATTTTTTCCCCAATTTCTGTTTAACAAAGAGAAGATTTTTTCAACATATTTCTAAGCATCATAGTTTTAATAACTCATCTCTAATAACTGATTTATTTTATCTTTGACATGATGACAGTAAATAATATTTGACTAGATATTTTTCAAGACACTTCTATACAGCTTAAAGTGACATTTAAAGGCTTAACTAGGTTAATTAGGTTAACTAGGCAGGTTAGGGTAATTAGGCAAGTTATTGTATAATGATGGTTTGTTCTGAAGACTATGGAAAACAGAAATAGCTTAAAGAGGTTAATAATTTTGACCTTAAAATGTGTTTTAAAAATTAAAAACTGCTTTTATTCTAGCCAAAATAAAACAAATAAGACTTTCTCCAGAAGAAAAATATATTATCAGACACTGTGAAAATGTCCTTGTTCTGTTAAACATTATTTGTTAAATATTTAAAAAAGAAAAAAAAAATCAAAGGGGGTTCAATAATTCTGATTGCAACTGTATGCCAATCTGGCAAGCTGAACACATTCTGTACTATAGAGGAGACACGGCACGGAGGAGATTGATTGACAATGGTCTACAGCCAATCAGGACGCAGAACACAAAGCGCTGTAAAAAAAAAAAAGCATATCAAATCACACCAAAAAAGCTTTGTGAAACTGTGAGACCGCGTTATGGCGAGGGACCACTGTAATTTAAATAATCCTAATTCCTGCATAAACAATAAAAAAAAATCTGCAAAAATCCAGTTTATTTCACTCCGTCAGCCAGAAAAAATACTTACTTAAATCTTTTTCATTACAAAAAAAAAATCATTAAACCTTTAAACATTTGAACTCTCTGCAAATGTATAAAGCATTAAAAGACAAATATAAAAAAACAATTCTAAGAAATAATCTTTAAGACTATACGAAAGCAGTCACAAATACAAAATATCACACACTGATCCTTCTTATAAAAAGCCTTGTGGAACTGACAGCTATTATATAAGAAAAACTCAAAGAACATTTTTCTGGTTCTGGAGTATTTTTCAGTTGATTCAGGCACACTGGCCCATTTTCCGGTCAGAGTTGAAAACTGATAGTTATCCTTTTACAAATGGTGCAGGCTCTCTCGCCAAGCCCCATGAATATTCAGAAGGAACGAGGCCTTAGGGAAGCGCACTAGCATGGGGCTGCTATCAGACACTTCTCTTCTCCACACTTTCTCTTTTCCCCTATTTTCAGCTCTGCGTTTTCAGGGACGGGATGTAATAAAAGAGGAGAGGAGGACTTGCGTGTGACTGGTGTGATTAATTGAGCCTGGCAAACAGAAAATAAAAAGTCAGTGGAGCCATATTGTTCAGTGGCTTGTTTAGTGTTTGTGTGCCAGAGACGATGAGCTCGCATGATCTGCAGCCTCGACGTTACGCTCTGGGAAGTTAATATTCCTACTGGGAAAGCTTGGTATAATTGACTTTCTGGACTTGCACACTTAACGGTCAGCAGCCAAGGAGAAATCGGAAAATGGCTGCATAACTAACAGTTTTTGTTTGCATAAACGAATGCATGCAGCTTTAAGGCAAGAAACTGTGGCAGAAACAGATTCATAATTTTTTTAATGAACTCGTCAGTTTTTGGATTTGAATTTTTTTGTTTGAGTCTACGCTTGCACTTTGTCAATTTGTGTCTATTACAATACATAAAGGCCATTTTCTCAAAAAAAAATTTCGGTGTTTGACAATCTTAACCAAAACACAAAGAGAGGGTGGGACATAGTGTAGCTCCTCCCCTTTAAAAAAAACCCAGCCAATACTGTTTTGTTTTTAAACACTGCTCTGCCAGTGAGAGTGGTTGAGCTCAAGTGCATCAAATGAAAAGCAAATAAGAAGCATCTTAAAGGGGGCAGGGCATGTCAAATACTAGAGAGGATTTGATTGGTTATGATATGATGAGAAACTGTAGTATGAGGTGATGTGAAAAAAAAAATTGCCCCATTTGGGCGGAAGTGACAAACTACAGGCTTGTATCATGTTTATATCAGTTGTATATCTTCTAAATGCAAAGTTAGCACATTAGCTTTTAGATATTTTAAAAACTAACAATACTGATACTAACCTCTAAACCAGGGCTATTCAATTAGTTTGTCATGGCGGCCAGTTCATGAAAAGCATCCCAAATGAGGGGCCGGAGAGATTTGACTTGCAATATAAGTGATGACACAACAGCAATATAAGAGCCCATATGTTGTATTTTTGTTCCTTAAGACACCCACGCTGGCTTTTTCTACATTAAAACGGTAATATGTTGTATTTTGAAACTACATTACATCACTGCATTGTACAATGTGGCTTTTTTTTACAAACATATTTAAATGTTGTATTTCGAATCACAACAAAATCAGTGTATTGCTTAAGTATAGGCTTCTTCTACATTCAAACACATTTAAATGTTATGTTTTGAACTGCATAACAATTAGGAATGTAACATTTATAGATTTTGGTTGAACAATTATATAGTCTGAAGAATAATCATGATTTCAATGTTATCACGATTATTTAGCATTTATTAAATTCAAAACACTACTAGTTTAGACAATCACAAGAAAACTGCTTATATTTTAAAGTGTTATTTATTGCTGCTTAGTAACCAAATACAGCACAAAATATTAAAGAGCAGGCCTATTATGGGTTTTTGAGAATGACCTTCCATGTATTGTGTAACAGCTCTAAGTTAAACGAAATATCCAGCTAAGGCTTAAATCTAAAAGTGGACAGTGTTTAAAACTATTAATTCATCTATAAAAGAGTACACTTAAAGTGGTGCGAATGAATCGTCGTGATAACGAGTCTTTAGCCGTTATCACGACGATGATAATGATGAGGGGTGACGTGGATACAAAACCGCCCATTTGTTGCGCGTGCAAACCTGGGAAAATTTAAACCTGTAGCATTGCTTGTTGCAGAAGTTCAAAATTTCTCAACTATTTAAACGGCAACGGAAGCGTCAGCCAATCAGATAGCTTTATGCAAATACCCAAGCTCAGACAATTGCTCCAGTTTCCCCCACAGTCCAAAGACATGCAATTAATTTGGAAATTTGGTAAAGAAAAATTACCTATAATAGATGAGTGCGTGTGAATGTGAGTGTATGGGTGTTTCCCAGTACTGGGTTGCACCTGGAAGGGCATCTGCTGCATAAAGCATATGGCAAAATTTTTGGCGGTTCATTCTGCTGTTGCGACCCCTGATAAATAAGGGACGAAGCCGAAGGAAAATGAATGTATTAATGACCATTTTTATTCTTAATGTTATCAATAAACTGTGGAAGTAAGGTAATACCAGCCTGATCTCTCGAGGAAATGTAAGTATTTTACATTTTGTCAGTTTAGTGGCTAATTCGTACGAATTCGTAGGAGTTCAGTCGTACGAAAATGTACGCTTTCAAACCTAACCCCACTCCTAACCCCAACCGTCATTGGGTGATAAGCAAATCGTACTAATTTGTATGAATTAGATTGTATTTATACGAATTAGCCACTAAATCAAAAAGTTACGAATTGCCGTGAGATTGCATTGGTAATACTATTAGATTTAATTTCTTTTACCATATTTGCCTGCAGTGTTTTGCCTTAATCCAAGACACAAATCGAATGCTGAATGGTAATTGTCACACTTCAAAACCCTCCAAGACCAAAAGCTGTTGTGAGATCAATTAATATACTAAGTAGCAATAAAAAATGCTGCAGTGGATTCAATATGGGTTGCATACAGTATCAAAATATGTCAACCTTTAGCTGGAAGCTTTAGAGGCCCAATAAAATGCTAAAAGCCGACGGTTCCTCATGGCTGCAGGGGGGAGCAGGTCATAAGGGATAATATTTAGTGTGGGCCTGACCTCACCGGGCTGAATGCCATCATGACTATGAATGAGATGCGGACGAGTCCAGACATTCATAAGAGCTGGAGAGAGACAAAGCTTTGAGAAAATCGTGAATGGCAGATTTAACCCCGTGACACCAGAAAACGATAAACTGCCTCTAACAAAAATCAAATACCGCAACCTTGCAGCTCGGCGAAGACCAACAAATTCTGTAACTGGAAAAGCAGTTATATTAACAGTTAAGTCAATAGCACAAATTTCTGACTGAGCTAAAAATAGATATATAAAAGATTAACAATGTTTTTCACACTCAAGGCTGAATTTCTTATTTCAAAAATAAAGTAAATTCAGTAACAGTATGACATTGTATTACAGTTTATAATAGCTCTTTATTGGTTGTAGTGTTTTTTAAATAGTTTTTTCCTTCTTGTGATGGCAAAGTTGACTATTTTATTTTTGTTTTGTTTTACAATTGACTTTTATGGTTTGAAATGGGTTTAATTTATTGTCTTTTATACTTACAAAAATAAGGTTTGATCAAAATTCAGTGCAATACAAAATGCTGCTCAACATTTTGAAGTAGTTTATGCTCACCAAGATGGGGTTTACAGGAAAATATTAAATGCAGTATTGTGAAATATATGTATAATTTATTCCTGTGAGTGCAAAGTTGTTTTTTTCTGTCTTTCTTTTTTTGGGTAACTCAGGATTTTTTTTTATGCACTGTTGTTCAAAGTTGTTACAGTAACATTGTAAGACAATAATATAGTGAAATATTATTGCAATCAAAATAATTGTTTTTGGTTTTAATATATTCTAAAATGGAATGTATTCCTGTAGGGGTGTCAACATTAATTGTTTCTTTGGTGCACTGCAATGCAGACGCAGATAGTATGGTATCAGTTCAGTAATAGATCCTAACACGTTATTACGTGCTGATGTTATTTATCTCATATATGCTATATTGCGGTAGTTTACTATGGTGAGAGAGGCGAATGAGAGTAATTAAAATTAAAATTTAATAAAAAAAAAAAAACACATAAACAGTGCACAATTCACTGCGTCCTGAAGTTACAGCAGAACCCAGAAACCCCTATTTCACTGCTGTGAAAATAAAAGCTGTAAGCTCCATTTCTGCGCCTCTCTCTCTCTCTCACTCACTTTGGACATCTGACCTGCTGTTGTGAGGTAACATTTCCTCTCCTCTCACTTGTGTCTGAAGAGCGAGTTTTCTCCACCGCGTCTATCATGGATCAGCTGTGATTGCCGCTGCCATTTATCATTCACTCATTCACTATGTCACTCATCGGTAGGGCCAGACGGAATCTGCAGTCATTTTTTGCTATTTCTGCGCAAAATTTTGTAAAAAATCAGCAAATTTATGTGGAATGATTTTGGAAGAATCATAACTAAAAACTTAATATTCATTAATTCATTTTCTTTTCAGCTTATTTCCTTTATTAATCCTGGGTCGCCACAGCGGAATGAACCGCCAACTTATCCAGCACGATTTTACGCAGCGGATGCCCTTCCAGCCGCAACCCATCTCTGGGAAGCATCCACATACCCTCATTCACACTCATACACGACGGACAATTTAGCCTACCCAATTCACCTGTACCACATGTCTTTAGACTGTGGGGGAAACAGGAGCACCCAGAGGAAACCTATGCGAAAACAGGGAGAACTTGCAAACTCCACACAGAAACGGCAACTGACCCAGCCAAGGCTCGAACCAGCAACCTTCTTGCTGTGAGGCGACAGCACTACCTTCCGCGCCACTGCGTCATCTTAAAAACGTAATATATAAAATAAAAATAATACCTTAAATAACTTTTATTTAATGTTTCCAATGCAAATCCAGTTAGATCCACTTAATTGGCAAGTTTCTCATGTAATATATCTACCAAAAGACATATTACTTCAAAAACTGTATTGTAAAATAAATCATATAAACATTTTCATATTTGTCAATAACGTTATTTAAATTAATTTAAAAACTGTATAAGTTAATATACTTAAAATAAGTATAAGTTTACACACATTTACACAAGTAAATAAATAGACTCAATGATGGGCTAAAAATCGGCGGATTTCTGTGCACGCACATTCCATGTGGGCCTACTCATCGGTGAACAGTGCCAGAGTGTTACAGCCAATCACAGCCCTTTCTGTTGAGCGTGTGACCAATCATAGACGTTTACCAACTCGATTGACAATGCTTAAAAAGCAAGCGGGATAATATTTACATTTGTTTATTTGCTTTAAATGCTCATGTTGTTCTGTGCATGTACTTGAGTTTTGTTTGAAACATTCAAAAAAGAGTTTTCATTGAGCAGGTAAAACTAAAGACAGTTTTTATATCTGACTGCTCGTATTAAAGAAAACATTGTATTACAAATACATATAAAATGTATTTAAAAATTTTACATGTTATAGTTTTTCTCCATTGGTTTGGCTCAGTTCTTAAAACAGGGATTACATTCTCAATACTCTAAGATTGTTTTGCAAAACAGTCTTACAGTTCAGCACAACACTATAGCTAATTCGCAAAAGCCCATATCTTTCCCAAAACTATTCATTCATGTGTCAAAACTAAATTTCCTTCTCATTTAAACAGTCAGTGCCCCCAAAACCCTTTGTCCTTTTGGCATTGCGTAAGCACTGCAAGTCAAAATGTTTAGATGTTTTGTCACTATGACAGAGGACCATTGAAATATCCCTCATGTCCACCTTTCAGTCTTAGCCCAGTTTTTGAAAATGGTTACTGAACTGTTTTTTTTGTCTTTGACAGAATGCAATTGTGTAAAAAACGAAATAAAATAAATTGATAAGATTAAAAAAATTATAAGAAATAAGAATTTTCTGTCTGATCTCACAAGGAAATGTAACTATTACATTAAAGGAGGCATGGCACCCAACCCCACCCCTAAACCCAACCATCATTGGGGAATTAGCAAATCATACTAAATTGTATGAAGGAGATCGTGCAAATTCATCCGAATTAGCCACTAAATCAAAATGTTATGAATTGGCGTGAGATACTGTTGAGATTTTAGGTTAAGAGTAGCCTCCCAGGTTTGACATCACACATTGCACTCATACTGCCAATGTAATTGTAACTATTATCAATCACACACATAATTACATACATCAGAATAAAAAAAAAATACAGCATAATATACTGTAATATAAACACAAATAAAAAAACTATGAAAATGATATGCAGCCTACAGTGCTTGATTGGTCATCTGAGATGTGTGAAATTCCTCCTTTGTTAGTCAAGTTCTAGTTTCACCTGACTGTCAGTTGCTGTAATAAATGTATTAAATGTTCCACAGATTCACATATGATATTCATGGTATTATGTTCTTGACTAATTTTGACAATTGAACAGATTATTGTGCATGTGATGACTTATACAATGAAATGAAGCTGACACATTTTGGAGTGAGCAACCATTGAACTGAGAATCAACAATCAGTTTAGATCAACTAGATCTATTCACTTGGAAATTGTGCTAAATGTAGGCTAGATGTACTTAGACATTTGCAATTTGATGAAATGAATGAGAAAAATCAATTCTGTTGTGAACAACTGCCAAGTGGTTTGGAGGTTTGTCCATGTTGTTTTGAGAATAATTCCAGTTTCAAGAAATGAGCCAAACCAATGGAGAAATGGAATATCTTTTGTGCTGTGAATTAAAATATCAAATTGAGTATGGAAAGCATTGTCAATTCACCGTGATGCACCGAGATATCGAATTGAACCAAAACAATGGCATGATAATCGTAACCGAACCAAACTGTGAGACCAGTGTGGGTTCACACCTCTATATGGTGAAGCTGAATATTTAATAAAAAAAGATAATAAAATTAATAATAGATAAATGTTAACATTGCTTTTATCAACAATTGTTTAAAGCTTATACATACATTACTAATATCTAAAATTAACAATTTTCTATCTGAGCATGTTCTAAGTTTAAATTTAAGCATTATTACTACACTGTAGTAATAAGTGTGTGTTATGATCCTTCAGAAATCATCTAATATAATGATCTGCTGCTCAATTAACATTTCCCAAAATTATCAATGTTGACAACAGACTTTTTTGTTTTGTTTTGTTTTTTTTCAAACTGCAGTCAAACAAATGTCTGATATTTTTGTTCAATAACACGTTTAACAAGCATTTATTTGAACAGTATCAACCTATTCAAAAATTCTCTAAAGCTTGCTATTACCAAGCCTCTGCAAAAAGCCCTGATGGCAGAAACAAGAATTATTTGCACCAATTATAAAGATTTTGATCGAACTCCATAAGGCCAGAAGCAACACTGTAAATCTCCCCTAAATCCTTCACCTTTATGTGACATGTTAGCGCTGCTGCAGCATGTTCAGAGATACGCCATTAACCTCCTGGACACACGGCCCGCGGTGGACGCTTTATGGTTAAATAGGTGTAAGGATTAGCAGGGGAATAATAATAAAGCGCACTGTAGCCAAGCCATTATGATTGGACGGGCAAAGAGATGAATGTTGTATGTGGTTAAATTGAGCATGGGCTTTCCAGCTGCTGGGCCTGAAAGTACAACACCATAAAAATAAGAAAAGAAAAAAGAGAGAGAGAAAAAAAAAAGAGAGAGAGAATTATTATAGAGCAGAACAAAGAGAGGAAAGAAAAATGGTACACAGCATGCATTTTGCCAAACTCAAAAGAGCAGAAATTATTCAAGTGCAATCTTAAATAAGGATTAATCAATCAATAAATCAATCAATCAATAAAAATATGTTCTGTTATTAATAGTAATAGTAGATTTAATAGTGAACATGGGCCTTTTAGCTCTAAAATGGGCAACAAATGTTCACTATTATAGTAGTTGAGTGTTAAAATCATAGTTATTTTCTCTCAAATAGTTTTTTTTAATAAACCATGAAGCTTTTAGAAACTTTTATGGCTTTATTTCTTCATGAGAGTTTTCATGAGACAAGTTTTTAAGTGTGGTTTATTTATAAACTAGTTTTGAGAGCAGCGCGTGCTAATGAACTCACCATACTGTCAATAACAAGAATTCCTTACCTCAGTATCTTCGTATTAAAGAATCCCCCCTTCCACCCCTACTCCTCCTTCCTTTCTAGACAGGATGGCATGGCGACCCAGTGGTTAGCACTGTTGCCTCACCGCAAGAACTTCACTGGTTCAAGTCCTTACCAAACCAGCTGATGTTTCTGTGAGTTTATAAGATTATAAGTTCCGCTTCGGGAGGGGAACTTCAATGCTATGTGGAAACTTCCACTATGGGGATTTCATTCAGAAAGCCAATCATCTGAAAGAGTATGTAAACGGGCCAATGAAATGCCAATGAGTTGGCAGCTTCAGCTTGCGCATCTGATGCTCGTTGCAATCAGTTTGCTATAAGAGCACAGCACGCACAAAGCAAAGCATCATTTTCATTTCAGAGACTTCAACAGCCTTCTGAGAGAGTCAATGAGGGTTCCTCCAGCTGAGTTTTAGACAGAGAGTGAACGAGAGCGATCTCCCAGTCCAGAGTGTGTGACGCAGCGGCAGACGGTCGAGCTGGGTTTCTCCCTTGCCTGGCGTCCTTTGGGTCCGGTCCTCCAGAGCGGTATGTATTGTTGCGAATTTCCTAAAAGAGCAACACGGTCGTGCAGCACGTCTTTTTCAAGACGTCGCTCCGACTGTGCGTTTCTGCCTGGTGAGCGCGGGTCAGCCCTTCGCGGTGGCTCATATGCACGATCAGACTCGGCTACGCGATTCAATTCGCGAACGGCCTCCCAAGTTCACGGGTGTATTTCTCACCAGGGTCAGCCCTGTGCCCGCCCCTGTCTTGCGAGAGAAGATTGCTGTTCTCCTGGTGAAGGATGCAATCTAACCGATTCCTCCAGCCGAGATGGAGAGCGGGTTTACAGCCTGTACTTCATTGTACCAAAAAGAGCAGTGGGCTATGGCCAATTCCAGATCTGCGCGTTTTGAACCGCTGTCTGCACAAGCTGCCGTTCAAAATGCTTATGCAGAAGCGCATCCTCCGGTGAGTTCATCCTCCGGATTGGTCTGCAGAAATAGACCTGAAGGACGCGTACTTCATGTCTCCATACTCCACGCCACCGTCAGTTTCCGCGGTCTGCGTTAAGATCGAGCCTGGCAGTACAAGTCCTCCCCTTCGGGTTCTCTCTGTCTCCGCGGGTCTTCACCAAGCTCGCGGAGGGGGC
>CAIGQZ010001197.1:6056081-6086979 GCA_903798205.1 Danio tinwini
TATTATTATTATTATTATTATTATTATTATTATTATTATTTTATAAGTGTGCTCTCTCTCCTGGGGGACACTGCTCCCCCTGGAACATGAAGCGAGGGTGATGGCATAAACTAAAAAATGGACCAACCTCTATTTTAATACAGCACTTCCCTTCTGCTGATCATAACAGAAAAGAGCTGCGTATGCTCTCGTGTCACATTAAGCGCAGTGCGCGGACATAGCAATGAAAAGGCTGGGTCTGCCTCCTCCGCAGACAGCGCTTGCAGGCTCACCACCTAATATTAAAAAGGGGGCGGTAGAAGCCTTGGCACAAGTTGAACCAAGGTCTCAGGTAAACGTGAGAGTAGGTCGGTCCAAATTACTGGCACAATTCGTTGGATACTGATCGAGTGGCTCAACGGACCTAATCATAACTGCTGGGGCTAGAGAGAGATCCCAAGAGGGCGAGAGAGGGGGCGGGGATGGATTAACATCCCACACCACGTGCCTCTGAGAAACCGGCTGAAGAGGTTATGCTTTCCCAGCGCGCTACCATCCACATTAAAAATTAGTAAAAATGCGGATGATCGCACATCAAACCTTCAGTGTGGAGGGAGACAGCCAGCGCTCCAGCTATCCTGAAAGAAGAAAACACAACACTAATCTGGCATGTCCTGGGGTTTTCTCAGAGAGAATTCCCACACAACAAATAGACTCCACTGCAGAACATGGGCATACTTAAAAAGGTGCTCTAGCCTGTAGTGACGATGTTAACTATCGCACTGATAAGTCACCTAAGTCCACCGCGCTCTGTCTAGAAACCATCCAAAGAGGTTCCAGAGCCCTGCACGGGTGCCAGAGGGTGCCTGTCCCAGAAAAAGGAAGTGCTTTTTCCGGGGAATTCATCAGGGAGGGCCATCACAAGTCTGGAAACTCAGGTCCGGTTGGGCCAAAGAGGCACAACGAGCAAGACCCGCTCCTCGTCTCCCCGACCTTGCACAGTGTCTGTGCGAGCAGGCTCGCTGGGGACAGAAAACGCATATTGCGTAACCCGGCACCAGCTGAGAGCCAGCGCCTTTGTGCAGAGCAGGAAAAGCAGCCAGCGAAGGGCCGCTCAGGAGAAACAGCAGGATGACCTGTGCTTCCCTGAAGCGTGCCTATAACAGCTGGAACGTACCGGGGTGGAGTCTTCATTCTCCCGGAAACATAGCGATCCTGAGAGCTTGTAAGCTGGCATGGAAAGCTTGTACAGGATATGAACGGTACGCAGCTTTTTAGTCGCAAGACTTCGGAGGAGCGGATGGCAAGCGAACTGAGACATGCTGTGGTGGTGCACACCGCCCTAATGGTTGATGTACGCCATCGCAGCCATGCTGGCTGTCCTAACCAACACGCGTTTTCCCCTCCCGCTTTGGTAGTGAACGGCGGAGAGCGAAAAACAATGCCAACAGCTCCAGGCAGTTGAAATGCCAATGCAACCGGGGTCTGATTTACAAACCTGCAGCTGCATGCTCGATACACACAGCCCGCCAGCCAATACTGGAAGCATCTGTCAGAATGACAGCATAACTAGACACTTGTTCTAAGGGCACTCAGGCCCATAGAAGGCAAGATCCAAGCAGGGGCTGAAGGTGTGGAGAAACAGCGTGGTGACATAAACCCGGTGCCTCTCCGTGTGCAATGCCCATCTGGGGACCTGATCGCGAAGTTAGCGCTGAATTAGTCTCATATGAACAATTGAGCGGCGTGATAGCGGCTACAAATGTCATTTGCCCCAGGAGCCTCTGAATAATTTTAGTGAGACCAATATAACTGCCGAATTAATCAGACAGGACAGCGCCAGCACGCTAAGAGCGCACTGTGATGCAGACCGAGTCCAGCTCCCACCCGAGATGAGAGAAGCTCTGCCCGGGGGAGAGCCTGCTCATACTCAGTTGACCCGAAACCCGAACAAGCCGACATCCAGCCGGAGCACCAGGTCCCTGTGCATAATCGATCAGTTCAGAGAACTAAATAATAACAGTCAATGAATAATCAAAAATGCAGATGCGTGTGTGCCAAAGAGGAAACAGGAACAGCCTGAATGGGAGGACTGTTATCACCATGTTCAACCCCCCGTCACAATCACAGTATAAGGAGGAAGAGAGTGAGACATGGAGCGAGCGTCCTTCAGGTCTATAGCTGCAACCAATCCCAGGGACGGACGCACTGGGGGATGCGTTTCTGCATGAGCATCTCGATAGACATCCTGAACAGATGACAGATCAAAACGCGCAGATAGGATTGGTATAACCCACCGATCTCTGGATACAATGAAGGGGGGCGTAAACTCGCTCTTCATCTCGGCTGGAGGACTGGCTTGATTATATCTTTCGCCAGGAGGATAATATTCTTCTCACGCGAGACAGGGGGTGACATAGCGATGATCGCTTAAATGCACACTTGTGAACTCGGGAGGCCAACAGCGAATTGAAATGCATAGTCGAGTCTGACCGTCCGCCTGAGCTACTGCACGGGCTGAGCAGCGCTAACCAGGCTGACAGAGCCCGCGAACTAGCAGCATCACCGGAACGATCACTGACGTACCCGCGGAGGGGCAGCTTCGGGATGGGGAGTGCTCATCCCGGGAAGCGGAGCGTCCCGAGGAAAAGGTAAAAATAAAAGATTGACTCCTACCTTCCTCCTAGGATCCCGCAGAGTGGCTGGAGGTGTGAGAAAGGAGCTCATCCTCTGGCGCCCTCAAGCCTATGGCAAAATGCACCAAAGCTGAGAGCTGGAAGGCAGCGCGTCCCATGCTGGCAGCAATTGGGCTTCCACACCCAGAGGGAGAAAAAGCCGCTCTTTTTGGATCGCTACATACATTCTCGGGGGAGCCCCGGCCTCCACCGGGGAAAGAACGGTTCTCCTCCTCTCCAAGCGGCCCGCCTCAGGTTCGCTTCGCAGTCCACTTACTGGACTTAGCGGCGATATGTGACGGGAGGTCAACTCCCCGCAGGGGGGCTCGGCGCGTTCACTAGCCATGGAGCCGTGGAAAGAGCGCACTCGGCGAGGAACAGCCAGCGCGGACGGGTCTGATGGGGAGAGCAGTTTTCCGAGCCCACAAATAGATGACCTGCTCCATCGCGCACGGCTGATCTTTCACCACCGAGGATTCCTGGGTAAAATCCCTGATGGTGTCGCCAAGAAGGCCTGCCTTGTATATGGGCACACTAAGAAAGTGTACTTTGTCAGCGCGGCGCATATCTTCAGGGTAAGCCAGGGTGGCATTTCAGGACCACTATGTGGCCATTGTCCTCCCTAGGGCACAGGCGGCCGACTGAATGTCATGAGAGCATAGTCGATGACCTTGCGATGCTTACGCATAAGCCTGGGGAAGAACCGCCCCTGTGCAGCACAGCCAGGAGGTCGTGGGGCACGGCAGAAGCGGCATGGTCCACAGCGGTGTGGGCTCTGGCCTTGATAGACACAGATAACCCACCCGCCTTAGACAGAGGTCTCAGCTTATCCTCCAGGTGACGGCGCCAGCCACCCGAGGAAATAGCTTTGTACCCACTGGCCGCCTCGCCATCAAGGGAGGTGAAGGCAGAAGCACACGTGAACCAGGCGGAGAAAAACTCCCTCTATGCCAGTGTGTGCTCGCTGTGCACCCCTGGGAAGAAGGGGACGGGGGCTGGAAGATTAATCTTAGATCAGCCCGCACGTCACACCCTCTAGTCGGTCCAGCTGTGAGACTGGGGGACAAGCCATCTCCAGCCGCACTGCCGAAACAGCCCAGGAAGCGCAGCCGTTATGTCTGATTTGAGAACCGTGACCGCGCATTGCACACCATAGGATAGAAGCGAGCCCAGTCTGTCATCTGAGCATAACAGCTTGCCCTCCGATGTCGTGATGGACCTTTGATCTCTGGTGTCATCAAGCGGAGGAGCGGGAACTGTACAACTGCCTGAAGCTTGGATGGGGCGCGCTGTGGAGGAGTGGGGGGTCCGCCAGCCCGGAGGCGACAGACAAACCCCCACTGTGATCCTCAGATCTGCCCGCATGCTAACCTCTTTCGCAGGGAGCAACGGGGGTGGACGAAGCCGCAATCTCACTTGTGCAAAAGCCACGCCCTCGCAGTGAGAGCATGAGCTGTCCGCGGGCACCGCATTGACATGCTGGACCCTCAGACCTGTCATGCGATACCCGTGCCCATCATGCGGAGATAGGAACCACCGCATCCAGAAACGCACAGTCAGAACAGCGTTTTGAAAAAGACGTGTTGATTGACTGTGTTGCTCTCTTAGGGAATCTGCCTCTTTAAATGGAAACTGCTTTTTTGTGCACACAAGCGAAACGCTCAGGGGACAGGAATCCCAGATCAACCGTCGCTGTTGCGTTATCTCCACCACTGGTGATTAAACCTGAAATCAGGTTGGCAGATAGCGTGTCTTCAGTCTCGTGATCAGGTCTGAAGCAACAATTTTGAGGAACTGACTCCAGCAGCTGACTGATATAGCCTTGATAAGCTCATCAGTTTCAGCTGTGGAGCTCAGCTCCGCCAACTCAATTGGCATTTCGTTGGCCCGTTTTCTTATCTTCAGAAGTGATTGGTCGTCTAACGCACTCCCAAAAGTCTGTTTACTACAGACACATGTTGGAGATTGTACGAAATCATACAAATTAGCCACTAAATCAAAAAGTTACGAATTGCCATGAGGTTGTGTTGGATCATCATGATATTATCTGTACATTAAATACTAATAATATTTACAACTACATGTACAAGTTATTATTGATTTTATTATGTATTTTAATGTTTTATTGATGCACTCATCAATAAAATGGAGGATGTGAGGCATCTTGAAAAAATATTGACTGATTAGTGAGACTCAAGATTAAAGTTTTGCCATGTCAAGGCCTTTAGTAAATCTACTCAACCTTGCAAAACCTGAAAGGTTGACTCCTCCATTCATCAGATCTCCAAAAAAATAAAAATAACAACAAAAATAAAAAAAATCTGGTAAAATGTGGCCACTTAAACACCCCAAAGTTCATTCTCTCAGTTCAATTTTCAATTTTTCGGTTTGAATCCATCATGCTTCAACAATATAGACAGATCCTTGTGCACAGGCCATACAATATGCAGCTCCTTTTTCTAATCCCAGACGCCGTTAGAATGATTTAAATTCAATGTGATAAAGAGTCCACAAATTAGACGATTAAATATCTCCCCTATTGCACTTGGGATTACTTATTTCTTGTTTTGCTACATTCTCTACATGAGCAAATACAGTTGAATATTATTTGTTATGACCAAGAAGCATGCTGTTATGAATGCTAATCATATTTGATTGAGCATACAGCAACACTCAGAGCATAGTAAATACAATCAAATGGAAATTCAAATAGAGAGAAAAAGACACTGGCATTAAAGAAGTCATTTCAGTTTCAGATCAACAGTGACATATTGATTTTATACAACAGTTCAATAAAAAAAATGTGATGAGGTATTTCTTAATCTGTCAATAATAATAAATAACAAACAAAGAAACAAACAGACAAACAAACAATAAATAAATAATAAATAAATATTTCGGTTTTTGCTCTGTTTTAAAAACAAACTTAAACCAAACCAACAACACACAACAGCATTTATTCATTTTTTAAAATGAACTTTTTTAAGGCACACGCTCATTTTATTCCTAAATAATTCAGTGTTTAAAGAAATTGGTTAAAACAGTTAGACCAACAGCATGTCTGCAGGCAGCATATTGATTTTATACAGCAGTTCAGCAAACACGAAGTTAACACTGAGTAACTTACAGTTTGCATGAATAATACAATCACCTCTGAGCAAAACATAAAAGTATTATTTCATTTTGAACAAACTGGTTGAATGAAAGATTTAATGACTTACTCATGAAGTCACACACTTGTTTAATTCATGAACAATTCAACTTTGGAACAAACTGGTGGAGTGAATAATTCAATGACTCACTAATAATGTGAATACTTGTTTCATTCCACAATGAATCAGTGTTTGAACAAAGTGGTTCAGTAAAAAATTAAATGACACTGTTTAATACAATATGTTTTACTTTCAGATTGAATCTGTTGTTTGAACGAACAGGCTGAATGATCGATTTAATAATTAGTCTTGGGATAAATTTTTAGTCTTGGGTTATATTTTATACAACGCTGAAAGATTCAATAATTCACTCACAGAACCGAGTGTTTGCCTAAATTATTAATACACTACCTGACAAAAGTCTTGTCATTGATCCCAGTTGTAAGAGCAACAAATAACAACTTGACTTCTAGTTTATCATTTGGAAAAGTAGCAGAAGGTAGATTTTTCAGATGAATAATCTGTTGAACTGCATCCCAATCATCACAAATACTACAGAAGACCTATAGGAACCCCCATGGATCCAAGATTCTCATAGAAATCAGTTAAGTTTGGTAAAGGAAAAATCATGGTTTGGAGTTACATTTAGTATGGGGCATGTAAGAGATCTGCAGAGTGAATGGAAACATCAACAGCCTGAGGTATCAAGACATTTGTGCTGCTCATTACATTGCAAACCACGGGAGAGGGCAAATTCTACAGCAGGATAGCGCTCCTTCTCATACCCTACACATCAAAGCTCCTGAATGCAAAGAAGGTCAAGGCGCTCTAGAATTGGCCAGCCCAGTCACCAGAGTGAACATTATTGAGCATGTCCAAAGAATCTCGATGAACTCTGGGAGTCCTGCAAGAATGCTTTCTTTGCCATTTCAGATGACTTTAGTTATTTGCTATTTGAGCCATTGCAGAGATGCATGGACTCCAAACTCATGGGAGTCATACACAATATTATTCTTTTTCCACTGCACCACGACTTTTTATTCTATACTGTACAAGTGACAAGAATTTTGTCTAAGCAAAGCCAGAACGTTACTTAGACCTAGTCTTAGACCTTACTGTCCTAATTAAATAATTAAAAATCAAGGCATGGTCATATTTTATTTTGGTAAAATAAGTGTAATCTAGAGGCCTTTGCCTATCATATAAGCCACTTCTGATACCAAATGATCTACTAGAAGTCAAGTTATTATCTGTTGTTCCTAAAACATGGATAGGCAACAAGACTTGTCAGGTAGTGTAGTTCAGTACTTTAAAAATAATTTAATTCATTTAATTAATAACTACAATTCTACTGAAACAAACTAATGGTCAACAGTTTATTATTTAATAACTTGCTCACAAAAGCAAGTGCTTGTTTAATTCATAGTTAGTTCAGTATTTTAACAAACTGGTTCAGTAAATCATTTAACATCTCACTGATAATATATATGCTTTCTTTATTCTTGAATGAATCAGCTGCTTAAATTATTTGGTTAAATGTATGATCTACACGATTCACTCCTAAAGACAGTTACTTTCTTTCACCTACTGGTTTATTGATATTACCTGTAAAAAAAATTGCTAAAAATAGCGCTAGGTATCATAAGAATTTTTCTGGTTCCAATTCTGTGCAATGACTCCCATTTCTCATTACGATTAAATTATTTATTATTATTAAGGAAAATATTTTGGTGCATTCTGGTAAGGTATGCTAGTTTGGTAAAGTGATGGAAGCCATCAGCAATGTGCCTATGCTTTGCATTAAAACTGCTTTGAGAACAAAACAGAACCGGTTCTGGACAGGAACCAGTTCTCAGCACCCAATCCTACTGAAAAGTAATTCAAAACTTGCATTGATTATATTTAAAGAGATAGTTAACCCAAAACTGAAAATTCTGTCATCATTTACTCACCCTTTACTTATTCCAAACCTTTATTCTTTTTTCTTCAGTTGAACACTAAAAAATATATTTTATATTTTCCTATATTGAATTTGATGGCTACAGTGTCTCTTTAAAATATATTATCTTTTGTTTAACAGAAGAAATAAACTCATAAAGGTTTGGAACCACCTCAGGGTAAGTAAATAGTAAGTAAATTTACATTTTAGGTGAACTATTCCTTTAACTTTATTCTTGAATAAATACATGACATAATACATTTCACCAGTACTGAATCATTGTATGTGTCTCACATGTGTGCTATACGGTTGTTAACCATTAATAAAAGTTTTTTTGTATTTGGTCTTACATCTGTCAACACTTCAATGTTGGAATAAACTGTTTATGACTTCACAGTTTTTAAGAAAATTAAGCAGCATCAGCAGCAGGGCGATCAGGCCTTATTAAAGCAGAGGCAAACATGGTGACAGGGATCTACAATCCAAATGTGTTACAAATCTTGGGTTTTATCCCCTGATAATGATGGATATCAATGGAAGGCTAAATCTCCATCAATCTCTTGGAAAAGAGGTTTACACTCAGTTTGAACAAAGCCCTAATCTAACACAATGCTTGGTGATGGAACCACATCACAAGCCAAATGCAGACCAACTTGTTCCTATCTAACATTTCACAAAACCTTTAGATGACACGTTTAAAGGAAAGCTCAAACAATAACGACAATTCTACGACAAGTAATTTTCAGTAAATATGACTTTTCCTTAAAGGGGTGGCCCAGAGTGTATTTTTAAGGCTTGATTGTGTTTATAAGATGCAACAAAATGTGTGCTCATGCTTCATTTGTAAATAATCACGTTATTTTTTTTCATATATCTTACTTTAATTATATATTGCTACCATGAAACAGGTAACATTAAAACAACAATCATGCTTCCTAGTTCCTCCGAAAGCCTGTCCCCAGGAGGCTCTGATTGCTCATATAACATAATGTGCTGTGATTCGCGGATCGGCTCCATGTCACCAGGAACCACCACGTCCGGTCACGCCTCTACTAGCATGTGCTGTGACTCTGCTGTGTAAATACTGTGTCAGTTAGTGTATTAGCTCTCTGGAACATAATTAAAATTAAACTGTAAGTACTTCCCTCTTTGTGTCGTGTCCTTTGGAATACAGAAACAGAAGAAGCTCTGTGGAAATAGCAGGGTTTGAACAGCATTTTAGCTTTCTCTGCTACAACATTACAGTGCCTCTGGCCACGGCCCTTTACTGTGCAGGGTGTATGCGCATGGTGTATGCACGTAACCTAAAGAGTTTGTGATCGCATTTACCCGGATGTTTTTTTTAATGGTCCTTAAACTTTGTTTGCTGTAGTCTTTGCTAAGCTAACTCTGTAAAAGCCAATGTCTCCCTTTGCATTGAACTTTGAGCATATTACAATCAGAGACGTTGATTATGTTCACACAGCTACATTACACGTTAACTAAAGTTTAAAATAGGATATTGTAGTGGATCAGCCCTTTAAAGCTTTTAATGATTGACTGGAAAAAACATTAAACAAGGGTTAGTTCACCCCAAAATAAAACATTTTAAATGCTAGAAACTTGTTTATCTTTAGAACAGAATATATATATATATATATATCATATTTATCAATAATAAAAAAGCTTTAAATTACATATAAACACGCACCCTCAATTATTTACAGCATTCTCATTTGGTCAAAGAAGCTCAATCAGACTTGTTTAATAAGCAAAAACCAATGAGGTTCATTCTTGCATGTAACACAGCATGTTTCAACTTTTGTATAAACCAATGAGGTTTGTTTTCCCACAGGACTGATTGAGGTTAAAAATATGACAGAAAAAAAATTGACAGAAGTCTTATGAGTTTGGAACTGCATTAGGGTGGACAAATAATTATTATGAATATTATTTATATTTATGGACTATTTCAGTATTTGTGCCTGTTTTGAATTTATTTCACTTTTCCATTCGCATTTTCAGTTTTCTTTATTAATATATATTTTTTTCTTGTTTCAGTTAGATTCCAAGGCAACATGTTTAACTTATGAATTTTATTGGATACGCTGTATAGTGTTCCATTAGTTAATGTTAATTAATGTAATTAATATGAACAAACAAGAACAATACATTTATTACAGAATGTCTTTGTCTATGTTAATGTTAGGTAATGAAAATAAAGTCATGTATTGTTAGTTCATGTAAATTCAATGCAATAACTTATGTTAATACACACAGCTTTAAGTTTTAATAATGCTTAAATAAATATTGAATTATGATTAATAATCGCTGTACAAGTCTTGGTTCATAAAAGTAAAGTGTAACCTTTTCATCTAATATTCATATTGTATTATTGTAAGTGTGGATTGTCCCATTAATACCATTAATACACTTGACACATCATGCTAATGTGCAACAGCAAAACAAAAGAAGAAAGACAAAACATCACAAGTAATAAAAGAAGTATATTCTTGGCAGTTTTTCTGACATTTGGTTCTCAGGGACCACTGCTGCATTCAACCTGCCCCTTTCTCTCCCTGCATTCAACAAAGTCATTGAAAATGAAAAGAGGAAAAGGCCACACGAGGCTTCCCCAAACAAGGTTATTAAATGGCCACTGGTTCAAGAAAGCGGTCCCTGAAATGCTTTTTAGTCCTTCTTGTTTTTCTTATTACTGCTGCGTCTGTTTACAGCTGGGACAAAGGCTTCAAACAGCCAGCGGCCTGGGGAAAGACACATGAGGGGAGCAGCTCTCCATGTTATTTAACCCAGCCAGATCTTGTCTGGTAACACAGCTTTATCTCTCGGAAAAGAGGAGGTGGGGTAATAAGGTCAGTCAAGCCTGGGAGACAAGGAAGTGAGACTCAGGAGAATGAAAGTGTGAGTTTTCTAGATAGTGAGAAGGAGAGGTGAAGAAAAGGACAGATGGACGGAAGGATGGAAAGAGACATAGCTAAATTCACAAAAGTCTCTGTTCACAGTTGAGTTTAACCTTACTTGTATCAAGTTACGAACACTGTAAAATTATGTTTTGAAGATTATTTGATGTTTTATAAGAAAATACTATTTAAGGACACATCACGTGAGAATTGGTTTATATACCTGTTTGTACAATTAATCACTTTACATCTCCAGTTAGTGGATTATATTAAGACTGCATATTAATTTTCAAAACTGTCATGTTTAAATACTGTATGTAAAATAGGATTTATTTAACTGAATATGTGCCAGCTTGTATGTATATATTTCTAATAGATGAAGTCAGGTTCATTTATTTATGGCATTCATACATTCATTTTCTTTTCGGCTTAGTCCGTTTATTAATCTGGGGTCACCACAGCAGAATGAACTGCCAACTTATGGGTTGCAGTGGATGCCCTTCCAGCTGCAACCCATCACTGGGAAACATTGATACACACTCATTCACACACAAACACTACGGACAATTTAGCCTACCCAATTCACCTGTAACTTATGTCTTTGGACTTGTGGGGGAAACCGGAGCACCCAGAGGAAACCTACGCAAATGCAGGGAGAACATGCAGACTCCACACAGAAACAAACAAACAAACAAACAAACTAAATAAATAAATAAATAAATAAATAAATAAATAAATAAATAAATAAATAAATAAATAAATAAATAAATAAATAAATAAATAAAAACCTTCCAAACCTTTATGAGTTTCTACTCTCTTTTTTAAAAATATATTTTATAGAATGTTGGTAACTGGTAGCCAATGACCTAGTGGGAAAAAAAACAATCTTCAAAATACGTTCTTCTAAGTTGACAAAAGAAAGAAACTTAAGCAGGCTTCATTCAAGTGAAGGGTGAATAAATATCTTAAATACTTGAAATAACATGCTCAATTTAATGTATCAGTGCAGTTTCTTTGCCATTAATTGCACATTTCTGAGTGAAACCCTTTTTTTCATAGGATTGTGAGTAAGGCGAATGAACTTTATGTGCAAAACTGGATTATCACATAAAAGACGTGCGGATAAAGCTGCGTTTCCATCTAACGAGTCAAAGCGAACAAAATCGTCACTTCCTGATTAACTGGCGCCAAATATTAACAGTAAAAACTAAATTTACTGCAGTAGGAGAGGCTGCGTCAATCTTTTCTTCATCTAATAAATGACTTGCGCCTCGGAAGGCAATCCTGACACACAGTGAACGCGCGGTGGCGTTTGAAGGTGTCAGACGCGGAGCACAGACACTCTTGATTCTGGATGTCATTAATAATATAACAACACTAATACTTAAACGGTAAGGCATTTTAGAATGACCAAAACAACATTTCAGATGGTTTATAATGTGCTCAGCCTGCTGGTTTGTTCATTTACACACATTTTTATCATCACATGATCTCTTATAACAAAATCACATGACCTTTTTTTAATGCGCATACTGGAATTTATGTGGTTAAAATGTTTCCATTGTAGTTTAAGCGCATCTTTTCTAATCAAATAAAAAGTTTATCCTACTTAGTTATGCGCATATGTTTTTTATGCGCATTTTCAAAATTTATGTGCATCATGCCGTTTCCATCAACCGTTTTTTTATGCGCATATCTAAAATGTGCATAAAAATAAGTGGATGGAAACATAGCTGGTATGATGTCTATCCACGAAGATCTGACTGCTGGAATGAACTCATTCAGCATCTGCATGATAACTGCATCTGAATGCTGGGAGAGACTATCCATTTTTATTTTCTCGGAAGTAATTACACACAGTGTGCACATCATTCTACTTTTCTATCACTGAGCCATCCAACGTTCAGCAATGGATTATGCCATGCATCCGCAATTACAGATTAAACTAACCTTGAGTGAAAATACCTTTAATTACTTTCAAACCAAATTGGAAAACTCTGACATTTAAAACGACCTACTACCTACATCAGGATGCATGTTGGAAAAGATGTAGATTTACAGCACTTTCATAACTTCTGAACAAGCATTTTTACTTTTCATTTAGGGAAAATATATATTTTAGTTATGCAAGTATAACATCTATGTTCATTATATGACATTCAATGGTATTTGTGAATTTGGAAGTATTGAGCAATATCGTATTGCAGTTCTTCTAAAATACTTTAGTGACATGAATCTTGTTTTAAGTCCTTAATGGAATAGTTTATTCACCCTCAAGGGGTTCCAAACCTTTAGGATTTTCTTTCTTTTCTCTTTCTGTTAAATACTCAATAATTCATTTATTTTATTTTCAGCTTAGTCCCTTTATTAATCTGGCGTCGCCACAGCGGAATGAACCGCCAACTTATCCAGCATATGTTTTGCGCAGTGGATGCCCTTCCAGCCGCAACCCATCACTGGGAAACATCCATACACTCTCATTCACACACATACACTGCGGTCAATTTTTATCCTACCCAATTCACCTGTACCACATGTCTTTGGTCTTGTTGGGGAAATCGAAGGACCCGGAGGAAACCCACACAAATACGGGGAGAACATGCAAACTCCACACAGAAATGCCAACTGACCCAGCCGAGGCTCGAACCAGTGACCATCTTGCTGTGAGGCGACAGTGCTAACCACTGCGCACCGTGACGCCCTCTGTTGAATACCAAAGAAGATATTTTGAAGAAAGCTGAAAACCTGTAACCATTGACTTCCATTGTAGGGAGAAAAAAACAGATAGGCTACTATAGAATTCAATGATTACAGGTTTCCAGCTTCTTCAAACAGAATAAAGAATCTCTTTTAGATAGTGAATGGTGAGTAAATGATGTCAGACTTTTAGGATCATCTATTGAATTAAATTCAGTCATTTATGATTCTTTACTCAGTATGTTGTTAAATGTAATGGTTTCTTTTACCATAAAAAGGTGTCTTGTAAAATGTAAAATGAATGATTGTGCTAGTGATATTTACTTGGCTACTGAACTTCATGGTCATGCTGTATGTTTTTAATCCACTACACAGAAAAATGAGTTTGGTGCAGATTGCACTAGCCAAGCTTTGACTTACTAACCAGTTCAAAAAACGTCATTCAATCAAGAATTGATTTCACTAATTGCATTTTATGTTGACGCTAACATAAGTCAATTGCTTGAGAATCAGACATCACTAGTCATGCTATATGCTTTTGTTACACACCTACTCAAAATAATTATATAGTCACACTGTATGCTTTTGTTTACCTTAACAAAACTTACTCAAAATCACTCAAGGGTTGAACTGCTCACAATGTATGTGTCTTTCACTCAAATAGTAACTCCTCTGGTCACACTGTACACCGCTTTATAATATCAAGGCAACTCCCTTGCTTCCTTATAAACTAATTCTGATTTTATTTTTCTGATACCATTTTTTTTTCTAATGCCTTATTTCTACTGAGTTTAGTACAGAAAAGTATGATTTGGTACAGATCACCCTGAACAATCTATTTTCCCACTGCCAACAGTGCCTTACTTGTATGGTAGAAAGTTGTGAATGACAAAAAAAAGACTACTGTTCATAAAAGTAAAAAAAAACTGATTTGAAAATCATTCATTCAAGGACTTCATTGATTTCGTTGCATGTTTTTGATTCACCAAATAGAACTTGAAATCAATTGACAGAGAAGGACTTTTTTTTCATCAAAAAGAATCAGCTCTCAAGAGTTATCAGCTCAGCAATCAGACTTTGTTGTCTGTCTTAAAGATGCTGTGCTGAATGACACATAATAGAGGAAATATTTTTCAGGTTTTTTTTTTTTTTTTTGCATGGTATTTCATCCGCATTGTCAGAAGAATATGTGAGCACAGTTACAAAAAAACAATATCTTGAAAACAAATTTTAAACAATGATTTGTGGATTCCAAACCATATTTTTAGTCAATACCTCAGAGCAAAGCCAGAGTTTAAAATCAATAGGTTTTATAAAGTTAATCACATGATTCCACCCCCCCCCCCCCCCCCACACACACACACACACAAACCTTAAGATCTAATCTGTAAGTCAGTTGCACTTGCACTAATGTATTTGATTTGATATGAGCGCAGAGTTAATGAGGAAATTTCAGAAGTTGTGCTGCCCAGAGCTCCAGGATGACGAACTCGGAATAAATTCCCTCTCTTTAACACCGCAGACTGACACATGTTTGATTGAGTGGCTGTTTTGTGATAATAAGCAGATCCCATTTTCAGCTAAATACAAGAACGTTCCTTTCTGCAGAGATAAAATGTGCAGAGCCTAAGGAAGATGAATACGTGTAATTTCTATCCTTCCTCATCCCCTGCTTTTCATTCATCTGTTGTACATTTCCGCATTAGCATGTGTTACCATTGGCTGCAGCACAGCAGATGCGCTCTCCACTTTTTTGGGGGAACATCAAGGGAAGTGAATTCAGGGACTTTTATCTCCTTAATTATGCAAATTATATGCCACTGATATTCCTTATCAAGACTAGAGGAAGCTGTGTGTTTCTTCCCTGGCAAGTTTGCGAAGCGAGAGTCTGAATCCATTCACGCTGAACAGTTTCTGTACAACTTGGCGAAAGAATTTCCACTCGACTCACAATAGGATGGGTGGGGTGGTGCGTCTCAGCTCATAACTCATTTCTCAGATATGACTCTAAATGAGTGCTGCCTTCAATTGTGTGCTACTTTCTCTTGCACCCAGTGCCACAGCTGTGCAATTCATCTGCAAGGCCCTTAAAGCCCGGCCGCTCTGTAAAATTCTTCTGCATTTACAACTTTAGTTGCAGCTTTATTCTAAGATTGCTTTTGGCATTTTTTTTTTTTTTACACAATATCTATCAATGTTCAATTTGCACAGCATTTATGCACCATCTCTCTCTTAAACTCAGGTACAGTATTACTTGCTGTTCAGACTCACTTCAGAGATTCAATTTTAAATCAAGGCAAATGATCAGAAAGCAACGACTTTTAATAAACTCAAAATGAAACGCCTGATAACAACCAACCATGGTGTGATGTGCTGCATATTTTCAGAGGATTCCTTTGAGGATGAGTGAAATCAATTATATGCGGAATGATGTTGTTGTTACCACTTAGCATCTTATTGGTAATCTTTAACATCTGATGCAGGTACTGAGAATAACTGTCAGCAATCATTGTGCTGCTAAGAATTGATCAAGGTAAACAATTTAAAATGGTTTGAATGAATTAGAACATACAGGCTGCTCATTATTGATATTAAAATATGACTAACAAGCTCAAGTGCAGATTATGATCATTGGCAGCTCCAACGTGGACCCACAACAATCACTATATGAATCAGCAGCTTGGATTTTGAAGAGCAGATACTGATTGCATCAGGAATTCAAGTCGACATGCGAGGCATAAAAATACCCAGAGGTTAGCGAGTTTCCCAAACTCTTTAAGACCATCAAGGAAAGCCAAAAACTCACTGGTGTAAAAATAAATCAATCTGTACCAATCGTAAACATTACTGGCACTGCATAAAGGAGCGTAAAACAGTACCTGATGTGAAATTGTAGCTTGCAGAAAATCCCATGGCTTCCAATTCACCATCCGCAACAAATTTTATCCATAGGTAGCGGCCGCTTGATCTGATATATGGAGGGTTCTGCTGTCCGCAGTAGCGTCCAATTATTGGAGAAAAGCCAAAGGGTCCATCCCGGACTTCAATATGGTCAAATTTACATTCCCATGAAGGCTCAATTGAATACTTTTCATCAAAGAAAAGATCAATGCATTGTCTCGGGGGAGCTGCAAAGGGGAAAAGAAAATCATGAAAACTGACAGCTGTAATTTATGATATCATATGTTCAACTAGTGCTGGTGATATGATCAACAATATGATTAATGGCATCACATGACATGCAAAAATAGATGAGTAAAAAATTGTATTTAAAACATATTATTATTATTATTATTTTTAATACTATTATCATTATTTTTATTATTATTATTATTTCTTTTTTGCATATCAAGTGATGTAATTAAGTATCACAATATTTCTTTAGCATTACTTTGGTATGAAAATGCCAGCTACTTTTTAATTTAGAGACCCCTGAATTTTGTATTTCCATTTCATGACTTTCTAAATTCTGATAATTGTGTCATTGTGCCAAACATTGTGTCTACTGAAAATAATTATAGAATAAAACTATTTAATTATTCTTTTCACATATTATGAAATACAATCAATTCAAAACAATACATTGGATTTTTGCGTTTTATCAAATAAGGCGTGCAAAATAGTTATATAGCTTTTTTGGTGTTTATAGCAATATATTTCTGTATAATCTACTCAAATTAAACCAGACCTTAATTTTAATGCTTATTGAATTGTGTAATGGGTTATTTTAAATGAATTCATACATCTACTAAAACTGTTAAAAGTTTGTCATTATTATAGGCATATATATATATATATATATATATAAAAATATATAAAAATATATATTTATATATTGTAATATTAACAATTGTATTGCAAATTTAATTGCAATATCATGAATCACTCAGCCCTATTTCCAACAGACATTTATAAGAAAAATGTTGGCAAATTTGTGGCTAATAAAGTATATTCTTACTTTTTGTACAATCTGCTTATGCCAGTGATTTGAGTTGACTGGGTTTAGAGGTGAAAATGTATGTGTGCATGTACAGTATTTCTATAAGTTGTCTATATCTACATTGGTCAAATTTAAAAAAAGTTATGTTTATTATTAGTATGCCAATATTAATATACAAGGGTACATTAATTAGCCCAAAAAGAATCCCATGGCAATTTTTAGCTCTTTTATGTTCTTGGTGGATTATATGTTAATTTGGATGAATTCTTACCAAATAATCTGAGCACTATGTGCAATGTAATCACAATCCAGTGATGATTAGGTTTAAGGGTGGCCATTCATGGTTACTTTTTTTCTAAATAAATGTTTCACTTTTGTATGAATTATATTCATAAAAATTAGTAAATGTGTAAAATGTAAAACAGCTGTTTATTATGAAATCAGAAGTCAACTGCCATACTTTCATCTGCATATTTTTTTTCAGTGTATATAAAATACAGTTCATACAGTATGTGATCCTTTATGGCATGTTTCCACTGAGTGGTACGGTAAGGTACGGTTCAGTTCGGTATGCTTTTATGGCCGTTTTGACTGTCAAAAGGTACCTAAAAGCTAACTGTACCGTACCACTTTTTGGGTACCCTTTGCAAAGGGTACCTAGCACAATAAAAGGGTACCAAAAGGTGGAGTTAGACGCGCAACTAAACGCGAGTTTGTCAGAGATGCGTCACTTGCTTAGAATGAAGACAAAGAAACTGCCATGTTTTAAATACACAGCTAAGACATTACACTATGATATTTACATATAATAACTGGCCATGGTCGACCCGAGGTCAAACAAACCTTGTTGTCTTCTTAATAAACAGCCACAAAGCCAAGAACAAGAGCAGAATCTGCCCTGTGCCACGTGTTTTTTTTACAAGGCTGTCCAAAGCCTTGTAAAACGATTGTTCGCTTTCTCACTTGCGTCTATATTTAAAATACTCCTTGAGCTGATGATAATAACATGGGCGTGATTATTGAAGTGCTTCTGGCATCCGATTCAAACGTGAGAGTGACAGCGAAAAAACAAAGGAGAAGCTAAAAAAAAACAAAGGATCAAATGATTCTTTCAGCAACCTAAATGATGAACAAACTGCCATGTTTAACTGTTATCATCACCTGTTGGACTATTATGAACTCGGAATGATGGAATTGCTCTTTAACAGAGGTTACATGTGCTGGTGAAGATTAAAGATACAGATGAGAGGTTTGCACTGACTGGGCTATATGTTGCGTATTGTTTTTGAACCCAAATAAGGACTAAATGTATGCTGTGTGTAGTTTTTTTGTAATTGGTAACATATCCATATAACCATATAACATATGGTAATATAACATTATTTTTTATTTTATATAATTGCAGACGTTGCAGTAAGCTATTTATTATCATTGATCTGCAGTTATAATCAAATTATGTTCATAGAAAGGTTAGTAATGAACATTTATACACAAGTATTTATGTGTATAAAGCATCTGTGTTGTAAGAAGTGCTTCTCATATGATATGTAAACGACCTGTGCAGCTTTACTTTGACATCGTTCACCACGCCCACCAAATTGGTACCATTGGTACCCTTTTTGCAGTGGAAATGCAAGCCTGACAAAGTACGACCTGTACCATACCATACTGTACCACTCAGTGGAAACGGGACTTTACAGTAATGTCACACGAGTTTCACATGCAAATTTGCAAATGCAATCACATGAAGTCACATGTAAAACAGGTGAACGTGAAATACCAATTGAAATGTGTGTTTTTTGTGTGAATCCCATAAGATTCCATGTTATCTGTGTGTTATATATATTCTTCCATATTTGGTTGAGTGTGGTATGTGAAAAAAACGTGATCACATGAGAAATTCATGTGTTGACTTGAGAAACTGATGTGACTTTTCCAACATAATCTCACCACAATTTGTTACTTTTTGATTTAGTGGCTAATTTGTACAAATTTGTAAGATCTCATTTGTACAATATAGTACACTTTGCTTATCCCCCTTGGGTTTAGGGGTGGCGTTGGTGCTAACAGATACGGTGTAATAATACAGATATGGTGCTAATAATGCTAACAGATACGACTGAGAGACAGTTTCTAATTTCAGTTCTGATATAAAATATAATTCCGAAAATCAAATTGAAGTTAATTTATTAAGAGACTGTTGATCTAAAGATGCCTCTGTTATATATGCGAAAGAGAAATCACTGGTGTTTGTTAGCACCATAATAGTGCTGCATTGGATTAACAATCAACTGAGTGCTCCTGCATCTTTCACTGTGAGTGCCGCTGCGCTGCTGAACAGTTCAAAACAACCCCCACACCGTCCAAGTGTCACGTGACAGATTTGTTTTTGTGCTGCATTTACCATTCAAACTAGGTTTTGTTTTTTGGGTTGTTCTCTTTTGTACCTTCAATGATGTAGATGCATTCTCGCTCTGGGGGATATTTGTTTGGGTAATTGGGTGAGGTGAAGAGGCCTCCCTCCGGTTCTTTCACCCAGGTTCCACACTGCCCTGCCGGCTGCACTCCTGAATTGTTTTTCACTGAGAGAGAGCAGTCAAATGTCAGAGATTGCCAGGAAACATGAAAATGGAGAGTGGGTGGGTATTCTGTGACAAAACATCATTACCTGCTTCCTTCTTTGTTGCCCCAGACAACCCAAGCATGAGAAGACCTGCAACAACTGAGACAAAAGATTTAAGATCAAAACAGCATAGAATCATGGGGACTCATTATGAACATGTAGCTGGCTGAAACAATGCTGTGATTACATGTAATCTATTTTTTATTTATTTTTTGCTTTGCTTTGTTTTTGTATTTGAATCTTGAATATTGTAAATGATGGTAAGAGACTGATTTGTTTGCTATGGATATACTAGATGTTTGGGAAGCAAAAGCTTAATTGGTAACTGTTTTCATTTTCTTTGTTTTTAGCTGGTCTAATCTGGTCATTGACTAGATGCTAACCATTTTAACCATAACTAGCTGTTAGCTTGTTTGTTGTGGTTTCAAGATGCTGCACTAACTTAGAATTGAAATGGATAATATCAAGCTGCTAAAAATATGCCATGATCAACTTGTAATTGATGAATTTCTAGTGCAAGGTACTGTAGTTTACCAGAATATGGATTAGCAAATCATCAGCTTGAACAAGCTAATAAACAAACTGGCAATAGCTAATAATGATCATCTTTGACCAGCTGTATTTCCCAGCAGGCTAACAAAACATTACTTAAACATGAATTTGTTCAATCAAATTCAGCTGGTAGTGGTTTTAGAATATGACTGTTTGCTAGATGTTGGTCACTGACTTGTTGACTAGCTAAAAAATACATTCTGGCTATCTGTCTTAGGTTATTATGAGTTGGTTTGTTGCTGCTGCAAAAATGCCATACCAAATGAAACTAGTAATAAACTTAAAATAATAATGACCATCTTGGGCCAACAAGAAACCAAAATTATGTAAAAAGCAGTCTTAACAGCTTTTAGTGTTTGGCCAGTGAGTAAGTGCTGGTCCAAAGTAATTGCATGTGCACCAGAAAATCATCAGTTCAGACCAGCTGATGAGTATCTAAGACCAGCTAGTTACCAGTTTAAACTACATTTCCCAGCATGCAACGAAACATAACTTGAAAATAGTGTATATGCTCTTTTACCTTTCATTCATTTAAATGTATTAATCTAATAACTAATAAATAAGCAACTAATAAAATTATACTATAATAAGCATTTTAGAACAGTAAGAAAGCAGCTTCCATATTATGCAAGTTTTCCCAGCAATGAACACCACAAAACATTGAAAAAAGGATACAAGATTTTTATATATATAAAAAGTTGAATAAATTCAGCCCAAGTTAGTAGCTTGGCAGTTTTTTTATTTATTTATTGTTTTTTATTTTTTTTTGTGTGTGGAATATAGCAGTATAGCTATTTGGTTCAGTTGGGTGTAGTTGGTTCAAACAGGTCACTGGCAAGTTACTTAATTGCTACAAACCATCAGATGCTGCACTTTCAATATGCTCTACAAACCTGAACTAGCTAATAGCCAGTTTAATGACCGTCTTAGGCCAAGAAAGTAATTGAACAAACAAACAAACAAACAAATAAATAAATAAATGCATAAATAAATAAATAAAAATAAATACAAATAAATAAATAAATAAATAAATAAATAAATAAATAAATAAATAAAATACCAGCTAGTCAGTTTTCTCAGAAGGAAAGAAGCATAATCAAAATTGATTTCTGTCAGTTTACAATCACACACAAAGTTCCCAAGGGAAAGAAAACAGATCGTCGACGCTTGTGAATTCAGACCTCATGCGTAAAAAGAAACAGAGAGAGTGAAGTTAAGTGGTAGCTGGACTTACCGTGAAGGAACCTGTTCCCATGTACCATGTCTATTCCTTTCACAAAGGGCTTTCTCAACTAATTCCATTTAGATCGGAATACTTTCAGAAGAAAAGATGGATATTTGCAATGCAGAAAAGAAAAATCACAGCAAATATGTCAACACAGCCCTGAATTCCCTTCACTATCAATTAATCAATGACGACGGAGATTCCAGCGGAGATCCACAACTACAGTATGCATTAGTAGTTTCGTATAAAACCAGAAAAAAAGATGCAAACACTTCCATCCAAACGTTTCCAAAGCCCTCTGGTGCTTTTGGTGATGGATTAATAGGTCCGTCATTAGCTTTTCCTGATCGCTCCACCTTTCCAGAGTCACCACGAAGAGATTCATAAAGGGGAAAGGTTGAAAAAGCTCCCATCCATCTCTAATGAGCACTTCTCCGAATATTCGTTCCAATTCGTTTTTCCATTGCTGAGCAAAGACAACTTCAACAAGAAAACTCACAGCGACAAGAAACGTGCCTCATTCCCGCGCTTCCTCGCCAATGTATTCAGTAGAAAACCCTTTTCCCGCTTTCCTCCACATCAAAGAGTTTATTCATATCATCTCTCCTCTTCAGCCTTGCATTATTTTCAGTTCTTCGGCAGAGTTATGTCAACATGATGCGGCAGCACACGGAACTGTTCGTCATAAATCCACTAATGTTGAAGAATAGATGATGCTCTCGAAGAAGCACCGCAAAGCCGGGCAGACTGCGGGATCCGGTGAATACAACACCTCACACGGCAGCATAGAGGAAAAAAAAGCTAGGGGGTAAGCAGAAAAAACGCTCTGCGTGAGGAAAACAAACAAGGAGGGGGAAAAAGATGGATATCAAGCCAGAAGTACTATCAGCATCTTCAGCATTAACTGCACCTGCAATGCTGGATTGGCGAGGAGCATCTGCAGCCTGAGGACAATTGGAGTGAAGTAGCGAAGCATGCAGACGCTATAAATTAATTCGAGGGTTTTTACAGCCAGCCTCTTTCAGGAAATAGTACACCTCTTATCTGGCTTTAAAAATGTTAACTTCATTCATCAATAATCTTGACGGGAGCTAAATATGGATTAATCACGCAAGCCCTTTTTAGCTAGATTGCATGTGAACAGTTATGCTATGTTAACAGTAGTTTGGTTTCCACGTGAAAGTGGTTATTTGTGGGATAAATGATTGCCTTTCTTAAATTTTAAAGTGAAAAAAAATAATAGTGTAATATGCCACTTGTAATGTGCTAATTTCAGCTAATGGAAGTTGCTGTTAATGGAACGTGAAATCATTTTCCAAATTATGTCCACCATTTAAACATTTTAGAGCAAAGAAGGCTTACATATTAAGGTGTTTTCATGATACATTTTATTTGTTTAAAATCTATTATTTTTGTTTCTAACAGTTATGAAATCAATAATCTGCTGCTACTGTTACTACCAGGGATGGGCAGTGTTTATGATACTTGTATTTTATAAGGTTTATGAAAGCGGGTTAATATTTTGTATCAAAATACTTATGTGTCTTGTATTTTTAAAATACTATAAAATACTTTGTAAGAAGTCTATATGATGCCATAAAAAAGCGGCATCTGAATAGTGCGGTTATTTGCCTAGGCTTGAGATCAGAACAGAAAATTGATTAAGATGGTGGTCAATGCTTGAAGTAAGGATGGAAACTATGGAACACACATGAATAAAATAACAGACAAATGGTAACAAATGTCAACAATCATTGAAAAAAGTATACTGCACAGTGCTAAGACCAGTAATATAAAATGGCAGTACAGTGTACAATTTGGCATCAGCATCTTTGCTTAAGAAATGAGATAGAATAAAATATGAGTCATTAGGCACATAATCATTCTTAGTGCTGCAGGTGAAAATTCAGACGAACTTTAGAATAATAAAACACTTAAACATGGTGTACTGGTGTTCACTAAAGGGGAAAACTGGGACTCTTCCAGTTAAAGGAGAACTGAAAAATCTTGAGAGAATGAGTATGCTGTACAAATAATAGTGGTTTTAGATGGATTGCTGATGTAGAAGCCAAGAAAATAAGACAAACAACACACAAATAAATCCTACAGTGGTGATTCCTACAATACTTCATATGCTGTTTCAAATGCCAGTAGACGATCTGCAGATGCAGTGTACAGTTAATGAAGAATGTCAAAGTGGCACAGTACAGTATATGAGACAAAACTATTTAATATTACTCCAGTCTATAAAGACTGGTCAAAAACTCCACTGTTACACGGCAGCGTCAGGATGTATATGAAGAGTTTATTTGCAAAAACAGATAACTCAATTTTTTTAGATATCATGTTTTAGGTTGTGCATTGAAAAGTACAATTGCAAAAAAACATGATTTATGGAAATGACTAAAACTGGAGATTTTAGAAGTTTTTAGAAATCATGTTTTCACATTAGGTTTTTAAGATTTCAATTGCAAAAAACAACATTTATTGAACAAAAAAAAAATAAAAACCTCTTCATATATCACCCTTTTAAAACATAAGATTGAATTTTAAGAGATTGTTGCAGTTTTACTGGCCATGCAATGAATGGAAACACAATAACGAGATATACTATATTCTAACTCATGATCGCAGTACATGGTTTTTACAGTAATTAAAAAAATCATCTTCAAGACAGAACTTTCTGTGTAAACTTTTTGCTAAAATAAAAGAGCAAGTGAGTTTAACAGTAAAGGGATTGATCAAATACGCCTATTGATAGAAGGTTTGTGAAGAAATGTCATGCTCCCTTGTAAAGGTATTTTGTAGTACTTTCAAAATACAAAATACAGTATTTTATTTTGATACTTGTCGTGGCTGCTGTATTTTGTTGTTTATTTTGATACCTAAATATTGTATGTAGCCTATAAATACATAGTAGTATTGTCAATATACAGTAATTGTACATCCTCTTTCTGAAGCAAACTGGCATCATTTGCAACTTTAATAACGGAAAGCATCAGCATTTCCTTGCTGCCATATATAATTTTATGTGTCTTAAAAGTTACAAGCATGTAAAGTGATTTGTGAACTGTAGATTTGCGTCTGCATTAATATTCATTTCCCTGATGCGATAAACCATGTCTTGTCAGAACATCAGTCTCTCTTAAGCATACTAATGTGAGGCACACTGCAGACAGCTGGTCTTTATAAAACTTGAAAGTCAGCACAAAATCAAATGCTTTCATACATAGCCACAGCCACAAATCCAGTTATTATAAGAAAAAATCTCTTTTTCAATAGTCAAAAAACAGTTTAAGTTATTAAAAAAAGCTTGTAGATTTTCATTAAAATCATCAGGACTGGGATTTAGGCACATATGATATTTCTAAAGTGTATCTGCGACCCAAATAGGCTGTCTAAGAACTGAGAGCGTATTGATGTTGACATTAAAAAGGCAACGTGTTCCCTGCCCTAACAGTCCCCTTACTCAGTAGCAGCAGCTTTAACAGAGCTAATGATGGGCCACTCCATTAAAACGCAACTCTGAGAAGTAAACTTTGACACTCAATGTATTAATCTTTCCAGTGATACACTTAATGTTATGTTGAAACTAAAACGATTTTTTAAAATTAAATGTGGGAATTTCCTCAAGAATTCTTTCTCTAAAGAGGACCTTTTTATAACAAGTATTAATGGCAAAAGTTATCAATTAAAAAGCCCATAGGAAGCTTTTGTATTAATTTTGCACAGTTTAATGTGTGTGACGTCAACATGTTTTGTTTTCCTTGAATATTATTCCTGTCTGAAAAATTACACTCAAAATTATTCCCTACCCCTACCATTACACATATGACATTCCTAAAATCAGAGTATAATGTAAACCTAAATTAACATAAATTGTAAACTGTAAACCTTCAAGTCTGGTTTATTGAAAGGATTAGGGTTCAATAGACATTCTGCTATGAAGTTAATTTATGTTTAATAGAGTTTACTGGAATACATTAACATGCCTTAAAGTAAAACAACAACAACAAAAACACTTCTATCCTTTGTCTGACTGAAATGCAATGACTGAGTTCTGTTTTTTACAAAACCCCAGCTACTAGGCAAGTTAGGGTATTAAGGCAAGTTATTGTATAACGATGGTTTATTCTGTAGACTATCGGAAAAAAATTGCTTAAAGGGGCTAATAATTTTGACTATATTTTATAATATATATATATACTCTTTAATATATATAAATATATTATAAAATATAGTCAAAATTTTTAGCCCCTTTAAGCAATTTTTTTCCGATAGTCTACAGAATAAACCATCGTTATACAATAACTTGCCTTAATAACCTAACTTGCCTAGTAAACCTAATTAACCTAGTTAAGCCTTTAAATGTCTCTTTAAGCTGTATAGAAGTGTCTTGAAAAATATCTAGTAAATATTATTTACTGTCATCATTGCAAAGATAAAATAAATCCGTTATTAGAAATGAATTATTAAAGCTATGATGTTTAGAAATGTGTTGAAAAAATCTTCTCTCCTTTGAACAGAAATTGGGGGGAAAAATAAAGAGGGGGGCTAATAATTCAGGGGGGCTAATAATTCTGACATTAACTCTATGTCCTTAATAATGGTGTTGGTCTATCAGTTCAAACCTGAAATCCATAGTATATGTTCGTACACATATATTAGCTTTTATGCACAGAGATTTCAAAATATACTCCCTTTAATAGCATTCGGTAGCACAGGTGCTCGACACTTAAAAGTAGACAATAGACTTACTATTTCAAATTATGATTCTGATATATACAAAAGTAATATATATGTTTTATTAGGCTTAATACTATAATATTATGAAGACTAATATATTTCTGTTGTTACACACATTTGAATACACTGCCTTTCAAGTATAATTTATTTATTTTATATAATTAAATATAAAAATTATTTATATAATTTATTATATTATTTACATGTACACAGGTGTTCAAACCATGCAAACAGTGATAACTTGTAAAACAGTACCTCCCACCATTAGATATAACCGTCCTACCATTCTTCCAGAGTTATAAAAATGGGGTACTTTCTAACTTGTTTGCACTATCTATTGTCTGTGTAGGCTTCCATAGTAATATTGTAGCTTTTAATTTTAATGCAAAGTTGCATCATGTGCATTGTACGTTGACCCTTGCGTATACAATACTAAGCCATTATGCTGCAGTTTTCCAGTAATTTTTTTTTTAGAAACTACAGAATTATTTAAAAAAATCTAGTTTCCATAACCAGTGAATCTAACAAATATAATGTATCTAATCAAACGGTGATTGCAGCTATTGTAGTCTATGTAGTGGAAGACAATGTAATACAATTTATTTTCATAGCAGCTTCAGAAGGAAGACAGAGTTATTGAAACTAGCTCTCAAAGTACTTGAGCATGGCTTGCATACTCTTTAATAAATCTAAAGATATAACCAATAGTATTCCACATATCCATCATCTTTAAAGTATCTTTGTGTCTGCTGCTTTAAACGTGCAAGCCCTTTGTATTTGAATGCATGCTTAATCAACTGGAAAATTATATTAGATATTGGTAACACTTCACAATAACAGTACATTGATATGTAAACTAAATATTACTTAATTATGAACTAATGATGAGTTAAGGCGTGTACTAATCAAGAACTTTAACTGCAACATATGTTTGATAATGGCTACCTTAATTACTTGTTAATACATGCTTGTTGTTTAATTTATTAATTACTGTAGTATTTTAAATTTTAAACTAAACCTAACCAACATGAACTCATGATCTGCTAGTGCCATCTTTATGTTATGACTTTACTTGGAGGCACACATTATCAATAACTCTTAACTACTCATGTGTAAACTGTTAATTTTGCTGTAGACGGGACACTTTTCTACTGTTTTCATTAACAGGTTTGTGTTGGTTACATTTATCTAAATCTAAAGTGTTAATCAAAACATGTACTAACAAATAATTAAGGTACCCATTAGGCTGTGGTCACACTAGAGTTTGTGCTTGCAAAATTATGTCATGCAGTGCTGCAAAAAGGGGTGGGATAAAACAATATGATTAGACAATGATAAAAGCGAGTGATTGCTCCATATTTTACATTCCTGTACAGAGAGGTCCCGTTTTGATCTTCTATTGGTATAATGTAATCATTTGATGCAATTTTGCCGGTCAGAGTTCACCAAGCTTGAACTTTTGAATGCAACGAAATGCAAAACTTGTCGCACGAGCTTACGTTTTCGGTCTGCCGCATTCGCTTGAGCATGAATGGATGTCTATGGGCCAAAAAGTGCAGTGTGACTAGGCTTTATTCACACATAAACTTATGTGACTCATGTTGTAAAGTTAGTTAATGATTTGCGCATGTCTTAACTCATCATTGGTTCATAATGATGTAACGTTTAATTTACATATTAGTTTATCATTATTCATGTGCTGTTGTTGTTAAGTGTTACCTTTAAGTGTAAAGTACACTGTAAAACCCAATGGTCAACTTTATCAAATGAAATGAGTTAACTCAAAATTGACTGAAAGTTTATTCAACTCATTTGAAAAGAGTTTTGAACTCAGTGTTGAAGGTAATGAGTTAATACCTTATTACTTCAACTTAAGGTTGTGTAACAATCGGTTTCCTCAAACAGTTTGAGTTGCCTTAACTTATTGAGTTTTACAGCACTCAGTTGGTTTGAGTTCTTTTCATTTATTGGGTTTAACTGTGCAGGAAATGTTTCAAATAGTCAAATGGATTAAGTTCACAGTACTCATTAGGATTAGTTTTTGAACTTAAATGGTTTGTTGCAATCAGTTTCCTCAAATGGTTTGAGTTACCTTAACTTTTTGGATTTTACAGTGTATAGATAGTGGTATAGAAAAACTAAAAATGACATAACTCAGACCACAGTCATAATGATATTGATACAGACAAACAATATTGTTTAAAAAGTAATTCCAACCATATTGTTTCTCTATATCATTAAAGTTATGACTGTGGCCTGAGCTATGCTATTGCTTTGGATTATTATTCAGAATTACTCTTAAAACCATATATTTAGGGTTGTTATGTTGTGTTGTGAGAAAAACATAAAGCATCATATGGCCTTTTTAACATTAAGAACATACCTAAAATTGCAGCCATAAAGAGATTGTGGCAGGTAATCAGCAGTGGTGTAAAGTAAATAATTACAAATACTCAAATTACTGTAATTGAGTAGTTTTTCTCAGGAATTGTAATTTACTGAGTTGTTTTAAAAATACATTCTTTTCCTTTTCCTTGAGTACATTTTTAATGCAGTATCTGTACTTTTACTCCACTCTTGTCCATGGGGATCAGAAAAATCTGTCCTGAGATTCCTGTCCAATCAAATCGCATATACCATAGAAGGTAAATCGCATCATAATGAACTACCTCGAGACGTGTGCACTTTGAAATTGCAGCAAACTGTTTAAAAGTATTAAAAGTGTCCATGATGTTCAAAACCTTTACGCACATTGACCCAGAGACTGTTTAGATGCATGTTACTGATGAGAAGATGACAGATGTTTACTGTTTGATGACCGAAATGGCCTTCAACACCCAGCAGGCACAGGACGTCAACATGACGTCTGATTGACATTGAACCGTAACGTCATGTTGACTTTTTGTTTGGAAATGAAAGTGGGTTGATGTCATAACTCAACGTCACGCCAACATCAATATCCAATGTCCAGCCTAAAACCAACCAAATATCAATGTCTAATGATGTTACAGCTTGACACTGTGTGAATGTTACCCCTATGACATCTATCAGACGTTGGATTTTGGTTGCCGTACCTGACGAATAAATGTCAATATTTGACGTCAATATGACTTTGGTTTAAGATGTTGGCTTGATGCTGGATTTTGGTTACTTTCTAGCAACCTAAAATCAACTCATTATCAACATAATTTGGCATAATTATTGGACATCAAAATAATGTTGTCCTTAGCTGCTGGCTTAACAATTAATTTTGGTCACCTGACATTACAACCTAAATCTAACCTAATATTAATGTCTCATGATGTCGTGTGCCTTTTAGGCAATAACTAAATGCACTACAGAATGTTACGTTTACACACACATGCACAAATTACATGTAAACATATCAGCTTTTGATAGCATAATACTCACAACTCACTACTCTAGAGTACTTTTAAAAGGGCTACTTTTTACTCATACTTTGAGTAATATTTACAACAGATATTTTTACTCTACTCGCACTACATTTTTAGGCAAGTAATGGTACTTTTACTTGAGTATGATTTTTCAGTACTCTTTCCACCACTGGTAATCAGTAAGAAAGCAATGAAAAAGGTCAGATTTTGTTGGAAAATTCCAGCAGTTATGAACACTCAATCAGCTCTGTCTCAAGGCAATGGCAGTATAAAATTTAAAAGTGGACCCAGGACTTGATTTATTTCCTTAGACAGATAGCAAAAGAAAAAAAACAAACGGATCCTTTTCATTACTATCAGCCAATAGTACCTGATAGGAAAGCACAGGAGAGGCCAGATTGTTTTTGTCGAGTGGTGATAGTGCTTCTCCAAATTGGAATTTCCTCAGGAAAAAAGCTCTGCTAGAAGCTGAATATCTCACACTGGACCTTATTTATGAAAAGATACTCTCGGATTTATGCTGTGGTTTATTATTGTTATCATCCATGAAAATACCAACTGAAGGATTTACTCATCAAAGGTTTTAAAAGTAGCCTGTGGTTAATGAATTAGTATTCGCCACTGTGTAGCAACCAGAGCTTTTTGTCTATAGCTTCACTTCAACAAGACACTGTCAGAGGGATTTGAATGTAAATGTATACACGCTAATCCTATTAGAGATCTTTTTTGTTATTTGTCAAAAGATGCTGCAACATTTCGCAAAACCAGTTTACTATTTTTGTGCCTAAATCACTCAAAATTCAGCGCACTGATTGGTTATTTTAGGGATGACTAATGACAAAATGGCAATTATGTAAATAAGGGCTTATCGTGCTTACTGTATGCAACACCACAACTGCAGAGTTCGATTGCTTCAGCTTATGCACAATAAAATATATGAGGAAATGTGCATCCAATTCTCTCCCTAAAAGTAACTTAATGAAAGGTGTGAATTTTTATCATTGAACTGAGATAAGCTGCGTTGTAGTTCTGCTGCTCTGAGTTTGTAATTAAACAGCTCAGGGGAGATGGGATA
>CAIGQZ010001197.1:6087379-6098610 GCA_903798205.1 Danio tinwini
TTTTTTACTCCAGTAGATTTTTTGTGTTGCATAGTTACTCGTTACAATTATAAAAATGTTACGAATCAATCATTCATTGATCAGACGATCAAAAAAGACAGTGCTGCCTGCCTGCATTGAGAGCACTTTAGTTTAGTTTGTTTCCACTTTAGTTTGACACGGAAAACCCAGAAATTCCACCTTCAACTCCTTCCCTTTCAACTGTTCGTGGCGATGAGGAAAAAGACCACCCGTGACCCTATTTATAACGACTGTTTGCATCTGTCGGAGTGAAAGACAGTTCATATAGAATGAAATGCATACTCTACCATCGGATTTGAAGAAACATCTCAAGTTAAAGATAATATAATACACAAAACAGCAGTTTGAGCTATCCATAAGAGCTAGATAAGCTAACTACCGTTAGCTACCCGCGGTACATATCATGCTGCAATGTTCACATAACGTTAACTGTCTATCATAAAGGCTGTCACGCTGGTGTTTTCGACCCATCATATATATATATATATATATATATATATATTATAAATTGTAAACCATGGTTCTTTTTGTTCTGCTTAATCCTGTGCCCCAAAAAGGATATTTAAAATAAACAAAACAATATGTCTTTTGACTGTTTTTTTTTAAAAATAACTACATAACGCAATACTTGTACTTTTATTTTCAGTACTTTAGTAAAAAAAAAAACTACTTGCAATACTTAAGTACAAAAAATGTTGAAAAGTTTAGTACTTCCACTTAAGTATTGTGTTTAAAGAGCACTTCAACTTCTATTCAAGTCATTTTTTTGATAGAGCACTTAGGTTAGTACTTTTACTTAAGTCTGGGTCTCTAGTACTTTATACATCTCTGTATATATACCAAGCCAGGCTCTTCCTAAAAAAATGTATTGTTATATGAGGTATGTTTTTTTGTAGTTTTTGTTTTCGCAAATCCACCAGAGGCTGCTGTGTACGATTTTTGAGATCTCAAATTTCTCTCATGAGTGCTATTCGTGCCTGCTGTTCTCACATAAATCCACTAGAGGCTGCTGTTGACTGAATGACTGACTGACTGACTGACCGATTGACTGACCCACTCTCCTCCTCCTCTAAAACCAACCAATAGTGTTTTTAAAAGCACAGGTTGACCCACACATCTACTTCCCTAAACCCAACCCGCAGTTTAAAAAGCTATACAGAATTTTTACCACACTCTGTCACCAGTCTTGCTGTGTGTATTGGTGCATCATCCTCATCATCATCCTGCACGGCACCATCTTCAGGATACAATGTTTGAACTGTTGGGTGCACATGGTCTCCAGGATGGTTCAGTAGTCCTTGGCAGTGACGCCCCATCTAGCACAAGTATTGGGTCCAGGGAATGCCATGATATTGCAGCCCAAACCATCACTGATTCACACCATTCACTTTGGGTGGTTCTTTGGGGCTTCTCCACATTGTAATTCACCTGGATGTGGAAAAGACAGTGAAGGTGGACTTATCAGAGAGCAATGCATGTTTCATAGTGTCCACAGCCAAAGAGTTTTGCTGCTGGCACCAAAAACTGACATTTGGCATTGGCACGAGTGACCAAAGCTTTGACTCTAGTAGCCTGACACTGTAGAGCTCCAGACAAACAGTTTTGATGGAAACAGTAGAGTTAAGGTGCACACTTAGTTCTGCAGTGAGTTGGGCAGCTGTGATTTTATGTTTTTTGAGTACTATCTGGGTTAGCACCCAGACATCCCTTTTAGACAGCTTCCTCTTACATCTACAGTTACTCCTGTAGGATGTGTTTTATCCTTCTTGGTGGTATGCTGATATTACCCTGGATACCATGGCTCTTGATACATCACAAAGACTTGCTGTCTTGGTCACAGATGTGTCAGCGACCAACAATATGTGCTAATTAAACATTCACACTCTGCTCTACTGCTGGAATGTGCAATCAATGAAGATTGGCCACCAGACTGGTCAAATTTAGCCATGAAACCTCCACCAGTGTTTTAGTTTCATTGTCCTAGCCATGGGTGCTGCTGGGAGGGGCCCCAGAGTTACTATTAGGGGTCCCAATCAAACTGGTCCTACCCCTGTACAAATCATCAACAATAACATTTAGTGTGTGTTCACACTTGTCAGATGTGGCGATGGTTTTGTTAGCGTTTTACATTCAAATAAGAGCAAATGATGCCACCTGAACCTTGCACACCAAGCAAGAGAACTAAGAAATAACTGAAAAGATGGATTTCTGTCTTTCAGGGGCGGATCTAGGGGTGGGGCAACAGGGGCACCGGCCCCCATTCAAATTGGTATGGCTCTTGTTGTGCCCCTCTCCTTTAAGTAATTGCTAATTTATATCAAAGCTCGGACATAAAGATGCACTTTAATTCATGTCGAACGCTGGTGATACCTGTTACTAAAGCTATTTTTCTTGTATGACGAGTGTTTTCATCCCTACATATCCACTGGCTTGTTCTGAAACAGGATTAAAATTGTTACCAAGTTGCTGTACGGTTCGCGTTCTAAAGCGGATTGTTTTAAAACGGACCAAAACTGATAGTCATATGCGAGTAGACTAAACATGTCATTTGTTGACCAGATGTACAATGTTTATTTTTCGCGATTCAGCTCATAGCTGTCATATATGTGCTCTTTTAAATTACCATTTTGAGCTGTTATGTCAACAGTAAAGGTGAGCTTTATGGTAAAATCGATAGTGAAAGCAAAGATGGCATTTAACACATTTGATCATGTTCTTCACAGTTAGAGATTAAGCCAGAATTATTAAAGTTATTTCAGTTTAGTGAACTAATATCATCCCTATATCAAGTTTATAGAAAAACTTTATTAAAAACAAAGTGAACAAACTGACTTTTTTTTTTAAAGGGATAGTTCACCCTAAATGAAAAATGAAAACCTGTAACCATTGACTTAGTAGGAAAGCAAATACTATGGAAGTCAATGGTTATAGGTTTTCATCTTGCTTTAAAATATTTTATTTTGTGTTCAACAGAAGAAAGAATGTCAAACATATTTGGAACAAGTAAAGGCTGAGTAAATGATGACACTTTTCAGTTTTGATTGAATTATCCCTTTAACGCTATAATAATTTCTCCCCCTTCTTTTGAAGTTCAGAGTCTGCCACAGGTTTTCTGGGGTAGGGCCATATTAGAAGTGTTTTTTTACTGTATAAAATACATTATGCATTTAGAGGGTCTCTGTAAACCATTTATACAAGCAATGTGTGTCTGTGCATTTGTGGTATACAGTGTATCTTTTTTTATTTAATAACTTTAAACTTATATAAATTGTAAGAGTTTACAGGGATAGTGTACATTTCTTAAGTGTTCAGTCAGTTTAAAATTTGTGTCAATTTCTTGCAAAGGTAGACGGCTGCCCTTGAATGAAGAGTCTGTGCATCCAGAACCAACAACATCTGACAGATTTCTGCAGGAACACGACTGTCTGTCCTTTGCTTTCACTGCCTAGGCACACTGCAAAAAAAGAAAAAAAATGTACCAAAATGCACCAGCTATAACATAGTTACTTTTTAGCATGTTGGATTGAAGATAGCTTGAGTGCTTAGCAGAACACAACTAATGAAACAGCTTCTTTAGATTATGCACGTTTTTTTCATCTAATGTATGCTAGGTGGAAAATATTTGTTTGTCATAAGAATCAGCTTTTTTTTAAAAATAATAATAATAATAATGGTAAAACCTACAATCATGCTCAAAGACACATGCTATGTCTTCTGTAAGCTTAAAGGGATCTTGGAGTGTATGATATAGACGAATATGCTGCTTCTGACTGCTAATATGGGCAGTGTAAACTAACCCCCATGTTTCTCACAGAAACGCTGCAGGTAAAATTATGATTTATGTTTGCAGATGTAAAATTAACCCCTGAAAAGATATGATAGGCCTATATGTAGTAATATATACTGTGTTTTTGATAGGATGAAAAGAGTTATATGTTCTAAACATATACTGTAGTGCAAGCACCAATTGAATAACTTGGCCCCCGCTGTAAACTGTGACCCCACCTTGGCCCCTGCCTTAAAAAATTCCTAGATCCGCCACAGCTGTCTTTGGACCAAAATAAAAGCACAACAAAGTCAAATGGCATCTAAGTGGTAAAACCAAATCAAACATAAACAAACAAATAAAAAAGGACAACATCTTACAAGAAGTGACTATAATAAGAACAGACTGCTCATGCATATCTGTTTATTGTTGGCATAGTCACTTATAATAGACCAAACACACTCTGAAGTGCTCATTAGCACATACATGACCACAAAATTTTATATATATAAAAATCTGTTTGTTGGCATGTTACAAAGCTCTGGCTAAAAAAACGTATGTACCACAACCTGTCGTAGCCCTGCTGATGCCTGCAAGTTTTAGGCTGCATTTTAAGACAGGATGGAGGTTAAAGAAAGGTGAGTGCCAAGAGGCTGTCAGTCTTCCATGTAGTACTTAACTTATCACTGTGATACACATTATTCAGTAAAGTTGCCTTTCTACTAGAGGAAATAGTGTTTGTGAGCTAAAGGCAATTCTGAACAGAGAAAGCTTTTGTGTAAAACACTGTTAACGTCAGAAACAACATACACTTTAATTTTCTGAGGCATCAGGTACTATTCTTGTCTACTCTAACTCTCTCCCCTGTGGACCTTTGCCTTGACAGCAAAGACAAACAAATTTTAGAAACAGAATGTTGAGATTTTCAGTTATGACATTGTATATTATTTTAAAATGGGGCATAAATGGGAGAGAATAAGGTGCATGGAACTATCATATGATCAGATCACATTCTCATACATTACAATTCATATCAATCAAAGAAAAGTGGAATAATAATATCATTGTTTTAATAACATATACAATCATATATCTCATTTGTCGCTTAAAATATAACCCACAGGAGTGTTAACTAAATAGTGCATGTAGTAGTTGCCATGTACCATAAGTAATACATAGTACAGACACATAGTCTTATATGCAACAATTCACTCAACTCACGATTCAGTTAATGTATTTAAATTTCAATTATTAAAGGTCATGATTCGATTTTCAAATTTTTTTTACTAAATAAAGGCTGTATTTTATTGGGTTATCGCTGCATGTACTGTTTTGTAAAAATTAAAATGTAAAACAACTAAAATAAAAAAAAAATGTAAACAAACTATAGGAATGTGTAAATAAAATAAAAGTCTTCATATAAGCAAAGATCATTCAAAAATGCAGTATAGACATGAGCAGTTTATAAAACACATTAGACAGTATCATTTCTACATTTGAAGTGAAAACAGAATGTTCATTGATTAATTTTTCTTCGACTTCCCTTTATTTATCAGGGGTCCCCACAGCGGAATGAACCGCCAACTTATCCAGTTTCGTGAAACTATTGGCCTACTACAAACATGTCTGAAGGGAACAGCAGACAAGGTGAATGAGATGCAAATTCATCTGCCAGCAAGCAGTGCTTATATGAACAGCAGTGATATACAGTTGAAGTCAGAATTATTAGCCACCGTTTACTTTTTTCCCCAATTTCTGTTTAACGGAGAGAAGATTTTTTTTCAACACATTTCTAAACATTTTTTAACCTCATCTCTAATAGCTGATTTATTTTATCTTGGATGATGACAGTAAATAATATTTTACTAGATATCCTTGTGACATTTAAAGGCTTAAGGTTAATTAGGTTAACTAGGCAGGTTAGGGTAATTAGGCAAGTTATTGTATAATGATGGTTTGTTCTCTAGACTATCATAAAAAATTGCTTAAAGGGGCTAATAATTTTGTGGTTTTTAAAACATTAAAAACTGCTTTTATTCTAGCCGAAATAAAACAAATAAGACTTTCTCCAGAGGAAAAAATATTATCAGACATACTGTGAAAATTTCCTTGCTCTGTTAAACATCATTTGGGAAATATTTAAAAAGAAAAAATCATAGTATGCTAAATTCAATAGCCTCATTCATATAGGTTTTTAAAATATATTTTCCTTAGGAAATGATTAAAAGGTTATTTAAATAAAGGTTTAATGTAGGCTGCAAGGTTGTCATTCAACAATGCATCTCTAACAAGAGAGCATGACACTGACCATGGGCAAATATTTGAAGAGACTTACTTCTTAATTAGTCAATGGTGAGCTTACGGACTATTTAAGATCCTAAGGCATGCAGAGGCAATTTTAATGCACACTTGTCAGTAAGTACGCTCCCTATGGCACTGAAATAATATATACAGTGATGCCGGCATCATTTCTGTTGATATTTCAAAAGCACCCTCAGGATTTTTACCTTTATTTCTCCAATTTAAAACCTAGAGAAAAACAAATTTTCTCTGTGTCAATCAGTGTTTATCATTTGGAAGCGTTTCTGACTACCTGGAGGAAAATGCAACATGCAAGCTTCAGCTTGCTAAATGAAATCCACCAGGTTTTGATAATAAAGATCACAATGGAATTATTTTTAATTGCCTCTGGGTGTCTTGCTTCACCTCATATATTCTTTCGTTTTCTTATCTAATCAATGCTATGTCTTCCTGTCAGTTACAGTCTTATTTTTGACGTGTCCCATTTTAATTTCATAATATCATATTAATGCACTGTATGGTCCCATGCTGCTATGTTTTGATTGTTTTGATAATGCACAAAAAGTAAGAAAGAAAGAAAACAGTAGTATGAATATGTGCATACTGTATATCTTGAGGGATATGATAGATTTCCACATTACGCATGTTAGATATGTTGAAAATGATCATGAAATGGATGACTTTAAAGAATGCTTATTTGACATGTTTCCTAATTTGCATATTTTACTGATTTTAAATGAATAAAAGCATTTGCATTTGTTAATGTGAAAGCAAGCACAATTCTAATGAACTCATCAGACATTTTTGCTAGATTTGCAAAACATTGCTGAAATAATGAGTTTTTTTGTTTGCATCTGCAAAACATGAACAATGCATTGTGCTTAACAACATTAAGATGACAAGAAGGTTGCTGGTTCGAGTCCCGGCTGGGTCAATTGGCATTTCTGTGTGGAGTTTGCATGTTCTTTCTGTGCTTGCATGTTCTCCCCATGTTTGCGTGGGTTTCCTCCGGGTGCTCCGTTTTTTTATATAACTTTTAGATATAATATTTAGCACATCTGCAGTTGATTGTAAGGTCAAACTGGCAGGTGCTGTGTTTCTAATAACTATAGTGTTGGTGAAAATAATAATAATAATAATTCCACCTGGGGATTGATGGGATCCAAGTCCTGTGTAGAGATGATGCCAACTATTGAATATTTTAAGGGCTGCTTTGAAACAATAATTATTGCAAAATGGCCATACAAATACACTTAAATTGTGTGTGAGTATGTTACAACAGGAAAAATACACGTTTTCTACTTGACATTTCTGTTTATTTTAAACAGGCAGACATGTAATATGTCAGCTACAGAACTGAAGAACTTCTTGTGATTGGAATTGCAAAAGTACAGAATAAACAATAATGAAAAAGACTTTATAATTAGGAAACTTTATTAAAGATTAAGATTAAGCTTAGCCCTCTGCTAAAACAGCAGAAAAACAATAACTGTGTATTAAATGTAAGATTCAGTAATCTTCAAAACTGAAATCTTTTAATGAAAATGCAGCACCGTGTCCATCAAAACAGCAGGTGCAGTGGACAACAACCATTAACTCTGTTTCAAGAGTTCACACTTAGCTGATGATTAATTATAAGCTTGTTTGGCATGCTGTCCCGGGAGAGAGCCCTGAGCTCATGGGATCCTCAAGCCCGGGGCTCCCTCCCATTGCAAGGAGTAGAGGGGAGATGGAGCTCAGGTAGATCTCGAGAACTCCCCTGTCGTAGTGATTGAAGAGCAGATAGTAGTTGTCTTTAATGAGATGGGTAATAGATAGGGAGCAAGTCTATAGTGTTGGTTAATCAATAACTTAGGTTGCATGTTTTTTAATCGGTGGGAGGAAACTGGAGAACCCGGGGTAAACCCAACGTGATCACGGGAGAACGTGCAAACTCTGCACAGAAATGCCCGCTGGTTGGTAAAGCCTAGAACCATTGACATTCTTGCTGTGAGGCAACAGCGCTAAGCGCTGGGCCACCATGTCACCCATCTAGGAAAGAGGAGGAGTAGGGGTGAAAGGGGGGATTCTTCAAAGCGAAGATAGCGGTGATATGAAACCTGGGGTATTTATAGTAACTTAGGGATCATCTGATTGGTGCGTAATGAATTGGATAAATAAACTTCACTTCAAGAGTTCACACTTAGCTGATGATTAATTATAAGCTTGTTTGGCATGCTGTTCCGGGAGAGAGCCCTGAGCTCATAAGATCCTCGAGCCCGGGGCTCCCTCCCGTTGCAAGGCGAGAGGGGAGATCGATCTCAGGTAGATCTCGAGAACTCCCCAAAATGCCTTAATAAGCTCGGGACAGCAGCCGCGTATTGAAGAACCCCCCAAAGGGCAAATAAGGATCAAGGATATTTAACTGCCGTGGCCGGACAGGAGAGTGAGACAGGTGTAATAGTTTTAATGCAGGATGTGTAAGCTCTGCTAAAGAGACTCTTAAATGTAAGTGATGAAATGTCAGGATAAGCTCAGCGGAGCGTCTCTGCTGCAGCAGAGGTGCGATAGAGTCAGTGGTGCAGAAGATAATTTAAGCTAGGCAGAGCATCTCTACGGTTGCAGAGATGCAATGGAATCAGTGGTGCAGAGGAGAATTGAAGCCAAGCGGAGCATCTCTACAGTTGCAGAGGTGCAATGGAGGTCAGTGGTGCAAAGGTGCAGAGGAGAATTGAAGCTAAGCAGAGCATCTCACAGTTGCAGAGGTGCAATGGAAGTCAGTGGTGCAGAGGAGAATTTAAGCTAAGCATCTCAACAGTTGCTGTGCAATAGAATCAGTGGTGCAGAGGGGAATTTAGCTTAGCGGAGCATCTCTACAGTTGCAGAGGTGCAATGGAAGTCAATAATACCAACAACAGGTAAATACGCCTCCGGAGGCGTTTAAACTGCTGTGGCAGTGCTGGTGGTGTGTGTCAGTAGTGGTATGTGTATGTGAGCTCAGGCAGAGCGTCACTGCTGCGGCAGTGGTGCAGAAGGGAAATGAAGCTCAGTGGAGCTTCTCTGCTGTTGCAGAGGTGCGATGAAGTCAATGTTGGAAGGCAAATATGCTTCCGCGGAGGCGATTTAACTGCTGTGGCAGTGCTGGAGAGTGTGTCGGTAGTGAATAGCTAAATAGGGATGTGGGTGAGCTCAGGCGGAGCGTCATTGCTGCGCAGTGCTGCACTGGGAGAAAAAGGCTCGGCAGAACATCTTTGCTATTGCAGAGGTGCAGTAGTAGTCAGTATTAAAAGCGTTATGAGTGCAGGAATGTTAATTACTGTCGGTAGTGATATGTAGAGATAAGGGTGAATATGGTTCAGCTAGAGTGTCACTGCAGTTGTAGTGGTGCTATGGGTGAGTGTTGCTCAGCGGAGAATCTCTGCTGTTGCAGAGGTGCAGTGGGTCAGTATGGATGCAATGTGCACTTCCGCAGAAGCATTTACTGCTGTATGAGTGCGGGGGAACGTGACGATAGTGGTATTTGGAATGAGAATTTATATGAGCTCATTTAGAGCATTGCTGCTGCAGCAACTGAAACTCGGGGCGACCCCTAAATAGGTCGGAGCTGTGGTGAATGATAGTGATTAGAAGTATGGGATAGTTTAAATTTTGAGGGAAAAAAATAAGGGAGGAAAAAAGGGGGAAGGGTAGTGAAGGAGCTCCTAGGTTAATAGGAGGGGGAATAGGGGGAAATGGCAGAGTTGTGGTTATACCTAGAAATACATGTAGGTGGAGGTCAGCTGGAGAGAATCAGCTGGGCTTCCCTGAGGTGGTATTGTTCTCCTGTTGTGTAAAAAAGCTAAGAGGGTTTGGAATAGGTGTGTGGGGGAGGGGATATCAAAAAGTAAATAGAATGTCCTTGGTGAAATTGATCTGTTTGCTTTGCTTAATAAAGAAAGATAGCGTTTCTTTGTCCTGATATGGTGAGGTGAATTGTGGGATTGAAATTTGATGTTAGTTCAGAACATCTCAAAACTAAAAAGGCTAGTGTGAATATGGCGTCAAGGTGTGGGCAGGGTGAATGGAAATGTATCCTTTGCGAAGAGTGTGAATGTTTGTGAAGGGTGTGTATTTGGAATGGATGTGGAGTGTAATAGTTAAACTAAATGGAAATGTATATAAGCTTGGCAGAGCGTCACTGCTGTGGCAGTGGTGTAGAGGGGAAAGAAGCTCGGCTGAGCGTCTCTACTGCTGCAGAGGTGCATTGAAAGTCAGTAATGGAAGGGAAATACGCCTCCATGGAGACGTTTAACTGCTTTGGCAGTGCCGGGAAGTGTATCAGTAGTGAATGACTAATTGGAAGTGTGTATGAGCTCGGCTGAGCGTCACTGCTGTGGCAGTGGTGTAGAGGGTAAATGAGGCTCAGCTGAGCGTCTCTGCTGCTGCAGAGGTGCGATGGAAGTCAATAATGGAAGGGGATTACGCCTCCCCAGACTATTAACTGTTTGGCAGTGCTGGGGAGTATATCAGTAAAGAATGACTAATTGGAAGTGTGTATGAGCTCGGCTGAGCGTCGCTGCTGTGGCAGTAGTGTGGAGGGAAATGAAGCTCGGCTGAGCATCTCTGCTGCTGCAGAGGTGCGATGGAAGTCAATAATAGAAGAGAAATACGCATCCACGGAGACGATTAACTGCTTTGGCAGTGCTGGGGAGTGTATCAGTGATGAATGATTGAGTGGAAGTGTATATGAGCTCGGCTGAGCGTCACTGCTGTAGCAGTGGTGTAGAGGGGAAGTGAGGCTCGGCTGAGCGTCTCTGCTGCTGCAGAGGTGCATTCGAAGTCAGTAATGGAAGGGAAAATACATCTTCACAGAGACGTTTAACTGCTTTGGCAGTGCTAGGGAGTGTATCGTTAATGATGGTTAAGTAAAAGTGTATATAAGCTCGGCTGAGCGTCACTGCTGTGGCAGTGGTGTGGAGGGGACTGAAGCTCGGCTGAGCGTCTCTGCTGCTGCAGTGGTTTGATGGAAGTCAATGGAAGGGAATACGCCTCCCCAGACTATTAACTGTTTTGGCAGTGCTGGGGAGTGTATCAGTGAAGAATGATTAATTGGAAGTGTATATGAGCTTGGCTGAGCATCACTGCTGTGGCAGTGGTGTAGAGGGGAAAGAAGCTCGGCTGAGCG
>CAIGQZ010001197.1:6108610-6123048 GCA_903798205.1 Danio tinwini
GTAAGCTCTGTTCTGCCTCACTCTTCAGGTCATATTCCACCTCATGGGCCTGGTCCGTCATCTCTTTCTGTGACCAACCTCCAGTCCACCTCCCTCCTGGTCTCTTGATTTAGTTTGGGAGTGTCTGGAATCCTCTACACCATGGGGCATGCTCTGCTATGATATCTGTAATAGAAGCTGTGCAACTTTGATGATTTACAGTATATTGTCGGTAGAATTTTGCATTAGAGACAGCCCTAGGCTGTAATGAAATTATTACAGTAATTTTAATACACAGCCATTTCCAGAGGCTGTGCATTCAAAAAATGTAAATAATAGTTTGCTTTGTAAAACCCAAATGTTTTATCTGAAATACATTTAGTTTTGTCCGAATATGCTAAAGACCACAGTTTGTGGTAAAATAAATACTACTACTACTGAAGAAATACTGTAAGTCACCTACATCTTTGCTTGAGGGTGAGTAAATTAAGCTTTATTGTGTCCCCACTGTAATAAGTTCAAGGAAACACTGGTTGAAAGTTATAAGCAAATTATATTCAAAAAGACCATAACCATAGTGCAAACCAGGGTTAAGGGTCTTCATCGAGGACAGAAGGGTGATAGACCAGGACAATAACCTCTCTCATCACTTTCTTCAAAATCACTCATCCAGCCATCCCATCCTCCAACATCTCACTTACAGTCTGACAGCCCAACACCATATCAGTCTCCTTTAACTGATCAGAGGATACTAACAAAGTACTTAAACTAGCTAGCAATACATCATTGTAAAATGTTTGAGAGGAAATACATTCTATCAGCTTCTATAAGCGAAAAAAGTGCAGGCAACCACTATCAGCTTCAGGTACGGCTCTGATAAAAAAATAAACTGGTATGAGTGTATTCAAAGAGAAAAGTCTTATTTTACATGATATATTGATACATTGGTGATATATGAGATACTGGGTATAGTCGTTGTGTTGTGTGACATCAGGTGGTTTTGTTGACAACTGGGTAATGACTGATCTCAGTCAGGGAATTACCATGAATGCCAAAACACTGCATATAGCACCAGCCAAACTCACTGGGGAATAGGAAGGCATGATTAGCATGCTGTCTTCAGAGTGCCTGTTTGTAATTAGAATCTTTATCTGTAAACAAACAACCTGAGTATTTCCCTCCTTAAACTCCATGTTTTCTATGCTAGAGGAAATCTCATGTCACGTTTAGACCTTCACTCCATTTTTATGTTTACCTTCAGGATATCCATAAAAAGAAAGTGTTCTATTGATATTTTGAAAGAGTTTTGCATCAATAACCAACCTGATCTAACAAAAAAGTATTTAAAGAAATTAAGCACAATCCTTACTTGTCTCTCAGCTAGAAAACATTTTTCTCAGCTTGCAACAAAGTAATAAACAGTATTATAAAATATACAAAGTGCGAATTACAGGGGGGTTTGGGGGTATTGACCCCCCTAAGTATCCCTCCCTAAAGAACATCAAAACAAAACGTATGGGGGGGTCAGCCCTTTATGAAGAAATAGCTTTTTTCAATATTAGCTTTCTTGAATATTATTAATTTAAAATGTATAATATAAATATACACCCCCACCCCCCTCAATAACAGTTCATACCACTGTGATGCATTCAATTGTGCCAATAAATGGTAAGAAAAATACCATTCAACAGTCTGAAACTAGCAGTTCTAGAGCACTGATTGACATCTTAAGTTTTCACAATACACATTTCTTGTAAAATAGGTGTTTATATCTGCATAAAAAATTAGAAAAGGAAAAAAAGAAAATTTAGACACATAATTTGTATAGTTTGACCTACAGTAACCTGTACAATTATTATCAGTCATTAAATATCCCTCAAAACACTGAAAACATACATTTTATTAATAGTTAGTTGTAATCAGTGGTGGAAAGAGTACTGAAAAATCATAGTTAAATAAAAGTATCATTACTTGCCTAAAAATGTAGTGCAAGTAGAGTAACAGTATCTGTTGTAAATATTACTCTAAGTATAAGTAAAAAGTAGCCCTTTTAAAAGTACTCAAAAGTAGTGAGTATTATGCTGTCAGAAACTAATATGTTTACATGTAATTTGTCAATGCGTGTGTAAACGTAACATTCTGTAGTACATTTAGTTATTGCCCAGAAGGCACACAACATCATGAGACATTAGGTTAGATTTAGGTTGTAATGTCAGGTGACCAAAATTAATTGTCAACCCAGCAGCTACAACATTATTTTGATGTCAAATAATTACGTCAAATGATGTTGATATTTGGTTGATTTTAGGTTGTTAGAAAGTGACCAAAATCCAGCATCAAGCCTTAAACCAACGTCATATGGGGTATATGCCGAGCTAGTGTTGTTCCCATACTGATAAACTTCTGATGACCGGTTATTGTAAGTTTTGTTTTCCATTTTATACTGTTCCTTTTACAGCATTGATGTTGTAATGTAATTAAAATACAATCAGTTAAATAGGTTTTGGCATTTATTTAGTTGCTCAAGCTTAAAAAAATCCGTTTACTCTCTCACACCCATCAGATTCGGCGGGCTAGTGCAGAAGTTCCATTGAATATACTGGAGTAAAATAAATGCTCATATTATAAAGACATGTCAGGGAAAAATCTAATTTAATGCATAATCTGAGACCCACTTTATATCGGATATCACTCAGTCAGTGGAGATTGCTGATTTTTAAAGAAAACAGACCTTAAACGCGCTGATTTTGCAATGGACCAATGGATTTTGCAGTTCACCTGAAGTGCTTAACCCAGGTTACTGGCAAATTAAAAGTCCTTTAGCGTACTTCGGCATATACCCTATTGACGTCAAATACTGACATTTAATCATCAGGTACGGCAACCAAAATCCAACGTCTGATAGATGTCATAGAGGTAACGTTCACACAATGTCAAGCTGTAACATCATTAGACGTTGATATTTGGTTGGTTTTAGGTTGGACATTGACGTCAGCCTGACGTTGAGTTCAACCCGATTTTCATTTCCAAACAAAATGCAAAATCCCCATGACATTAGGGTTCAACTTCAATCAGACGTCATGTTGACGTCCTGTGTCTACTGGGTGTTTTAGGCTATTCCGGTCATCATACAGTAAACATCCGTCATCTTCTCATCAGTAACATGCATCTAAACAGTATCTGGGTCAATGCGCGTAAAGATTTTGAACATCTTTGTGGACACTTTTAATACTTTTAAACAGTTTGCTGCAATTATAAAGTGCACATGTCTTGAGGTAGATCATTACGATAGGATTTACCTTCTACGGTATGTGCAATTTGATTGGACAGAAACAGATTTTTCTAATCCCCATGGACAAGAAATTAAAGTAGTGACTGCATGTTGAAAGAAAGTAGTAGCGTAAAAGTACAGATACTGCATTAAAAATGTACTCAAGGAAAAGTACACATTTTTAAAACAACTCAGTAAATTACAATTCCTGAGAAAAACTAGTCAATTACAGTAATTTGAGTATTTGTAATTAGTTACTTTACACCACTGGTTGTAATTTAAATACATTCACTGAAGCCTGTATTACCAAACTACTCCCGAAAAAGTTGACCCCCCTGATCGTCAATGTATAATTCGCACACTGAAGATATATGTTATCAAGTCTTCCATATATGTTATGAACATTTCACCATTTTTGCTGTTTACTTAAAAATTTTACCGGATGTTGGTAACAACCAAAAAATACATATATGAAAAGAAAACAAAACTAATTAGTTTACAAATTAGGTTATGTGCAATAAAATAAAACAACAGGGAAACAGGGAAAAGTATCATACACATGAAGGAAGAAAAGTGTAGAAAGGCAGTGAAAGCCCAGACAGAAGCTGAAATTGCACAGTAGTTATTTAACCATTCTCTGCCCTTTGTCACTGTTAATGAATATTAGCTGATTCAGTCCAACATCTATATTACCAGGATGATGAAGATGAAACCAGAGGGGATCTTTTTGCAAGACAATGATTCAAAACACAGCCAAGGATACTTTCAAATGCTTTCAGAGAAAAAAAATCAAGCTGTAGAATAGCCAGCCAATTACTTGACTTGAATCCAATAAAGAACACAAAATAAAGATCAGATTTGATAGATGACACCCACATAACCATAAAGATGTTTGATTGATGCAATGCATGTTTAACTTCATTCTCCATATAAGAGGTGTCTTTATATATAAAGTGTTTTTATATAAAGTATTAATTAATACATTTCAGTACTTTCTCCTTGTATCATTCCATTGCTATTACACAACAAATTTTCCAGTTTTTTTGTGTTTGTTTTGTTTTATGGTCACACTTTATTTTGATGGTCTGTTTGTTGAATTTGCATTGCAAATAATACTTATTAGATTATAAGTAGACTGTTAGAATTGGGGTTAGGGTTAGGGTAAGCTGACCCCATCTGTGTATATATATTATACACAGGGCTTTACAGTAACACCAGCCAAATGCGGGTAGATTTCAGCTCTGGTGGGTTAGACAGACACCTCCACTAGCCACTTTGGCTGGTTGAAAATAATTTTTAAATTGTAGTTTTCCTAGAAGCAGAGTTTGAAAATAAGTGTGGCCCAATATTCATGCAAATGTGATCTTAGAATCGAGAAGCAGCACGACTGACAAAAAAAAAAACGTGTTCGTGCGAGCAGAAAGCAGGTAAATACCGAACGAGCTCGCGTGCGCTCCCGTTTACTTGCGAGTAGCAACCATCACAGAGTTTAGAGGAAGCTCAACTGGTGCGATCGGTTCCCTTTGAAATAGACTGGACAATGAGTGATGATTGTGCACCCACAGTCCTGCTGCTTTCAAAAGCTCAAGATAAAAATAAAATAAAATACACATTTTTTTTTTTGTAAGCAGCAGTGGCCCCTGCTTTTATTTTAATTATGCTTTGAACAGATTATTAACAGGCCTATATTAATCATGCGTGTCATTATCCTTTCATTATCAAACACAGTATGATTCACCTGCTTTCTTTTATAGTTATTTTTGTTAATAAGGTTTATTTATATATATTTTTACAATAACACTGCTTTAATGGGAGATTACTCCCCGTTTATGTGCAGTTTACTGGTTATCTGAGACCTTTAGAAAGGACAGATTACTGTGCATATTTTAGATCCATGACAATAATTCTTTTTTTAAATGTAATGTTTTTTTAAAGAAAAGTTTTGTTGAATTAAAAAGTGCACCTCTACAGCTTTATTTCCTTGTTTTAACAAATTGACTGAATAAAAAATTGTGGCTAAGAAATACTTATTTGGTGTGGTCAGAGATAAATTTGTTAAATCCTTAATTTTGAGCCCTGAAAAGTCATGTAAAAATAAAAACTAATTATGTATAGTACATATCCTTTTAATTTGTATATTTAGTAAATACATTGTATGGTTGTAAAAGGCTGTAAAAACTGAAAAAATAATAATAATAAAAAAATAACTTGTCCAAGGAATTGAATCCTTAGATTTAAGGAATTAATTAAGTGATAAAATCTATATGTATAATGCATAGTAAATTATGTCAACATTTGTGTTTCAAAAATCCATTTGCTGAAGGTGTTTATGGATTGACTAGATTTACGAAGACATGAGCAAGAGAAGTGTCTCACTGTTATTTGAAGACTCACATTAAATATACAAAATAACAATAATAATAATCATAGGGTAAAAACAAATTTAGAGTAAAAACTACTGTAAAAACTTTTAGGAAGTTTCATCCAGAAATGTGCCATTTTGAGTGGGTTTGACACATCTGCATTTCATCCTGCCACAGTAATCCAACCAAAGCTTTTGATTTTCGTAGGAGGTGTTACTATGGGTGGGTTGACTGTGTCCTTCACTCAAGATGAAAAAAAAAAGTTTTCTGCCAAGATACCAGCCATAACCCTCAGTTCAATTTTAGACACATTCCCATTCCATCAGTTTCCCTCAGGCATCTGTGCCTTATCAATGAATGTCAGAGGCTTTGCCGGTTGGCGTACTAATGTGCATTAACCATGGTGACATTGCCTTCAAGAAGACTGCTGCTTTGTCTCTGTCTCTCACTCTCCCAGAGCTCCAATATATCTCTGCACATTAAAACACAAGTCATCCTTTCATTTGTCTCTGGTTTAGAGGCATCCATCAGTACAGATATGAAGCAGACTCGTGGGTCTTTTTTTAACCTGCACTATATAGATTGATACCTCAAAATAGTCACAAAACGGCAGCGCTTATTCAAGTTGACACTGATCGAGTGAAATTCAACTCTCACTCAAAGCATTTACTGAAAATGAAAGTATAAAACATATGACCCGACAATCCACTAGTTGGACAATGAAAAAGAGACATTAGGATATTAAACCCTGCTTTGTGAGCAACATCTTGCAGTCTATGTTATGTAATGGCATGGTTGCTAAGCATCAGAAATCACCAGAAGAAAGGTGATTTAAGTGATTTTGTACATAAAATGATTGCTGTTAAAATATCCAGTGTGTTCTTTTGGGTGAAAATGTCTGGTTGATGACAGATGTCAGAGCAGGAGAATGGCCAGAATGATCAAGCTGATAGAAAAGCTACAGTAATTCAACGTGAAAAGGTTTATGAGTCTCAATTTCTGTAGTTACATTCTAATGGTAGGGTTTGAGTTTTTATATTTGACATCGACAGTTTAATTTTCAGGTGGTGTTGTGGTATGGGGAATATTTTCATGGCACATTCTGGGCCCTTAAGAAACATCTTTTCATGCACAGAATGTACCTATTTTGTGATGGCTGCTTCCAACAGAATAACAGAAAACCATCTTTTAAGAGTTGCTGTCCACTTCTGCCAATTGGTGGAGTTTTGGATTCTTTCCACTGTCGCCTCTGGCCTACTTGATTAGGGCCGGGGGAGCTGGTTTTCAGTGGATCAGCCTTGAACAGTGACATTTGTATTAAACTGAACTAGATCAGTTTTATTTGAGCTAGAATAATGCCAGAGTATTTCTGTACCACAACTGTCCCGCCTGCCTGATATGCTGGAATGTTCCACAATCTGAAATATTGCTACACTCCAAATATTGCAAGGTCAATATTAATACATAAAGGATACATATTAGTACCTAAAAAGTACAAAAGTGTTCCTCTTAATTTTTTTTGGGGGTACTAATATATACTTTTGAGGTTCTAATATAGACCCTTTAAGTACAAATGTGTACCTTTTGCAAAGGTACCACCCCAGTGACAGCTTGCTTACCTTTATTTCTGAGAGTGTATGTATCTTTTTTCATAAATATTAAACTGCTTTGACCATTTATACTGTAAAAGAGCTGTAAGAGACTTAATGATGACTTAACACCCCATTTAATAAAGTCCAAATAACCTAAACCTGGTTTTTGATGATGACCATGAGTTTACTTTACCCAGTCAACCGATCAGAGTTCAATAAAGCATCTTTGGAATGTGATGGAACATGAGATGAACATCATGAAAATGCAGATGACAAATTTGCAGCAATTGTGCTATTGTGTGAACCAGATAAGCAACATAGGGTCTTATATCAATATTTGCCACAACCATATCACCTTGCAGCCCAAGAGTGGTTACTCACTGTAGCTAAGCAGGGCTGAGCCTGGTCAGTATCTGGATTGGAGACCACATAGGAAAACTAGGTTGCTGTTAGAAATGCTCAACCTGCAGTCTATGTGAGTCCTAATGCCCCAGTGTAATGAAGGGGACATTATACTGTCAGTGGGTGCCGTCTTTTGGATGAGACATTAAACCGGGGTCCTGACTCTCTGTGGTCATGAAAAATGCAATGGAACTACTCATAAAGGGCAGGGGTGTAACCCCTGTGTCCTGACCAAATTCCCTCCATCGGCCCTTACCCATCATGGCCTCCCAATCATCCCCATCCACTGAATTGGCTCTATCACTGTCTCACCACTCCACCAAGTCTGTGGAAACATGTTTTCCTGGCCGAGTATGCTTTCCTCTGTCTCCAGAACATGAACCATCTTGGTGAAGAAGAGGCATAAGGAATGTGCTGAGCATCTAAATCTATTCTACCACACTACAGTAGCAAGGTACATATTTTAAAGGTTCCAGTGTGAGCATATGCTATATACAAAATATTATAACATTCCACACATTTTTGAACCGAAATATCTATATACAGTATCCTGAATGGTATACGCTCTTGTCTTTCTTCCACACTTACTATATCACTGCACACAAGCACTTCTCCTGAATAGCAACTTGAGATAAGTGCAAGGCCAGCAGAGTCCTTGACTGTGTCTGAGGCACTATCAGCTCAGCTTTAGCGTTCACCTGGAGAGGAGAACAGCTCGATGGGAGCCTGCCTGCTGCAGGATGGATGACCAACCCTTTCTGCATCTGCTTTACCTGCAAGAGCAAGGTGGAATAGTTCTTGAGGGAACACAACTGGGGCAAAGACACAAGGCAATGTCACCCAGGCACATTTTCAAATATACAATGCACTTTTCAGCCAAGTTCTTCTTATCATCAGCACTTTATCAAAAGTGCTTCATTAGAGTTAGTATTGCGCTTTTAAAAATAATATCCTCAGCTCCTATGAACTGGAACTCCAATTACAGTGCCAGGCATCGAGAAATCTCTCTCTCTCTCTCTCTCTCTCTCTCTCTCTCTCTCTGTCTGTGTGTGTGTGTGTGTGTGTGTGTGTGTGTGTGGTTACTCTGAAGAACAGCAGCCACTTTTGTGCTTAATTAATGATTCATCCCATTACAGTAGGTCCATTGATGCTAGGGTGTTTCTTTTTTGCTCTCGCAGTTCTGAACTTGAAAATCTTTGGTCTTGTTTATACTGCTTTCAGGTTAAAAGCTTTACGACCCACGGTGTAATACTGAACATTAAAATCATGCAGCTTTAAGGGATGCTTTGATTTATCTGCAACTTTACAATCCCTCTACATAATTCCCTAAAAAGTGCACATGTACCTTCCCTTGAGCATTTTAAAAGTATTCTGGTTAATGTCCCCTGAGCAATTGGATCTTAGAGAAAGCTTATAATTGCATCAGCATTCAATGGCTGTGCTTTAAGAAAGTGGGGTCTTAATGGCATTTTGAGGGCAGCTCCTTAAATGATTAAGGTTAAATTTCAGTGCCCTGCTAAATTAGTTGTGGTCTCATATGCTTTCATATGTTGGCAAGTGCATTACTTTTTTTAATCACCCATCCAAAAATAAGTTCCAATCTTTAGATTTTATTGGCTGGGTAGCATTATATTAGTGTTGATGTAACTGTCCAACAACACAGATACTTTACAGAAATTTAGTTTTTCTGGGTCTCAGTTTGTGCACATTTTTTATGAGTACGACTTGATTCATTTCTTTAAAATAGCTGAAAGTTGTTGAAGGAAACAAGTGACTGGCATATTTCCCTTTCTGTGCAGTAGAAGAAAAAAAAAATATTTAGGAACAAACAAAAATCTCTGTCTTTCGGTTTACCTAGTAAAAATGCTTTTCCTTCTAGATTTTTAGTCTTAAAATAAAATATTGTTTTTAGAATTAATATGTGGAAATTAAGTTTAACTTTTCTCACAAAACAAGCAAAATAATCTACCAGTGAGACAAGTAAAATTAACTAAAACAAAAATAAGTAAATAAATAAATAAAAACTAGATTATTAACACTTAATTTTAAATTATTATTATTTCTGAAAACAAGAATGTGTTTGGATGTTTACCAGTGCTGGGTTGCAGCTGGAAGGGCATCTGCTGTGTAAAACATATGCTGGATAAGTTGGCGGTTCATTCCGCTGTGGTGACCCCTGATGAATAAAGGGACTAAGCCGAAGGAAAATGAATGAATGATTAATTTGAGAACAAACAAAAGTCTTTGTCTTTTAGTTAAACTAGTAAAAATGCTTTTCTTAGATTTTTAGTCTTAAAATAAAATATTGCTTTTGGAAATAATAAGTGGAAATTAAGTTGGACATTTCCCTTAAAACACACAAAATCTAGATTAACAACATATAATCAACATTGACAAGATTATGTACAGGTATGTACTCTTATGTGCAGATTGGCATGTAAAATATGTTGTTAAATAAGTGTACGTGTGTGTAAAAAGTGTATAGCAAGTAGTGATGTTTGTTACTATCATCAAGTATTCATTAGACAGATTGCCTGGATTATGTGTCAGGCTATTCTGGTCCACAGTGCTCTGTAGCGTCGACCAGAAGGTAAAAGTTCAAAGAGGCAGTGTGCTGGGTGTGAGGGGTCCAGAATGATTTTGGCAGGCCTTCTGCTCGCTCTGGATAAGAGCAGTCCGAACTATTCGACATAGTCTTTGGGGGTCGGATTTGGTAGCTGAGCTAAACCAGACAGTTATTGATGTGCAGAGGACTGATGACTGATACAAAACTATTGTATTTAGTAACAAGCCACTGAACTGTTAATTAAACCAATTTTAGAAAAACCTTCTTTATTTAGGAGTGATACTCATGTACATACTCATGTATTTGATTAGCCTTCTACTGTATGTTTTCCCAGATAAGTGCCCTGTTGATTTTGCAGTGGTTTTGTTTGAAATTATTTTTTGATGAATAAAAAAAATATTTACAAAACTATATATCCAAACTGGCATTTAATATTGAAAATTTGTTTTTCTTACATTATTGGCACATATTGAATCACATTTGCCAATAATGTTAGCAAAACAAATGTTCAATATTACCGTAATGTTTCAAAAAGTGATGCTAGTTTAAATATCAAGGTTTTTTTGCTAATAAAACTTATAATCAAACTGGATTATGCTATATTAAAAAAATAAAACAAAAATCAAAATAAAACTGACTAATTAGATGATGCCAGGCCTTTAGATAGAAACACAGCTGTACGGTGGAGGGTTTGCGCAGTTCACCTTTCCTCTGAGCTGACAGCATGCTCTCATGGCCACAACATTAGAATTAGATGAGCTTAATTAGCAAGTCTATGCATATTAAAGAGCATAATGTAACAGACCAAACTGTTTTGAAGCATAGCATGCCACTGGCATTGCAGAAACAACTGGCAAGTGTTTATCTGGGGTTTCACACATGACAAAGTGTTTGAGTCAAATTATCACAAACTGTTAAGTGAGCAGACACCTTCTAAATTGGTGTTTGCCTCTTTTTTTTTTTGTTGTAGTAGCACAGAAATACATTTAGTCAAAAAAAGATTTGACTATATAGTTTCCTCTATAGTAATATACACTCTTTATTAGGTACACCTGTCCATTGATCGATAATGCAAATTTCTTATCAGCCAATCACATGGCACCAACTCAATGCATTTAGGCAAGTAGACATGTTTAAGACAACCAGCTGCAGTTCAAACGTTAGCATCAGAATAGGGATAAAAAGGCGATTTAAGTGACTTTGCACAAAGCATGGTTGTTGGTGCCAGAGGGGCTGGTCTGAGTTTTTCAGAAACTGCTGATCTACTGGGATTTTTATGCACAACCTACCTGTTGTGCATAAAAAGTATTGTTGCTGACCATGTCCATCCCTTTATGACCACAGTATACCCATCTTCTGATGGCTATTCCAGCAGGATAACATGAATCTTCTCAGACATGTTTCTTGAACATGACAATGAGTTCACTTTACTTAAATGGCCTACACAGTCACCAGATCTCAATCCAACAGAGCACCTTTTGGGATGTGGTAAAATGGGAGATTCACATCATGGATGTGCAGCTGACAAATCTGCAGCAACTGCGTGATGCAAAACCAAAATCTCTGAGGAATATTTGCAGAACCTAGTTGAAGCTATATCACAAAGGATTAAGGCAGTTCTGAAGGTAAAAGAGGGTTTAAGCCGGTACTAGTAAGGAGTACCTAATAAAGTAGTTAGTTAGAAAGTTAGAAACAGTAGAACTATATTACTGCTATTTTTGTGTGTGGCATAGTTCTTTTTTCAGCCTGTAGTATACTGTATGTTGCACAATAAGTTTTTATAAGTCATTTAGTCCTCCATTTTGCTCTTTCAATAAGGAAACACGGTATGTCAACATCATCGAAATTATCCAAAATATGTTATTAGCTTTGCCCACTCATATGGATCATTATTTGCAAAGGTTTATAGAATTTTATTTGAATTTGTTTCAAATCAAAGTTTGTAATAATGTGGTTCACATTGATGGGTAACATCAATTACACCAAGTGCCAATTCTCAATATTAACTAGTGGCTTACGACGTACTGTAACGCCTGGGTTCACAATTGGAAGGCATGGGGTCTCAGGATTATCAAAACACGTATCATTTATTTACAACACTTACAGAATTGAACACAGGAAGAACATGGTGTGAAGACAGACACCAACAGAACAAGAGAATACCGGACAATGACTCAAATGAAACACAGGACTATAAATACACAGAGGATGATGATATGGATTACATACAGAGGTGAGACACAGGTGGAGGTGACGAACATAATGATGGCAGGAACTAAAACAAAGGAACATATGGTGATGGTCACATGATGAAAACACACAGATGAGGGAGACAGATTGTGACAGCACCCCCCCCCCCCCCCCCCCGCGCCGGGGGTCAATAGAGAGTCTGTGAGGGAGGAACTGGAGTGCGTGGAAAAGAGGAGGTGGCTGGGGAGGAGTCACATGAGGGAGGTGCCAGGAGGTGAGTTGGAGGGCGTGAAACACAGGAGGAGGCCAGAGAGGAGTTGCAGGAAGAAGGGGCCAGGAAGGGAGGTGAAGCAGGAGGAGGACCCAGGTCACAGCCAGGAAGATGGCACAGGGTGAAGTCGACGGAGAGAGGAACCATGGAGGAGGAATGGTCGCCGACTCTAGGGAGCCGACTGTGGGAGACGCTGCAGCTGGAAGTGGAGCCCAAGGTGTCTACGGAGAGCCGTTGGGTGCAGGTGATGCCGAGGTTCCGGAGGGCCAAGGTGGAGCGGACGGCTCACCCGACCGCGATGACGACACAGGACCGGATGCCCATGGTAAAGCCAGAGCGACAGAGGACCGAGGCGTAGCTGGAGGGAAGGAGGAGCTCAACAGAGCTGACAGGATGGAGCGGAGTCCAGAGGTGGAGGCAGGGCGACGACTGACCAAGGCGAAGCCGGGGGGACGAGGGAGCCTGGTGGAGCCGGTGGGCTGACGGTCCACGGAGGAGATGAGGGAGAAAAGAGCCAACATGGAGCTGTTAGGTCGGAGGGCTGAGCCAGAATCCGTAGCTCGAAAGGGCGGAGGAGATGAGGTCAGGCGACAACCTCTGGCTGGCGAAACAGGTGGGCAGGCCCGGTTGGAGGGTAACCTGGGGGACTGGCTGATTGTAGCCACAGTGGAGAGGGCAGAATGGTTGTAAATGACATCACCGTAGGTGAAGAGGGGTGTTGCTCATGACCCTGGAGCTATAGTCTTTGGGGATGAACGGGGTTGGAGGGCTGTCTGGGAACAGTGGGAGGGGCGTGACTTCGCTCCAGAAATCAATGAGCAGCATATCAGGGTCCAGGGCCAGCTCACCCTCTGCTGTGGGTCAGTTGGCGGGACTCTTGCTCCGTCCCTCGATGTCCACAAGGACTCCCACATTCAGCATTGTTGCCGGCTCACGCACCTGGTAGGACGGCTGGTTGAGCTCCTACTGCTCAGTGGTGTTCCACTCTGTCACTCTCGATGGTAATGGCTCACACACCGCTGGTGGCTCTTTGTCTGCAGTGGGCTCTGGTGTACCCTCCTTGCAGATGGTTGGGCTGGTCACTGGATCTGGAGTGGCACTGACGTCGAACGATGGTCGGTTCTTCGCCAGTGTTCACTCCACATAGGCGGCGAGATCGCCTCGAGGACCATCTTTGGACGACCGGGCTCTGCACGCAGTGTTCAAGTGGATGTCGTCCGGCCAGCTGGATCGTTCTGCTAGGAATAGGAAACTGTTCGTATAATCCTCGAGGCTGTTTCCCCCTGCTTTAACATGAGGATGAGGAATTCCAGGGTGTAGATGGTGTCCATTGGGTAAACACACGAGGGAGAGGAAAATAAAACACTGGGGGCAAAAAGACAATAAAAAAAATAAAACAAGGGGAAAACACGCCGCAAACTTTTTCTTAGGTCCAGTATTATGTAACAAATGGGTTCACAATAGAAAGGCATAGGGTCTCAGGATCATCAAAATACATATATTTATTTACAACACTTACGGAGCTGAACACAGGAAGAACATGGTGTGAAGACAGACACCAACAGAACGAGAATACCGGACAATGACTTAATGAAACACAGGACTATAAATACACAGATGATGATGACACAGATTACATACAGGGGTTAGACACAGGTGGAGGTGATAAACAAAATGATGGCGGGAACTAGAACAAAGGAACACATGGGGATGGTCACATGACGAAAACACACACACACACACACACACACACACACACACACACACACACACACACACACACACACACACACACACACACACA